>CAWUFW010007308.1:600000-1024966 GCA_963921515.1 Calotriton arnoldi | reverse complement strand
CGTAAAGTATAGAATTGTGGATTTTTGTCGTAATTGGTCTTGTCTTGAGTATATAAAATATTGGTTATTTTTCTAAACTGGTGTGGTGTCCGTTTGTAGTGCTTACACTGTATTACTGTTGGTTATGTGCAAATGCTTTACACACTGCCTCTGAATTAAGCCTGACTGCTCGTGCCAAGCTACCACGAGGTGAGCAGGGGTTACTTCACGAGTGTAACAACCCTGACTAGGAAGAAGGGTCCCTACTTGGACAAAGGTGCAAGCCCTTGCCAACTAGAGATCCCATTTCTAACAGTAGTTCTACCACAAAATCCATTGACACAGTATGCCAAGGACTGGGTTGTACAGGTATGGGATGCAACAGCCCGACTGGGTTGGTGGGAGGTATTCCCCTATGCACAGATGGAGCACTTGGCTATGTACTCTAGCGCGTCTCTGGTCATGTTAGGCAACCAGAAGTATCTCTGTAGCAGGTCTATGATTTTTGTTGGCCTGGGTGATTAACCAACATGTGATCATGGCATGCGTACATAGCCTGTTTCTGTTGCTCCTCGCAGGGTATGTAATACCGGTTGTCTTTGTATAGAAGCCCCTCATGAAAGGTAAGATCGGGGGATTCCTCAAGCCATTTTCAGGATGGTTTTAGATTGATTCCCTCATGGAGGGTAGTAAGGAAGGAAGAGGAAAGGATAGGGCCTAGGAAACGATGTGTGGGTATGATAGCTGGTGGATCTGGTTTCTTTTTTAATTCATCACTCTCGTCAAGCCGGGAAATGGCGTCGGCCTTTAGATTTTCTTTCCCAGGGCGATATGTGATTACGAATTCGTAGTCATTGAAGAACAGAGTCCATCTGAGTTGTCTGGCTGTCAAGGCTCTAGCAGAACAAAGGAATTGCAGATTCCGGTGGTCTGTATATATGGTTACTGGATGTTTGGCAACTAACAAATAATGTCGCCATTCTTGGAATGCTGCCTTGATAGCCAGCAACTCACGATCGGCTACAGTATAATTGCATTCCGCTGGCAATAGTTTCCTGGAATAATAGGCTACCGGGTGTAACTGCCCTGTGTGTTTGTTGCGCTATGACAGTACTCCACCTAAGGCTGTCTGGGAGGCGTCTGCTTCCACTACAAAAGGCTGGTCAGGATTGGGATGAGCCAGGATGGGAGCGGAAGTGAACTTACTCTTTAGCTGGGCAAATGCCTGTTCAGCTTTGACCCCGCCAGTTGAACTTAACTCTCTTATGTAAGAGGCGAGTAATGGGTGCTATTGTGTGTGAGAAGTTGTCAATAAAGCGTCTGTAGAAGTTCGCAAACCCTAGAAAGCTTTGAACATGTTTCACAGAGGTTGGGGATGGCCATTGCAGGATGGAATCTACCTTTTTGTTATCCATCTCTATCCCTTTGGGACTTAGTTTGTAACCCAGGAATTCCACCTCTGTGGTATGGAAATAGCTTTTCTCCAGTTTTACAGAGTCGGTTCTTGTGCAACTGTTGTAGGATAGTACGGACGTGTTGGATATGCTCTGTCATGTTTTGAGAAAAGATCAAGATATCTTCTATGTAGACAATACAACAGATGTCTATGTAGTCTCTTAACACCTCTTCTATGAAGAACTGGAAGGCATCGGGGGCATTGCAGAGTCCTAAAGGCATGACCTGGTATTCGAACAGACCGAACTTAGTTCGGAATGCCGCCTTCCACTCGTCACCCTCTCAAACCCTTACTAGATGGTATGCCCCCCGCAAATCAAGCGTCGTATAGATGTTAGCATTCTTGACTTGGTCCATTAGACAGGTGATAAGTGGCAGAGGATATCAGTTTTTTATTGTGATGTCGTTCCCTGCTCTGAAGTCTATACACGTGCGAAGATCACCCTCCTTTTATGCCACAAAAAAGAGGGGAGAAGATACCGGGGATTTAGAGTGCTGTATAAACCCATTTTCGAGATATTCGTCTATATAGGAACGAAGATGATCGTTCTCTTTCTCTGTTAGTGAGTAGATTCGGCTACAGGGGAGTTTAGCACCAGGGACCAAGTCTATCCAACAGACGAAGCTACGCTGTGGTGGTAGGGTATTAGCTCCTTGTTTGTCAAAAACGTGTGCTAAATCGGTATACTCGGGAGGTACCTGATCCCGTACAATGGTATTGGCTGTGACTAAAGGTAACATGTGGGTTTGGATGGGTATAACGGAGTCCTTAGCCTGGGTTGGGTAACAGGTGGAGGCACAAAAAGCGGAGTCTAAGTTTATTAACCTGGTTACCTAGTCAATGTGTGGGTTATGGGTAGCTAACCAGGCTATTCCCAAGATGAGTTTAAATTGTGGGGCATCAATGACATCGAATACAATATGTTTGCGGTGGCCGTTCAAACAGGTCATGGTTAAGTTTTCGGTTTGGTATCTAATGAGTCCAGAAGTGATATCCTTCCCGTCTACAGCCTTGACTACTTCTGGTCGTTCTTTCCTTACTGTAGGAATGCCCAGACCTAGTAGGTATTTAGCATCTATGAAATTGCCCATGGCACCGGAATCAATAAGGGCGTTCCCATGCCAAGTTTGGTCCGTTGTGGATCCAAGAACAACGGCCAAGCCGACATGATGGTGAAGTATGCCAGACAAGGCACTAGAGGTCTTCGTAGGAGTAGAACCCAGGAAGCCGACCTCTGTGCCTACCGAGTTACTTTGTTTCCCGCCGTTTCTGTGTTTACGCCAGGAAGGACATAAGGTCTGCTCTGTCTGGATCTGGTAGGTTTCACCAGACATTCTTTTACGAAATGCCCGTTTTTGCCATAATACAGGCATAGGTTTTGTGTGCGTCTTTTATCTTTTTGTTCCCTGGATAGGGGACCCCGTATTTCCCCCAATCTGCATGGGTTCGATAGGGTCGTGCATTTTCTGGCCTTCACTCTTAGGTTTCTCACGAATCATCAGGAGCCTTGGTTCTCCCTTGCTTCTCTCGGTTTTTCGTTCTAGTAGCCGGTAATTCAGTTTGACTACCAAGTCGATAAAGTCTCCTATCTCTTCGGGGGGTTCTACCATTTGGGCTATTAGGTCTTTTAGATCGTCACGTAACCCTCTGTAGAAAACCGACATCTTTTTTGATTCCGGCCACTTAGGCTCAATCACCAAGTGATTAAAGGAGGTGACATAATGGAGAAGATCCGAGTTTCCTTGTTTAAGGCCAAGGAGTTCATTATCGGCAGCTTGTACAAAGGTATGACGGGCAAACATCCGTCGCATGGTATCCTTAAAGGCCACATAGTCGTATAGTTCAGGATCATTGAATTCTACCAGGGGTATGGACCACTGGGCAGCGTCTCCTCCCAGATATGAGAGAATAAAGGCAATTTTAGAAGCATCGTCCAGGAAGGCTACTGTTTTGGCCATGAAATGCAGGTGGCATTGGTTAAGAAAAATGCCAAACTTGGTGCTATCACCATAGAATCTTTCTGGAGCTGCTAAGGGAATAAGGTGTGGTGTAATGACCTGTATCTGGGTGCGGATGTTCTGTGTTTGTGCACCAGACTCATTGTACGGGGAGGAGGTCCACTAGGGTTAAACACTGGTGCTTTCAAGATATTCTTCTTTTTGGGTGTGGTGGACTGGTCTGGGGCCCAAGCACCCATTGGTCTAGCTGCTACTTGGGATTGTAAAATAGTTAGGGTGTGCCGTAAGCTTTGATTTTCTGACTGTATGCATGCTAACATAGTGGCTATGTCCTGCAAGGTAACGTCGGGGTGGCTCATATCGTCCAGGCAAGGTAAACGCCTTGGGCTTCGTATTCTGTCAGACCACCGCACTTCTTACCTTGACTTGCGGTGAGACCTTGCAGAGACAATATGACCAAACTCCCCTGCTCCTTACCTTTACTCTATACACTAAGGTCTACACGAGAGGAAGGTTGGGTTGCGGGGGAAGAAGGCCGATAAACAACAGGGGTGTCTGTGATGAGTATGAGGTAGGATGCCTAAAGGAGAGAAGACAGAAATCACTACTCCACAAAAATAGAAAAGACCCTGTTGTTTCTGCCCTCCCCAAAGGTGTGGTAACTACCTGAAGTAAAGGAATCCAGGGGCAGGATAGTAGTGAGTGATTCAATCGGCAAGAGTGGATACTCCACTCCAGGAAAAGGGCTTGGTTTGTGTTGTATCGGCCCTGATAGTAAAACGAAAGTTCCAGACGACCACATTCATTCTTGGTGTGTTTTACACTCCTTGTGTCGTAATGGGAAGCACCCTGATGGACGCTCCAGCGTACTTACACTAACACACGCTCCAGCGTGGTGACACAAAATAAGCAAATTAAACAAAACAGGCGCTCCTGCGCGGAAAGGCAAACAAAACAGGTGCTCCTGCGCGGAAAGGCAAAATTAGGAAAACAAAACAAGACAGGTGCTCCTTTGTGATAGCTATCCGTGGAGCATCTTCTTGTGCTCCAGCACAATATGAAGGTGTCGGCGTAAATGTGCCGCGATGCCTTTAGTTTCCTGCGACCGCGTTCCTTGCGGTTCAGGAATGGACTGCTTGTGAAAGCGCTCCTACGCTTTCGGAAACAAGGTTCCCTGTAACCGCGTTACAAGTGGTCCAGGAAAAGGACGTACCTTCGGCGCTCCTGCGCACTGGGTACTGCGTGGGTGAAGAAGGTAGTGCTTGATCCTTTCAGGCAAGGTGGATGGTCTTCAGGCAACAGCTGAGGCCAAACAATGTTCCGGTCATGCACTGGATACGAAGCAGCGTCTGGTTCCACACTCCGGTCTTTTATAGAGTGTGACCCAGAAGTGGAAACCCGACCTGCCTCTTCCCAGCATGACCCGGAAGTGGAAACCCGCCCTGCCTCTTCCCAGCGTGACCCGAAAGTGAAGGTTCCGGTACCGATCACAGCAGGACTGGCAGGACTGTTTCCAATCATGCACGCATGTGTGGATTAAAGGTGAGCGGGAAAGGCTTTGATGGCGTGCGGGTCGCCCTGGGGCCGTATCATGACAACAAGAAGGTATCTGGGGGATCACCACAAGGGTGGGCAGGGTCCTCATCTGAAGAAGGAAGGGGGGCAAACATAAAAACAATGAGTTCTCTAAAGGGCCCCAAATTAATTCCATGACTCAGAACTTCCATCCCCCAACTAAAAAAAGAAAGGATGCTTCCTTGACATAAGTCTTCAGGGAAGGCACCCCCGAAGGGCACTGGAGGGGGACGCCATGTGTCCCAAGCAGGCAGAGCCCCCCACTGGTGGGTAGTCACTGGGGTTGGCTAGTATAGTGCTTAGGGAGGAGATTATCCCAGATAGAGTGGGGGACAGAGTACAAGTTACCCTAGTGTCTCTGGGTGAAGGAGAGATGGTGCAGAGAACCCACATGCCTAATAATACTAGGAAATACAGGCCGAGGGTCTCCAGTTCCTTGAGGGTAGCTGTGAGTCCGTCCATGCCTGTGGATTGTTTTCTTGGCGATGACCTGGAGCACTCCATCTGGAAGGAGATGAAGCTTAGGTCCCACTTGGAGATGTTAGGGTTGCTTGAGTGGGTGTGCCTGACCACACAGTCCACGGTCACCCGAGATGGTAGTGAGGAGGACCTGGAGCCTGGAAGAATGGCCCAAGTGCCTGCAAAAAAGCGGAAGGGCAAAGGGCGCGGGAAACCCACTCCTGAAACTCCCACCTTCTGGGAGGCGACTGAACCGGAGTCAGATGCCCCGGAGCCTTCAGGGTAGAATGTTGCCGCCCTGGGGAACTTACCTGACCTGACCAACTGGCAGAAGGAAGGGGGTTCCACCAGGGAGGAGTTCTGCAAGGCACATAGGGAATTCCCTACTCTTGAGGGTCTATGGCAGCAGGACGAGGCCCAGGCAGCTGGCGACACCTCTGGTGAGCACCTGATTTACTGGGAGAATGGTCTCCTGTATAGTGAGCCTGCTGCAACCCATGTGTTGGTGGTCCCCCAGTGCTTCAGGGCTTTCCTGCTGGACTTGGCTCATGATGTACCCCTGGCAGGTCATTTGGGTCAGAACAAGACCTTTGACCGGTTAGCCACACACTTTATTGGCCTTAGATGTGTTCTGCTGTTCTTGTCCCACCTGCCAAGCCAGTGGAAAGTCAGGAGGGAAGCGCAAGGCAACCCTGCAGTCTTTTTCTATCATTGGCACCCCCTTTGAAAGGGTGGGCACCAACATCATTGGTCCTCTGGATCGCAAGACAGCCATGGGCAACAGGTTTATCCTGGTCTTGTTGGACCATGCCACCCGGTACCCGGAGGCTATCCCCCTGAGAACAGTGACTGCGCCCGCAGTGGCCAGGGCACTGATAGGGAGCCTTACCCGTGTGGGGTTCCCCAAGGAGGTGGTGTCAACTTCAAGTCTTTGAAGGCCATGTGGAAAGAGTGTGCCTACCTCCACTCCTTACCATCCTCAAACTAATGGGCTTATTGAGATGTTAAACAGGACGTTAAAAGGCATGATAATGGGCCTATCAGATCCTATGAGGTGGAAGTGGGACATCTTCCTGCCATGCCTTTTGTTTGCCTACAGGGAGGTACCACAGAAGGGGATTGGCTTCAGCCCCTTTGAACTTCTATACGGGCATCCTGTGAGATGACCTCTCAGTCTGGTGAAGGAGGGCTGGGAGGAAGCTCACAGTAAGGCCACCCAGGATGTGGTCAGCTACATGCTGGCACTCCATAACCAGATGAAGTGCTTCTGGAAGCAAGCGCAAGAAAAGCTCGAAGCCAGCCAGGAGGACATGATATGGCTGTATGACCAGAATGCCACTATGGTCAAGTTTCAGCCTGGCCAAAAAGTGTGGCGTATGGAGCCTCTAGATCCCCAGGCCCTATAAGACTGCTGGCCTGGGCCTTATGAGGTGAAGGAGCGCAAGAGTGATGTCACAGAGCTAGTGGACCTCAAAACTCCTAGGAAACCTTTAAGAGTCCTGCATGTCAGTCGCCTCAAGCCCCACTTTGAGAGATCTGAGTTGATTATGCTCTTAGTCACGGACGATGGGGTGGAGGAGGAGAGTATACATCTCCCCTTCACTGGCCCTTGAACAACAGAGAGACTGCTGCCAGTTGCTGGGGCAGATTGTCTCTTTATTCTCCCCTACCCCAGGACATACTACATGGTGTACCCATGATATTGATACTAGGGACAACCTGTCTGTGAAGCGTAAACTCTAGAGGTTGTCTGATAAGGTGAGAGCCAGCATTAAGGAGGTCTCCAAGATGCTGGGGTTAGGGGTTCTTGAGCCCTCAAACAGCCATGGTTCCAGCCCAGTCATGTTGGTCTCCAAGGCTGCCCTTCCAGGTGTCACTCTCGAACATAGGTTCTGTGCGGACTACCGTGGGCTCAGTTCAGTCACCAAGACTGACACACACCCCATCCCCAGAGCAGATGAGCTCATAGATATGCTAGAAGCTGCCAAGTTCCTCAGCACGATTGATTTAACGTCTGGGTACTGGCAGATTGCCTTAACCGAGGGGGCTAAAGAGAGGTCTGCGTTTTCTACCATAGAAGGGCCCTTCCAGTTCCGGGTTATACCCTTCGGGTTGAAGAACGCATTTGCCACCTTCCAGAGGTTGGTCAACTAGGTCCTGGCTGGAATGGAGAACTTTAGTGCCGCCTATCTGTATTACATTGTGTCTTCAGTTCTAACTGGGAGGACCACCTGTGCCACATCAGAGAAGTGCTTCAGGCTCTGCAGAGGGCATCCCTGACTATCAAGGCCAGCAAGTGCCAGATAGGACAGGGTTCAGTGGTCTACTTGGGTCACCAAGTGGGAGGAGGCAAGGTGCAGCCCTCCAGGCCAAAATTGAAACCATTATAATTTGGGAACCCCCTAGATAGAGGTGAAAGCCTTCTGAGGCCTCACCCGCTACTACAGTAAATTTGTCAAGAGGTAAGATACCATTGTTGCACCCTTGACAGAGCTGACGTCCAAGAAGCAGCCACTTCAGCTAATGTGGACAGAGCTATGCCAGAAAGCTTATTACAACCTGAAGGAGGCCACAAGGCCCCTAAATTCTCACATGAATTAATTATGCCGACAGACGTCTCAGAGCATGGCATAGGGGCTGTGCTTTCACAGCTAAACAAAGAGGGTATGGATCAACCTGTAGCCTTCACCAGTAGGAGGTTACTTCCCCGGGAACAGAGGTAGAGTGCAGTAGAGAGGGAAGCCTTTGCTGTGGTTTGGGCGTTGAAGAAGCTGAGACCATACGTGTTTGGTGTTCACTTCCAGATTCAGACAGACCACAGACCCCTCAGATGGGTTAATGCAGATGAGGGGTGAGAATCCCAAACTGTTGAGGTGGTCCATCTCCTACAGGGAATGGACTTTACGGTGGAACACCGTCCTGGAACAGACCATGCCAATGCTGATGTTCTCTTCCGGTTCAACTTGAGGGGTACACGTGTTAGACCTGGCATCCTTGGAGTGGTTCCCCCCTAAAGTTTTGCCTTCAGACCTCCTGTTTTTGCTGACTTCGTTTTTGCTGGCATTAGGACCCTGCACACCTTACCACTGCTAGCCAGTGCCAAAGTGCTTGTGTTCCTTCCCTAAAACATGGTAACATTGGCTTATACCCAACTGGCATATTTTGTTTACTTATAACTCCCTAGTAAAATGCACTACATGTGCCCAGGGCCTGTAAATTAAATGCTACCAGTGGGCTTGCAGCACTGAGTGTGACACCCACTTAAGTCGCCCCTTAATCATGTCTCAGGTCTGCCACTGCAGAGCCTCTGTGTGCAGTTTTAAACTGCCATGTCGACCTGGCAAGTTAAACCTCTTAAAACACATAAAGGTATGGTGGCTTCTACTCCGCTATTTTCTATTAATGTTATGGTACAAATCACTGATACCTAAAATACCAAGATTCTGGCGTGGATAGGGGAAAGACCAATCTTATTGAAAGAGGAAGCCTCACTCACATAATGTGACATGCTTCATCATAGGCAACCTCTCCCACCCTGCTAGGACAATACCACCAGGGCGGACTCAACCTCCTAGTAAACCTCGATGGAGGAGTTCATAAATAAGATAATTTCCTGGACAAAACAGGGGATTTAGATAAAGGTAAAAGTACCTAGAGGTAACTGTTTTTCACATTTATTAGTGGTGACATCTGGTGGATCTAAAACCAACTACGCAATGGAATGAGAGCACAATGGCTCAGACCATGGTCTTCACACCAACATGTTTCTGCCCTATTATAAGTCGCCTATATCAGTCGGGGGCATTCATCAGGGCTAAAGATCCCTAAAGACATAGACTAATAAATAGTCAATAGTAAAAAGTTAAAACCATGCACTAGAAGGACTAGAGTGAATCCTACCCGGTGATAAACAAACATGCACACTGGCTTGATTCGTCCCAAATCTTACCCTCACTAAGGGGATACCCGCCATCCAGTCTGGGCAGGGACAATATCCTCTGTAGTCACACACTTATTTAATATGAGACAATCATCAGATCTTATCAAACAATACTCTCTTGCGTGTATATCTCAGCTTGCAATTTCATAGGTCACATAAAGCTACCCTGGAGCATTGGGTTTCAAAAAGAGGAAAAAAGGTTAAGTCACAGTCTAGCAAACTGTAGTGGAGTGCTACCCCTACATAAAATATACCTCAAAGTAGATGTCCACTATGGGAGGTAACAAATGGTTAAAGTAACCATATGTGGTAAAAGGAAGGCAGCAATGCACAGCAAGAGTAACTCCTAGTTCTGGAGTAATTTCCCAAGTACTCGCGTCATCAAGAGGTACAACTTGCAGGAGCACCTATCATCTGTCTCCACCTAGCCGCAGGTAAACCTGCTCCTTGCGCACACAGACCACCGCCAGCTACGCTCTTCTTGCTCCCTGCACCCCTCTCTAACCCTAACTGGACTCTTGGCACAAAACTTGAGAAGGTAAAATTTCAGCGAGACTAATCTGGGACTATATCCGACCCACGCTCCATCACGTTCGGCCTGAAATTTTGACTTTGACCGAGTCCAGGTCCACCAGATATCCCCGGTTTGCACTTTATGCTTTTAAGCTCTATTTTGCAGTTTATTCTTCAAAAATTCATAAATCAGGTTCCACTAATTGGATATTTGTCTTTTTGGTCTTGTTTTATTTATTAAATTAAGTGTTATTTTTCTAACCTGGTGTGGGGTCTTTTTGCATGGTGTTGTCACTGTTTTAAGTGTTGCACAAATACTTTACACATTGCTTCTAAGTTAAGCTTGACTGCTCTGTGCAAAGCTACCAGGGGGTTGAGCACAGGTTAATTTGGGTTTGCTTGTGCCTTACCCTGACTAGGATTGTGGTTGCTGCTTGACCAGGGCTCACACCCAGTCAGCCAGTTACCCAATTTCTAACAATAGTTTACATCACTAGATGAAAACATTTATTTGAATCTTCAGCCGAAATAAAATAACGTTAGCTTATATTGCTGACGAGATATGTGTGGTGTGAGGAACTAGTCCCTCACTTTGAATTTGGCCAAAATCATAAAACTCGTTCAAACACTAGGAGATCAGACCAAGGCATGCTAATCGAACGCTTCAACTTTTCCAGCTAGGGTTGCCACCTTTCCCAGAGAACAATACCGTCGATTTGTTTACATTTTATGATTATGCAAAGGCCCGGACCTGATTTAACCCCTTCGCTGCTAGGCCTTTTCCCCCCCTGTGCTAAGCCCTTTTTTGGCTATTTGGGGTAGTGCGCGCTTAGGCCCCTGTAACTTTTTGACCACATAAGGTATCCACGCCAAATTTGCGTCCTTTTTTCCAACATCATGGGGATTGTAAAGGTACCCAGGGTTTGTGGATTCCCCTGGAGGGTCCCAGAAATTAGCCAAAATACAGCTAAATTTTGGGGGTTTTGGGAAAAATGCGAAAAAGGGCTGCAAATAAAAGCGTCTGGGTTTTTCCCTGCAAATGGTATCAAAAAGGGTTTGTGGGGCTGAAATCACCATTTTCCCAGCTTTTAGGGAATGACAGACTTTTGTCAGAAAACCAAACTTTTTCACACAGTTTTGGCATTTTTCTGGGACATAGCCTATTTTTGCTATTTTTTTAGCTTTCAACCTCCTTCCAGTTAATGGTAGAAATGGGTATGAAAGCAATAATGGATCCTAGACAGCTATACATTTTAGAAAAGTAGACAAAATTCTGAATTCAGCAAGGGGTCATTTGTGTAGATCCATCAAGGTTTCTTTATAGAAACTAACAGTTAAATATAGGAAAAATTGAAAATTAGTTGAAAAAAACAGCCTTTTGTGTCAACGTTTTCACCTGTAACTTCTTCTAATTATGACAGCTCTTTGAAAGCAATATACCGTTACATCCGCTGGACCTTACTGGTTGTGGGGATATATAGGACTTGTAGGTTCACCAAGAACCCGACGAACCCAGAGCCAATAACTGAGCAGCGTCTTGCAATGGTTTTTTTAATGTACCGGGTATATAGCAATTATTGTGGGAAAATGTATACATGGAAAAATCGGTATGAAAGACACCTATAGATTTCTGAAATGGGAACAAAATATAGAGTTTAGAAACAGTAGATATTTGCACATTTCCGAAATTGGGAATACTCATACTAGCATGAGAATTATCGGTCATTTTTTAAAATTACTTCTTTTTACACAATGTCTTTCATTTGGAAGGCAGAATGCATCAAAAGTCAATAGGTAATAACAGTTGCTTTACAAATCTGAATTACCCTAAGTCTCCCGATAAAAATGGTACCTCACTTGTGTGGGTAGGCATAGTGCCCACGACAGGAAATGGCTCAAAACCCAACGTGAACACACCACATTTTCACAATGAAAAATTACCCTTTTTTGCAAAGGGCCTAGCTGTAGTTTTTGAACCCTAGCTCTGCCGGCACCTAGAGAAACCTAGCAAACCTATACATTTCTGAAAACTAGACACCCAGGGGAATCCAGGATGGGGTGACTTGACTGCCTCTCACCAGGTTCTGTTACCCAGAATCCCTTGCAAACCTAACAAATTGTCAAAAAAAACACATTTTCCTCACATTTCTGTGGTGGAAAGTTCTGGAATCTGTGTGGATCCACAAATTTCCACCCACCCCGCGTTTTCCAAAGTCTTCCGAGAAAAATGGTACCTCACTTGTGTGGGTCGGCTTAGTGCCCGCGACAGGAAATGGCGCAAAACGCAACATGGACACACCTCAATTTCACAGTGAAAAATGACCCTTTTTTGGCAAAGTGCCTAGCTGTAGTTTTTGAACCATAGCTCTGCCAGCACCTAGGGAAACCTAGCAAACCTATACATTTTTGAAAACTAGACACTCAGGGGAATCTAGGATGGGGTGACCTGACTGCCTCCCACCAGGTTCTGTTACCCAGAATCCCTTGCAAACCTAAATAATTGTCCAAAAAAACACATTTTCCCCACATTTCTGTGGTGGAAAGTTCTGGAATCTGCGTGGATCCACAAATTTCCACCCACCCCACGTTCCCCAAAGTCTTCCGAGAAAAATGGCACCTCACTTGTGTGGGTCGGCCTAGTGCCAGCAACAGGAAACGGCACAAAACACAACGTGGACACACCTCAATTTCGCAGTGAAAAATGACCCTTTTTGGCAAAGTGCCTAGCTGTAGTTTTTGAACCATAGCTCTGCCGGCGCCTAGGGAAACCTAGCAAACCTATACATTTTTGAAAACTAGACACCCAGGGGAATCCAGGATGGGGTGACTTGACTGCCTCCCACCAGGTTCTGTTACCCAGAATCCCTTGCAAACCTAACAAATTGTCAAAAAAACCAAATTTTCCCCACTTTTCTGTGGTGGAAAGTTCTGGAATCTGCGTGGATCCACAAATTTCCACCCACCCCGCGTTCCCCAAAGTCTTCCGAGAAAAATGGTACCTCACTTGTGTGGGTCGGCCTAGTGCCCGCGACAGGAAACGGCGCAAAACACAATGTGGGCACACCTCAATTTCGCAGTGAAAAATGACCCTTTTTTGGCAAAGTGCCTAGCTGTAGTTTTTGAACCATAGCTCTGCCGGCACCTAGGGAAACCTAGCAAACCTATACATTTTTGAAAACTAGACACCCAGGGGAATCCAGGATGGGGTGACTTGACTGTCTCTCACCAGGTTCTGTTACCCAGAATCCCTTGCAAACCTAAACAATTGTAAAAAAAAACACATTTTCCCCACATTTCTGTGGTGTAAAGTTCTGGAATCCGCGTGGATCCACAAATTTCCACCCACCCCGCGTTCCCCAAAGTCTTCCGAGAAAAATGGTACCTCACTTGTGTGGGTCGGCCTAGTGCCCGCGACAGGAAACGGCGCAAAACGCAACGTGGACACACCTCAATTTCGCAGTGAAAAATGACCTTTTTTGGCAAAGTGCCTAGCTGTAGTTTTGAACCATAGCTCTGCCGGCACCTAGGGAAACCTAGCAAACCTATAAATTTTTGAAAACTAGACACCCAGGGGAATCCAGAAAGGGGTGACTTGACTGTCTCCCATCAGGTTCTGTTACCCAGAATCCTTTGCAAAACTAAAAATTGTCAAAAAAACACATTTTCCCCACATTTCTGTGGTGGACAGTTCTGCAATCTGCGTGGATCCACAAATTTCCTCCCACCCAGTATTCAACCAGGTCTCACGATAAAAATGGTACCTCACTTGCATGGGTGGGTCAAGGATCCGCGACAGGCAAGGGCCCAAAAGCTATTGAGGCGACATCAAAATTACCTATCACAAACCAACCTGGTTTTGCATGGGGGTCCCATGAGTTTTGGCCCGGGGCTCGGCAGCCATCTATGGAAACCCACCTAACCCACATATTTCTGGAAACTAGACACCCGGGGAGTCCAGCGAGGTATGGCTTGCATGGGTCCCCCATCATTCTCCTACCCAGAATCCCCTGCAAACCTCAAATTTTGCTGAAAAATTCACTTTTTCTCACATTTCTGTGGTGGAAAGTTCTGGAATCTGCGTGGATCCACAAATTTCCTCCCACCCAGCGTTCCCCAGGTCTCCCGATAAAAATGGTACCTCACTTGCGTGGGTGGGTCAAGGACCCGCGACAGGCAAGGGCCCAAAAGCTATTGAGGCGACATCAAAATTACCTATCACAAACCAACCTGGTTTTGCATGGGGAGTCCCATGAGTTTTTGGCCCGTGGCTCGGCAGCCATCTAGGAAACCTACCTAACCCACACATTTCTGGAAACTAGACACCCGGGGAGTCCAGCGAGGTATGGCTTGCGTGGGTCTTCCATCATTCTCCTACCCAGAATCCCCTGCAAACCTCAAATTTTGCTGAAAAATTCACTTTTTTCTCACATTTCTGTGGTGGAAAGTTCTGGAATCTGCGTGGATCCACAAATTTCCTCCCACCCAGCGTTCCCCAGGTCTCCCGATAAAAATGGTACCTCACTTGCGTGGGTGGGTCAGGACCCGCGACAGGCAAGGGCCCAAAAGCTATTGAGGCGACATCAAAATTACCTATCACAAACCAACCTGGTTTTGCATGGGTGGTCCCATGAGTTTTGGCCCGTGGCTCGCAGCCATCTAGGGAAACCTACCTAACCCACACATTTCTGGAAACTAGACACCCGGGGAGTCCAGCGAGGTATGGCTTGCGTGGGTCTTCCATCATTCTCCTACCCAGAATCCCCTGCAAACCTCAAATTTCGCCGAACAATTCACTTTTTCTCACATTTCTGTGGTGGAAAGTTCTGGAATCTGCGTGGATCCACAAATTTCCTCCCACCCAGCGTTCCCCAGGTCTCCCGATAAAAATGGTACCTCACTTGCGTGGGTGGGTCAAGGACCCGCGACTGGCAAGGGCCCAAAAGCTATTGAGGCGACATCAAAATTACCTATCACAAACCAACCTGGTATTGCATGGGGGTCCCATGAGTTTTGGCCTGGGGCTCGGCAGCCATCTAGGGAAACCTACCTAACCCACACATTTCTGGAAACTAGACACCCGGGGAGTCCAGCAAGGTATGGCTTGCGTGGGTCCCCCATCATTCTCCTACACAGAATCCTCTGCAAACCTCAAATTTCACCGAAAAATTCACTTTTTCTCACATTTCTGTGGTGGAAAGTTCTGAAATCTGCGTGGATCCACAAATTTCCTCCCACTCAGCGTTTCCCCAGGTCTCCCGATAAAAATGGTACCTCACTTGTGTGGGTAGGCACAGTGGCTGCAACAGGAAATGGCCCAAATCGTACTCTGGACACTTCAAAATTACCTATAGCAAAACTACCTGGTTTTGGGGGGGCATCTGAGATTTTGGCCCGGGCTCGGCGGCCATCTTGGGAAAGTACCAAACCCAAACATTTCTGAAAACTAGACACCCGGGGAGTCCAATGAGGTATGGCTTGCCTGGATCCCCAACGTTTTCCTACCCAGAATGCAATGCAAACCTTAAATTTAGCTGAAAAAACACATTTTCCACATATTTTTGTGTGGAATCACCATGCCGGCACAAATGTCCTACCACCCAGCGTTCCCCTTGTTCTCCCGAGTAAAATGATACCTCACTTGTGTGGGTGTCCAAAGCAGAATTGGCTAAAAACGTATTTTTTAAAAATGTAGCGCTTAGAATTCTCGGTGCTATACCATAAATCCCTATGTTTTGGGCTCTTCCTAGCCACAGGCCTTTGGCCCACCCACACAAGTAAGGTATCATTTTACTCGGGAGAACAAGGGGAATGCTGGGTGGTAGGACATTTGTGCCGGCATGGTGATTCCACACAAAAATATGTGGAAAATGTGGGTTTTTTCAGCTAAATTTAAGGTTTGCATTGCATTCTGGGTAGGAAAACGTTGGGGGATCCAGGCAAGCCATACCTCATTGGACTCCGCGAGTGTCTAGTTTTCAGAAATGTTTGGGTTTGGTACTTTCCCAAGATGGCCGCCGAGCCCGGGCCAAAATCTCAGGTGCCCTCCAAAACCAGGTAGTTTTGCTATAGGTAATTTTGAAGTGTCCAGAGTACGATTTGGGCTATTTCCTGTTGTAGCCACTGTGCCTACCCACACAAGTGAGGTACCATTTTTATCGGGAGACCTGGGGGAACGCTGAGTGGGAGGAAATTTGTGGATCCACTCAGATTTCAGAACTTTCCATCACAGAAATGTGAGAAAAAAGTGAATTTTTCGGTGAAATTTGAGGTTTGCAGGGATTCTGGGTAGGAGAATGATGGGGGACCCACGCAAGCCATACCTTGCTGGACTCCCCGGGTGTCTAGTTTCCAGAAATGTGTGGGTTAGGTAGGTTTCCTAGATGGCTTCCGAGCCCCGGGCCGAAACTCATGGGACCTCCCATGCAAAACCAGGTTGGTTTGTGATAGGTAATTTTGATGTCGCCACAGTAGCTTTTGGGCCCTTGCCTGTCGCGGGTCCTTGACCCACCCACGCAAGTGAGGTACCATTTTTATCGGGAGATCTGGGGGAACGCTGGGTGGGAGGAAATTTGTGGATCCACGCAGATTCCAGAACTTTCCACCACAGAAATGTGAGAAAAAGTGCATTTTTCGGCAAAATTTGAGGTTTGCAGGGATTCTGGGTAGGAGAATGATGGGGGACCCACGCAAGCCATACCTTGCTGGACTCCCCGGGTGTCTAGTTTCCAGAAATGTGTGGGTTAGGTAGGTTTCCCTAGATGGCTTCCGAGCCCCGGGCCGAAAACTCATGGGACCCCCATGCAAAACCAGGTTGGTTTGTGATAGGTAATTTTGATGTCGCCTCAGTAGCTTTTGGGCCCTTGCCTGTCGCGGGTCCTTGACCCACCCACGCAAGTGAGGTACCATTTTATCGGGAGATCTGGGGGAACGCTGGGTGGGAGGAAATTTGTGGATCCACGCAGATTCCAGAACTTTCCACCACAGAAATGTGAGAAAAAGTGCATTTTTCG
The DNA here is from genome assembly GCA_963921515.1 of Calotriton arnoldi. Lineage (NCBI taxonomy): Eukaryota > Metazoa > Chordata > Amphibia > Caudata > Salamandridae > Calotriton > Calotriton arnoldi. The sequence goes on along the minus strand of CAWUFW010007308.1, from coordinate 1,008,076 downwards.
GCAAAATTTGAGGTCTGCAGGGGATTCTGGGTAAGAAAACGTTGGGGGATCCACGCAAGCCATACCTCCCTGGAATCCCCGGGTGTCTAGTTTTCAGAAATGTGTGGGTTTGGTAGGTTTCTCTAGGTGGCCGCCGAGCCCCGGGCCAAAAGTCATGGGACTCCCTTGCAAAACCAGGTGGTTTTGTGATAGGCAATTTTGATGTTGCCTCAATACGTATTGGGCCCTTGCCTGTCGCGGGTACTAGGGTCTCCCACCCGAGTGAGGCACCATTTTTATCGGGAGACCAGGGGAACGCTGGCTGGTAGGAAATTTGTGTCAGCCCGGTGATGCCACAACTTTCCCACACACAAATGTGTGAAAAAGTGATTTTTAAAGCTAAATTTGAGGTTTGCAGGGGATTCTGGGTAAGAAAACGTTGGGGGATCCACACAAGCCATACCTCCCTGGAATCCCCGGGTGTCTAGTTTTTAGAAATGTGTGGGTTTTGTAGGTTTCCCTAGATGGCCGACGACCCCGGGCCAAAACCCAGGTAACTCCCCGTGCAAAACCAGGTTGGTTTGTGATAGGTAATTTTGATGTCGCCTCACTAGGTTTTGGGCCCTTGCCTGTCGCGGGTACTTGACCCACCCACACAAGTGAGGTACCATTTTTCTCGGAAGACTTTGGGGAATGCGGGGTGCATGGAATTTTGTGGATCCACACAGATTCCAGAACTTTCCACCACAGAAATGTGAGGAAAATGTGTTTTTTATACACATTTTGAGGTTTGCAAGGGATTCTGGGTAACAGAACCTGGTGAGAGCCAGTCAAGTCACCCCATCCTGGATTCCCCTGGGTGTCTAGTTTTCAAAAATGTACAGGTTTGCTAGGTTTCCCTATGTGCCGGCTGCGCTAGGGCCCAACATCCACAGGTAGGCATACTGCTAAAAACAAATCCGTTCCTAGTCAGCTTTCTGCCGCCCTGGGGGAGGGTTATCGGGGGTGGGGTTGCCCCGAGATGCCCCCAGGGGAGCAGAAACACTGTGGCTATTTTTTGGGGGTAGGGGCATTGGTATGCCCATTCTGAGCAGCCCCCACCCCCACACATAAAAAGCCAGCGTAATCGTTGGCGTCTAGTGGGCTTTTGCCCCCTGGGGGCAGATTGGGGGCTACTGCCCCCATCTTCCCCCAGGGGGCAGAAAGGCTGTAATTGTTGCGGGTGGGGGTGGGGGCATTGACATGCCCGTTTTGGGCAGCCCCCACCCTAATAAAAATTTGCCCCAAAAATCCATGGCGTCTAGTGGGCTTTTTGCCCCCGGGGGCAGATTGGGGGCTACTGCCTCATCTGCTCCCCAGGGGGGCAGGAAGGCTGTAATTTTTGCGGGAGGGGATGCGGGCATGGGCATGCTCGCTTTGGGCAGCCCCCACCCGAATTCAAATTTGCCCAAAAAAATCCCTGGCGTCTAGTGGGCTTTTTGCCTCCCGGAGGGGCAGTTTGGGGGCTAATGCCCCCATCTGCCCCCAGGAGTCCACTAGACGCCAGGGAGTTTTTGGGCAAATTTTAATTAGGGTGGGGGCTGCCCAAACGGGCATGCCAATGCCCCACCCTAATTAAAAATTGCCCCAAAAATCCCTGGCGTCTAGTGGGCTTTTTGCCCCCGAGGGGGCAGATTGGGGGCTACTGCCCCATCTGACTCCCAGGGGGGCAGGAAGGCTGTTATTTTTGCGGGGAGGGTGTCGGGGCATGGGCATGTCCGCTTTGGGAGCCTCCACCCTAATTCAAATTTGCCCCAAAAACTCCCTGGCGTCTAGTGGGCTTTTTGCCCCCGGCGGGGCAGATTGGGGGCTAATGCCCCATCTGCCCCCCAGGGGTAAAAGCCCACTAGAGGCCAGGGAGTTTTTGGGCAAATTTTAATTAGGTGGGGGCTACCCAAAACGGGCATGCCAATGCCCCCACCCTAATTAAAATTTGTCCAAAAAATCCCTGGCGTCTAGTGGGCTTTTTGCTCCCTGCAGGGGCAGATTGGGGACTACTGCTCCCATCTGCCCCCAGGGGGGCAGGAAGGCTGTTATTTTTGCGGGGAAGGGGTGGGGGCATGGGCATGCCCGTTTTGGGAACCCCCACCCTAATTCAAATTTGCCCCCAAAAACTCCCTGGCGTCTAGTGGGCTTTTTGCCACCCCGGCGGGGCAGATTGGGGGCTAATGCCCCATCTGCCCCCAGGAGGCCAAAATCCCACTAGACGCCAGGAGTTTTGGGCAAATTTTAATTAGGTGGGGGCTGCCCAAAACGGGCATGCCAATGCCCCCACCCTAATTAAAATTTGCCCAAAAATCCCTGGCATCTAGTGGGCTTTTGCCCCCGGGGGCAGATTGAGGGCTACTGCCCCATCTGCCCCCAGGGGGCAGGAAGGCTGTAATTTTTGCGGGGATGGGGTGGGGGCATGGGCATGCCCACTTTGGGCAGCCCCCACCCTAATTCAAATTTGCCCAAAAACAATCCCTGGCGACTAGGGGCTTTTGCCCCCAGGGTGGGCAAAAGCCCACTAGACGCCAGGAGTTTTTGCCAAATTTTAATTAGGGTGGGGCTGCCCAAAACGGGCATGCCAATGCCCCCACCCTAATTAAAATTTGCCCCAAAATCCCTTGCGCCTAGTGGGCTTTTTTCCCCCGGGGGCAGATTGGGGCTACTGCCCCATCTGCCCCCAGGGGGCAAGAAGACTGTTATTTTGCGGGAGGGGGTGGGGGCATGGCCATGCCCGTTTTGGGAGCCCCCACCCTAATTCAAATTTGCCCCCAAAAATCCCTGGCGTCTAGTGGGCTTTTGCCCCCGGCGGGGCAGATTGGGGGCTAATGCCCCCATCTGCCACCCAGGGGGCAGAAAGTCCACTAGATGCCAGGGAGTTTGAGCAAATTTTAATTAGGGTGGGGCTGCCCAAAATGGGCATGCCAATGCCCCCAACCTAATTAAAATTTGCCCATAAAATCCCTGGCGTCTACTGGGCTTTTGCCCCCGGGGCAGATTTGGGGCTAATGCCCTCAGCTGCCCCCAGGGGGCAGAAAGGCTGTCATTTTTGCGGGGTGGGTGGGGGCATGGGCATGCCCATATTGGGCAGCCCCCACCACAAATTATAATTAAAAAAAAATCCCTGGCGTATAGTGGGCTTTTGCCCCCCGGGGGCAGATTGGGGATACTGCCTCCAACTGCCCCTCAGGGGGGCAGAAAGGCTGTAAATTTTGCGGGGTGTGGGCATGGACATGCCCTTTATGGGCAGCCCCCACCCTAATAAATTATGGGGAAACAAAAATATCCCTGGGGTCTAGTGGGCTTTTTGCCCCCCCCGGGGGGGCAGAAAGTCTAAATAGCACCAAAACAAAATTGGGGGGAGCAAATGCCCTTGCCCAAGGGTCCGCTCCCCCCTCCCTGGTGTCTAGTGGGTGGATTCCTGCTTGGGGATCGCCCTCCTGGGGCGATCCCCAAGCAGGGATCCACTGGGAGGGGTACCATTGGAAAGGGAGATTCTCCCCTTTCCAATGATACCTCTCCTGTCTTTCTACGTGCCCGGGGGCTGAGATAGCCCCTGAGCACATAGAAAGTGAAACTGAAATGAGCCTAAAGGCTCATTTCAGTTTCGTTTTCTGTGCAATGAGGACAGCGCGACGTGCGCGCTGATCCTCATGGCACAGAAACCAGGGAGGGGCCTCGGGAGCTGGGGAAGCAATTCCCAGCTGCCAAGGTTTAAGGGGTGAAAGAGAAATCCCTCTGCTGTCTGCAGCAGAGGGATTTCGTGCCCCTGGCCTCATGACGGAATGGTTCCGTCATGAGCACAGGAGCACCGATGCTCATGACGGAACCATTCCGTCATGAGCATCGAAGGGGTTAAATCGTTTGAATTTGTTTTGAACATACCCTTACTGTCTTTGTTTACTTTAATTACTAGTCAGGAATCATTAGGACAACTGTAGAATCCATTTTAAAGTGTTTTCTTCTAACTTTTTCTGTTTAAAGGATGTACTGATAATATGAAAAATACCTACTTATGGGGATTTTTAAGATTTTTGTACCAGCAGGGACAAAAAAATACCGGTCATACCAATATAAAACCGTCCAGGTGGCAACTCTACTTCCAGCACACCTGCCTACTCACTGACTATGGAGATCAAGGCGCTCTGCTTTCAGGGCACTCACGGTAGCCCATAGGGCTGTCTACGGCAAGTTGTCATCCTTTGCCAAACAAATCTGCAAAGATAGAGAACCAAAACCTCCACTCTGGACTGGCACTTTTGTTGTTTCCCGCCATCAAGAAGAAAGACATGCATGGAACATCCTTTGTGCAGGCAACAAAACTTTGGAAATCCCTCCAAGCAGGAACTCCCGACAACATATGGACTTTAGGAAGGCAGTGAAAACCTAGTTCTTCCCCACTAGATGTTGAAGGGTCCCACCAACCATCAGAAGAACTATTAGCCACCAAGGCGTGGGTGCCACAGTACTGAGACCAGGGCTCGAGTCGGGGTACCACGCGGGTGGACGGCGTCCCCCCACTTATTTTACCGGGTGGACGCCATCCCCCCTGCCCAAAAGCTGGCCGCATTGAGGGCTTCACGAGGAAATCAAAAAATCCCAGCACACCACCAAATAAAGCGAGAGAGGAAATGGCGCGCGCTCACAAGGGGCCTGGGGTTGGAATAGGAAGGAAGTGTGATGATAACCCGAGGTTTGCTGCTGGCAGCCTGCCCCCATCACCTTTCGTGACGTCACTTCCTGTCGTGACGTCACTTCCGGTGACAACACCTAACTTGGAGCGTCCCCCCACTTCTTTTTTTAGGACTTGTGCCCTGACTGAGACTCATAATCAATCAATCAATCAAACAGTTAACAGACCCTCCAGCTGTTCGCGATTTGTGAAATAATCGTAAATTCAGTTCAGGAGCGCGATAAACGCGATAATTACCATTTTTGCCGCAAAAAAAGGTCTCCCGGAGGACAGGGAAAAAATGGTGACTTCTTATTGGCTGTACGCATACACATCACTACGTACGCCATACAGCCGTAATAGCTGCTTCGTCCTGCCTGTGTTCTCCTTCGTGTATTTATCAGTGTATCTACTGAAACGCAAAAAAGATTCAGTTCATGTTGCCGATGACATACAGAGCCAATGCTTTTAGGATCGCGTGTTACCAAGCAATATTTAGAACTCACAGCAGAGCCTGACCATGTCTGGCCCGATCAAATCCAAATGTATGACCAGAAAGCCTAAACAAATTGAATAATCATATAAAAATGTGTTGCAGAGCTGATCACTGAGATCACAGAGTAGAAATGAAGGGGAATCTGTGTCAATATCCATCAGAGGTCACTAGGTCTTTAGAGCTGCAAGCCTTGGCGTTTAAACGAATTCCTAGGATACACTGGATCCCAGCCAAATTGCACACACCTGCTATGCCAACATGTGCAGTGGAAGGTTGGGAATCCCAGGTCAGTGGCTGCATGTGACAGAGGTTTGGAGAGAACCCTGATGCATCCCATCACAGCTCCAAGAAATTATTCATGTACCTTTAGGGTGCGTACATTAAAATTGTGATATGTTTTCCACTTGTGAGAAAACATTTTTTCATAAACAACTTTTTAAAAATACACAATACTTACCCAATGCAAACGCCAAGCCCCAGCTCAACAATCTTGCTTATCATTCATATTAGAGCGCTTGAGTGTGTCATTGTTTCCCTTTCTCTCGCTCTAGTCTGCAGTGTGTTTGAGGATGCCCTTGTGTCTCTGTACAGTGTGTTAATGTTCCTGGGTGTTTTCTTGGGGTGTTTCACTACTCTGTGTGTCTGAACTGTGACTTTGCCTGATTGCACCTTTTCCTTGGTCTCTGTAAAGGGGTTTGCCTTGCAGTGACCAATAATTTGTCCCTTTTTTCTCTTTCTCTTGGGTGCATTTGTTGCTGACTATATTTTTGTCTCATGACCTGTCCTTTGGTATATGCCTCTCAGTATAGTATGGTTTGCTGTGTCTTTATGTATCCATTGGTATTCCTGTGTCTCTTTGGAGTTTCTGTTTGATTATTCATGTTTCTTTTACTGTGATATGTCTGGTTAGGCCTGTTCTAGTGTCTTTAAATATGTTCTATCTGTCTAGGTCTGTTTGTGTGTCTGTGCTGCTGGGGTATGTCTAACTTGTTTTTTTCTTGTGCCTCTGTACAGTTTTCGTCGATCTAATAGGGTCTGTCCTGGTGTCTCTGAATAGTTCTAGTCCATCTGAATGGGTCTCATCCAAATTCTTCTGTACATTTTGGGTATCACTGTGCAGTATGGCTTTTCTGTGTCTCTGTACAATGCCCCTGTTCATATTCCTTTGTCTCGACACAGTGTGCATGTATTACTGTCCATTTTACCATGTACAGTGTTTGTCTATCTAAGTATGCTCTGCTGTCTCTGTTCAGCTTCTATCTGTTGCAGTGTCTCTGTACGGCCTCAGTATGCCTCAATGGAACTGTCCCTCTGTCTCTGAGCAGCTTGCGTACGTACACTAAGCAATTAACTAGGTATGTATGTTCCAGTATCTCTATACAGCTTAGTTTCGAAAGAGGGTGTTGTAAACATGGTCTTTCTTATCAGCAGCACCACGTATTTTCTACTTTACGTTGAAAGGTGGATAACGTGACTTACATGTCTTTATATACTTCTTTTATGTTGCATGCAGACTTGTGATTTGAAACATAAATGGCAGCTGTTGATATTGCCTAACTACTTGGCTTAACCTATGCTCCAGAATGTTACCACAAAGGAGAATATAGCAAACAAACACCCTCAGACACTTTAAATATGCCTATTTCAAAGTGGAATACTTTGCTAAAACAGTTTCCCTTTGATTTAAGGCTGAAAACGAATGATTACGAGTAAAATAAAGTGCCGCAATAATGCCGCACAATTTACATTTTTCTGCCACAAAATTTGCAAATCTATGCTGCAATATCCTGGGAGTCTTTATAGAGTGCAGCAAATCACCTGTGAGGGTTTCGAGGTACTGGAGATGTTGGCTGCTCCGTGGATGTTTGATCATTCAAACATCCAGGTCTTTAGTTCTCTTCTGGATTGCTAGAGCAACAGTGCGGTCCTGAGGTGCAGATGGAGGTTTTTCGAACCCTGGCTGCCAGGTGGGAGAAGGAGTTTCCTCTGCTGTTGGCTCAGGGGATCTGTGGGGTGTCTGTGAGGGAGAGGGAAGCAGATTGGAGATGTCTGGTTGGTTGCTGTAAGGTCAGGAGTTTGTTGATGTGTGCACGTCTTTCGTTGTGCAGGGCTGCTTGAAATGACCCTTTTTGCAGGTTTATCCCCAAACCTTTTGCCTCTTGCCTCCTATTTTTCTGACCCTGTTTTTGTTAGCGTTAGGACTCTGGGCACTTTACCACTGCTGATCAGTGCTAAATTGCATATGCTGTCTGTGTAAATTGTGATTATGATTGGTTATCCATGATTAGCATATTTGATTTACTGGTAAGTCCCTAGTAAAGTGGACTGAATGTGCCAGGGCCTGTAAATCAAATACTACTAATGGGCTTGCAGCACTGGTTGTGCCACCCACATGAGTAGCAATGTAAATGTGGCTCAGAACTGCCACCCACTGCAGTGTCTGCGTGCGCAGTTGTAAACTGCCCTGGGGACCTGGCAAGTGCACTTACTTGCCAGGCCATAACCTTCCCTTTTCTTACATGCAAGGCACCCCTAAGGTAGGCCCAAGGTACTCCCATGGGCAGGGTGCAGTGTATCTGATAGTGAAAACTGTATATTTCGTTTTTCACTTTTGAAAGGCTGTCTGTCCAATAGGTTAACATGGGGGCTGCCTTGTGACATCTTACAAGTGTAACTTTCCATTAGGACAAGATAGAGAAATGGAGTTTAGGCTCTCTGAACTTAATAACACACCTTTTAGTAAAGGTGGTTTTTAAATTATGGGTTTGAAAATGCCCCTTTTAGGAAATGCAAACCAACACACCAATGCCAATACTGACTTTTCTTCTACATACACTTAGTTTCTTTCATGATCACTATATTCAACAGCAGTTATCACCATTTATTTTTTATTTCATTAGTCATGTCACTTTTTACACATTTGTCGTGCACAGAAGCACAAAAAGAACATATCACAAATTAACAATACATAAAAGTCCCCGACATACAGTTTATACATGGTGTGTAGCCACACACGGTGGACGAGAAGCCGGAAGAGGGAAGCCCGTCTTCATTGAAGAACTAAATGTGGCAAGTTTAAATTGAATGTTGGTCGAAGCAAGTAATATAATACGGTGTGGCAAGGACCGCTAAATAAGGGGGTGGCTCCCATCAACCTGTGTACATATTCATCACCAGAAGAGTGAAGACATTGTGCTTTTCCAGTACTTGTACATTCAAACCAAGTGAATATGAGTGGTTAACAGTTCTGAGTCCTGAGGAGAACCCAGAAATAAAGTTACAGGTTTTGAAAAGCGTTGACATCTGTGCAACCAACAAGCGTTATTTGGTGGCACTGGAAATCAGGGCAGGAGGATCGAACAATGATGTTATGCTATTCCTGGTCACAGTAGCCCAGCAGTGTTTGGTTGTATTGCCCATTGATAAAGGAGCGAATAAACTAATTGTATTGTTGTGTAAAAGTAATTCACAGCTCCTGTTTGGGAAATCAAAATTCAGAACTGATATATTTGTTTTGATTTTTTTGTTGTTTTTGTTTAATGTTCACGAAATGGTGTTTGCATTGAATATATTTGTATATCGTGTATTACGGGGGGCTTTTATGTGTTGTTAATTTGTGATATGTTCTTTTGTGCCTCTGTGTATTGTCGCCGGGGAGCTGCTGGACGAAGTCACAGTGAAGATTTCTATGTTCGGGCTTGGTCACTTTTTCGGAGTTCAAAAATCTTCACTTGGACGAGGCAGGAGACTGTGGCCGGATACCCCTGTGGCAAAGGACCGCTGAACAGGATTTGCGGCTACGGGGAAGAATGCAGCAGGAGCTGCCGCTCAGTCAAGTCGACTGGCGATTCACCTTGGGCGGATAGACGAGCTGGTTGGTCCTGGTCTTCCCTGGATTCTCAGAGCAGTTTTTAGCCCAAAAATGTCTACGTTTCAAGTTTTGGATTTTAGCTATCTGGACATATTTAGCACCACCACCAAGGATCCTGGACTGGAGGGGCTCCACTTGGGGGTTAGGACTCACTCAGGCTGGGTCCAGGTGTGGGTTAAAGATGGAGGGTGCCTTTTGGGTCCCCAAGGCTCCAAACAGGAGCCCAGCAAACTAATCTCACTGGTAGTCCTGGGTGCAGGTGATGAACAGGGCTCAAGCAGCAGGGCAGGCCTCTGAGGGTTCAAGGCAAGCTCCAGGCAGCATAGTAGTCCTTCCAGGTGCAGCAAAGCAGTCTTGTGGAGTACACAGCAGGCCACAGCAGCAGGCAGTCCTCTGAGAGTCCTTCCGCAAGTCCAGAAAGTGAACTGAAGGGTAGGTCTGAGGGTTCCCTTTTTATACATGGTGACTTCTTTGAAGTAGAAGTTTCTAGAGAATTTCCTTTGGTTCACGGACACAATATCGAAATCAATAATATCATGTAACCCAAAAGTCTTGTCCCTATCCTTATAATGGTAAGTACAAAAATAATGAAAAAAATATATCGTTTCACACTAATATTGTTATAAAAACATGCAAAAATATTTTCTTAAAATATATATATATATATAGTTTAAATTAGTAAATCCTACATATTTCAACATATGCTATTAATTTAATGTTAATTAAATGAATCTAACTAATATTTAGTACTATATATAAATATATACTTATCTAAACACACATATATATTTATTATATATAATTTAACACAATTATTGAAAAAATATATATTAAACTGGAGGCGACACACAGAAGACAGCACAATTATTTTATTGTGCACCAAAGTCAAGGACCTTGACTTTGGTGCACAATAAAATAATTGTGCTGTCTCCTGGTGTGCCGCTTCCTGCTTTCTACAATTGTGGTATTTGTGAGGACTCCATACCTATCTCTAACACGGCTGCTGTTGCCGTCAAGCTGGCACTGACGTCGCAGGCTGGGAATCGCTAACCACAGCGACCTTGTCGGACATATATATATATATATATATATATATATATATATATATATATATATTTACATGATACATACACAATATTAACAATTTAATTCCAAAACATTAAATAAATTGCCAAGCAAAATATAAAAAATTAAAGAAACATAGAAGACATTTATAAAAAAATGCATTATACAAATGTAAAAACAAATAAAAATATAAACACATAATATAACATTAAAATGCTACACAAATATTAATAATAAATATATTTTACCAATATTAGGAAAAGTATTGAAGTCTGGGAATAAAAGATATACTATTCCCACTCCAGTTTATGCAACAGTAGAGAAAGTGTAGGACTTCGGCAGGATTAAATATATTATTCCCACTCCAAACAATTTAACAGTTGGGAAAGTGTTGGATTTCAGTGGGATTAGATTTACTATTCCCACTGCAAACAGGGTAACAGTAGGGAAAGTATAGGACTTTGGAGGGGTTCAATTTACTATTCCCACTCAAAACAGCACAACAGTAGGGTAAGGGTTGAACTTTGGAGGGGTTAGACTTACTATTCCCACTGCAATCAGCGCAATAGAAGGGAAAGTGTTGGACTTCGAAAATAATATTTACTATTCCCACTCCAGTATGTGCAACAGTAGAGAAAACATTGGACTTCAGAGGGGCAAGATTTACTATACCCACTCCAGTCTGTGCAACAGCAGGGAAAGTTTTGGACTTCGGAGGAGGTTAGATTTACTATTCCCACTCCAAACGGCTCAACAGTAAGGAAAGTATTGTATTTCAGAGGGATTAGATTTACTATTCCCTCTACAACCAGGACAACAGTAGGGAAAGTGTTGGACTACGGAGGGGTTCAATTTACTAATCCCACTACAAACAGCACAACAGTAGGGAAAGGGTTGTACTTTGGAGGGCTTAGATTTACTATTCCCACTCCAAACAGCTCAGTGTATGGAAAGTGTTGGACTCCGGAGGGGTAAAATTTACTATTCATACTCCAGTCTGTGCAACACTAGGGAAAACATTATACTTCAGACAGGTTAAATGTACTATTCCCACCCCAGTCTAAGCAACAATAGGTAAACAACTTCACTTTAGACATATTACATATTTGAATAACCCTATTATTTTAGAAAAAATATAAAACTCGTAATATATAATAAGCCTCATTGCTTCACTATATAAATGAAAATTACTTGTTGATGCAACATCACCGGAATAAAAAGCACTTTATTTGAACCTGCCCCATGTGGTCCGTACCTGACTTTCGCCGTGACGCAGGCGTTCCAGGACGTTGGTTTCTTCATTTACTTTGGCGAAATTACGGTGGTTTTTCGCCCATAGGGACTCCCTTTCATCGGTGTGGCTGACTGGTATACAGCCGATATCGCGGAAGCGATCAGTGTGTAACTCGGAAGGAGTATCCTTGGGTCAGCCCCCCGCAGTCGGAAGTTGAGCACAAGCAGAGAACCGGCGGTTCCCTATCGAGTTCGGCGAATCGGAGGAGTCGGAGGACGCCAAAGAGTCTGCCGTTCTGTTTAGCGGTAAGCCGGGTCGGTGCTGGTCTCCTGAGACAGTTGCGGGTGAAAGGAAGGAGCATAAAGAGAGACTGTGCTATTGTATAAACATTGTGTTGTTTGATATACGGGAACCGTTGAGCAACAAAATATGACAACCTCAGCAGACGTGTTACGGGACCGGGAGGCTGTAGCTGATGCTTTGTTTCTCAATTTGCCGGAATTAGATGAAGGGCAAACTAAATCGAATTATAGTAGTAACACGACCACAACGATGCTAGAACGATGCTAAAAACCTTGGAGAAGATGCTACGAACAGAGATGACAAAATGGTGGGAGAAAAAAATCTCTTGAGAAATATAAAGAAGCAGGCAGAGTACCACGTGGGCTAAGAGTAATGATAGCTCCGTCTTTTGAGAATCCCAACCCTCTTATGCTACAAGAGTGGGCTGCAAATAATTTAGAAGCCTCCATGAACATGGTGTGTATTCTTATTAAATATGCGGAAATTGATAGGACTGAATTACTTAAAGAAATCGACAAATTAAACCATCAACTTGAAAATCATGACCAAAGGGAGCTGATTAAGAAAGGCAGGGAAGAAATCGATGCACGTTTGAAAAAACATGAGGAAACTATAAAATCACGAAAAATTTACAAATTTGCTCGTGATAAACAAGATTATGAAATGGGAAGAATTTTCAAATTTTCAATTTTTTTTGACTTAGTTAAAAAACAAGCACTTGCCTCAAAAGCACCTGACAGCGCAATGCCCATACAACCGAACACTGAAACATCCAATTCGGGAACCAGTTCTGTTGAAACTAGCTCTGACTCAGATGATGGAAGAGGAGTGATTCGGCAGGGTCAGATACCTACAAATTTGTCACCATCTGAAGAACTTGTTTTTTTAGTCCAAGATCGCCGTCAAACACTGCGGCCCCGAAATCCTGCGAAGAAAATCGAAGAAGGAGAAACAAACGCAGGAAGCAAAGGAGGAAACTCAAGCGGCAGCAACAGAGGGAGAGGATGGAGAGGGAAGAAATGGCCTCAGTAATAGAGAATTCTAACATTCCTGATAATACAGTCATCAACTTCTCGGAGATGGAGCTCTCATAGCGGAATTGCAACTGCTATCTCTAGGATTATCTTTCTGTCCACAAACAAACTGCTTCAAATATGTTCAAACAAGAATTGATATTTTTAAATTTATCCGAAAGTTAAAACTTTGCAAACATTTCAAACTAAGTAAAGCTACTGAAATGGCCACCCAAATCACACAACAGGGCGCATCTGCCAGCAACCTTCAAGTGTCAGACGTTGGGGCACTCAGATCCCTGCACTCGTTGGCTCAAGACGATGAAATAGTGACGAATACAACGCAGGATGAGCTAAGAGAGATGGGCATCTGTAGCAACATCCGTCCTACTAGCCCATTCCGTCCACCATCGACCTTTATCCCCATGATGCCGAAGGACGCTATAGACACTTTTAGTGATTGCGTCATAGAAGACATCAAAACATTAAATCGGAAGGTCCTATGCAAACAACGTGAAAGAAAACATTTTGAGATACAGTACACCAATCTCATGCGGAAATTACAGGAAAATGACGAGATCATCATCAATAAATCGGATAAAGGTGGAAATATAGTGATATGGCCCAAGTCTCAATACATGGAGGAGGCAAACGTCATCTCAATGACATGTCATGCTATAGAAAAGCCACTTTTAATGACCTCAGACTTATTAAAGATACTATTCACAAAGAATTGGTACAATGGAAGCGGCAAGGATTGTTAAGCAAAAACTAACACTGTTTTTTAAAAAATGATCACCCGATAACCCCCGTACTTTACTTTATTCCAAAGGTCCACAAGCAAGTAACACCAACGCCAGGAAGGCCAATCATATCATCTCAAAGAAGTCTTCTTGAGGCAATGTCAACATATGTGGATTATTTTTTACGCAGTTTTGTGGAAGACCTTCCATCATACATTAAAGATACGGGGCATTTCCTATCCAAACTACAAACCTGTACTTGGGACAAGGATTGCTATCTAATTGTAATGGATATTTGCTCATTATATACGAGCATTAAACACTCTGATGGACTGGAAGCGGTGAAATATTTCTTAAGTAAACGGAGTATTGAGATGTATCAGCACAATACTATGCTTCTAAATATGATTGATATGTGCCTTAACAACAACTACTTTCTATTTAATAAGGAGGTCTATCAACAGCTTCGTGGGGTGGCGATGGGGGCATGCTTCTCTCCCAGCTACGCGTGCTTGCACGTTGGCTGGTGGGAGGAGCATGTCCTCAGAAACTCACACAAGGCATGTTATGATAGCCACATTCTACATTGGTGGCGTTATATAGATGTCTGTGTGATTTGGAGGGGATCAGCTGAATCTGCAATTGTTTTGTTGAAGCCATTAATAACAACTCTCTTAATTTAGAGTTTACTGCACACATAAGTAATGAAGTAGCTCAGTTCCTTGATGTAGAACTCTACATAAAAAATGGATCTATACAAACAAAGCTCTACAGGAAAAGCACAGCTGGGAACTCTGTGCTTCATGCCAGCAGTTCCCACCCTAGACACTTGATAAAGAGCATACCATATGGAGAGTTTATACGTATAAAAAGGATCTGTAGCTCTGAGATAGATTTGAAAATGTGTCAGGATGAGGCCTTCAAAAGATTTTGGGCCCGTGGCTACAATTCAGTTGACCTAAAGGTAGCCATGAATAGAGCCAATAGCCAGTCGAAGGAAAAACATGTAATTACTCATGATACTACACACACTGAGACCATCTCTGAAATCTCTGTAAATCCCCCTAAAGTACTAGAGTCTATACGGTTGATAACTACATATAGCAGTCAGGAACGTCAGATAAAACGCATTATGTACAAAAACTGGCCAATTGTTAAAACGGATTTGACTCTGTCTCAAATCGTGCCAGATGTTCCATCTATTACGTTCAGAAGGGCGCCTGCTATGAGAGATGCACTTGTAAAGTCCAGTCCTGAAGTAAAAGCGTCAGGCAACTGGTTATCCAAAAGAACAGGTTTCTTTAAATGCTCCTCATGCAGGGCATGTAAATTTGTAATCAACACTACTGAATTTTCTAACGCATTTGAGTCTAAATCCACCATGATCAAAGGGCTGTTCACTTGTCGCACTGATTTTGTTTTATACATATTACAATGTTCGTGCCATCTTAAATATGTAGGCAGCACGAAGCTACAAGTATACAACCGTATATTACAGCATTTGCGAGCAATAGTGAACTCTGATTCAAGTTACCCTGTTGCCCGTCATTTTAGACTTGTACACAATAACAACTTGAACGACCTTCGCTATTATGTTATAGATTCAGTACCTAAATCACTCAGGGGTGGAGAACGTGAAAGAAAGCTCAGGCAGCTTGAGTCTCATTACATTTTAACCTTAGACACGAAGATGCCAAATGGGCTAAATACAGGAGAAGATTTGCATAATTTCCTGTAGTATATTTCATCGTATAAACATCAGATGATATTTAGCCATGTAGTGGACGAAATTGATATTGCATTTGTGGTTTTTTACCTGATTGTCGATTCAGTATCGGGACTCGTTTTTTCTCAGTTTTACTTGGTTTTACCTGGTTTTACTTGGTTTTACCTGGTTTTACTCGGTTTTACTTGGTTTTACTTGGTGTTACTGGGTTTTACGTAGTCTTGGACTGGTTTGGGACAGGTTTTTAACTACTTTTTAACTACTTTGCATAGTCCGCTTACACATTTGCACTTTCCTGTTATCTAGTACTGAATCCTAGTACTGTATTATGCTTACAAGTTATTCAATAATTACAATGCATTTTAGGATAATTTTGCAAGTATTTACATGTGTATCTCCTGCCTTTGTTTCTGTAATTGCACTGTGTTCTGATTTGTTCAGGTTTGGCTTTTAATCTACCTCAGAAGGCAACTAATGGATGTTACTATATGGAGATACTTAAGTTTAGGTATATATATATATATATATATATATATGTATACTTAAGGTTATTATCTACTATAATTTTGCACTTCAAAACTTCTGTTTATATATACATGTTCACTTTAGTCCCAATGAGAACTAGGCGCAAGTTTGGCCTCCAATACTCACAAGTATCTAGTCGGCTATGATGTTAAATAGCCGGCGATATACTGTGACTTTTAAATCACATGCACTAGCACTTTACTGACCAGTATCCCCTCCAACATATAGGCAGAATTATTCATGATTCCAATTAGTGTTTGACCTAATTATATATTGTCTATTAATATCTAATTATGATTTAATTTAACACTTGTTTATGAAGCAATGAATATTGAGGTCAAAACGCAATTTGGTTTATCCTTCCGCTATGATCTATCTATGCATAGTATGTTGTCTAGCTCTATTGAGGGGGAGGGGCATTTTGTGATCAGTTTCACTTTGTCACTATAAAATAATTCAATATGGTCTAGCACGTCGTGTGATCAAGACCGCGGTGACGCGGTCGAAACGCGTAATGCTGGGCACTTGCCACTTGAAAATTACTTGTTGATGCAACATCACCGGAATAAAAAGCACTTTATTTGAACCTGCCCCGTGTGGTCCGTACCTGACTTTCGCCGTGACGCAGGCGTTCAAGGACGTTGGTATATATATATATATATATATATAATTCTCCAAAGATGCAACGCACTCCAATTTCCAGTTTTAAAGCTTTTATTGTTAGCTTAACTGGCTCCAACCAACGCGTTTCAGCCCAACGAGGCCTTTGTCACGGTCAGTGAGTCCCTCTTTTGTGTCACTATTTATACCAATCACCTATTGCCTTTAATGCAGCATTGTGGGAAACGTAGTGCTAGTTTATATTATACATGAATATTTACACTATTTACAAAGTTTTCCAGTTTTCAGGTGACAATTCATTACTTTACATTACAGTAATCAATCATTGCAAGCATTTCATTACATTCAGAGTTACCTTAATTAAACGTTTAGTACATTAAATGAGTCTTTTTCTATTTTAAACTAAGTTTCTTGTTTTTAATGTCCATTCCTTTCCACTTAAATGGTCTCAATCCAGGTGTACAAAAAGTTCCTCATCATTATTGATCCCATAAGGGGTCTTGGTTCTTAGCCTGATTATATATCTTGACTCTGTTTGGCGTAGTTTCCTGATTCTATCACCCCCTCTTTCGTGGTTTTCTATGGCGTGGATTCCAAAGAAGCTCATGGCTCTCCAGTCACTGTTTTGACACACCATCATGTGTTTAGCTGTGGCGTAGGAAGTATCTTTATTTTTTACGGCTCGAATGTGCTCAAGGATTCTTTTTTGAGCATACATATTGTACTTCCTATGTATTGCATGCCGCATTTACATTGGATGACATAGACTACAAACTTTGTTGCGCAAGTGATAGTTTGTTTGATTTCAATCGTCTTGCCTTGGAAGTCCTGTATGTTTTTGCGATTCACTCCAATTTTACATGCCTTGCACCTGATGCATTTCACAAATCCCTTTTGCTGTTGGCGCAACCAATTCGTTGGTGTTTCTTCTTGAAAGTGGCTTCTTACAATTAAGTCCTTTATTGATTTGGTTTTTCTGTATGTTATCATAGGTCTAGGTCCCAGTACGGATCCAATGTAAATGCGGCATGCAATACATAGGAAGTACAATATGTATGCTCAAAAAAAGAATCCTTGAGCACATTCGAGCCGTAAAAAATAAAGATACTTCCTACGCCACAGCTAAACACATGATGGTGTGTCAAAACAATGACTGGAGAGCCATGAGCTTCTTTGGAATCCACGCCATAGAAAACCACGAAAGAGGGGGTGATAGAATCAGGAAACTACGCCAAACAGAGTCAAGATATATAATCAGGCTAAGAACCAAGACCCCTTATGGGATCAATAATGATGAGGAACTTTTGTACACCTGGATTGAGACCATTTAAGTGGAAAGGAATGGACATTAAAAACAAGAAACTTAGTTTAAAATAGAAAAAAGACTCATTTAATGTACTAAACGTTTAATTAAGGTAACTCTGAATGTAATGAAATGCTTGCAATGATTGATTACTGTAATGTAAAGTAATGAATTGTCACCTGAAAACTGGAAAACCTTGTAAATAGTGTAAATATTCATGTATAATATAAACTAGCACTACGTTTCCCACAATGCTGCATTAAAGGCAATAGGTGATTGGTATAAATAGTGACACAAAAGAGGGACTCACTGACCGTGACAAAGGCCTCGTTGGGCTGAAACGCGTTGGTTGGAGCCAGTTAAGCTAACAATAAAAGCTTTAAAACTGGAAATTGAGTGCGTTGCATCTTTGGAGAATAATTTAATATTGGGCTTGGATTCAGCCCCATCGCGATTGCTCCCGTCACTTGAGCGCGCCGCTAGGTGAATCCGATTGTGTGGAGAAATATATATATATATATATATATATATATGTATTTCAAAGACCCAAGAGCTTTCAAGGACGCACTCGACAGCAAGTGAAAACCGAGAGGTTTATTTTAACAAAGGAACCAGCATCTGCATTCCAGTAAAAGTTCATAGCGCCTGACGCGTTTCAAGGCTCCTGCCTTTTCTTCATAGGCGACTTGCAGATTGTGAGTGTTACCAGAGTTGATTTTATACCCAGCTGCATATTATTCATTAATTGTCTTGCTCAGTGCGTTTTTCTTTCCAATGCATGCTGGAATAGGTAGTTCAATTAAATACCAATCACACCCTTTAGTAGGTTCTGTTTGAACATTCACGTTTTTAAAATCCATTATTATCCACAGTGGGACCCAGAATACAGAGCTGATCGAAATTACCTCACTTGCTGTGCTGCAACAGGCATGGACATAGTTCCCACCAGCAGCCTCTCTCCTTCGTGATGGTGCATTCCTCCACGACAGGGCTGCCGTGTTAATTTATGTATTTCAAAGACCCAAGAGCTTTCAAGGACGCACTCGACAGCAAGTGAAAACCGAGAGGTTTATTTTAACAAAGGAACCAGCATCTGCATTCCAGGAAAAGTTCATAGCGCCTGACGCGTTTCAAGGCTCCTGCCTTTTCTTCATAGGCGACTTGCAGATTGTGAGTGTTACCAGAGTTGATTTTATACCCAGCTGCATATTATTCATTAATTGTCTTGCTCAGTGCGTTTTTTCTTTCCAATGCATGCTGGACTAGGTAGTTCAATTAAATACCAATCACACCCTTTAGTAGGTTCTGTTTGAACATTCACGTTTTTAAAATCCATTATTATCCACAGTGGGACCCAGAATACAGAGCTGATCGAAATTACCTCACTTGCTGTGCTGCAACAGGCATGGACATAGTTCCCACCAGCAGCCTCTCTCCTTCGTGATGGTGCATTCCTCCACGACAGGGCTGCCGTGTTAATTTATGTATTTCAAAGACCCAAGAGCTTTCAAGGACGCACTCGACAGCAAGTGAAAACCGAGAGGTTTATTTTAACAAAGGAACCAGCATCTGCATTCCAGTAAAAGTTCATAGCGCCTGATGCGTTTCAAGGCTCCTGCCTTTTCTTCATAGGCGACTTGCAGATTGTGAGTGTTACCAGAGTTGATTTTATACCCAGCTGCATATTATTCATTAATTGTCTTGCTCAGTGCGTTTTTTCTTTCCAATGCATGCTGGAATAGGTAGTTCAATTAAATACCAATCACACCCTTTAGTAGGTTCTGTTTGAACATTCACGTTTTTAAAATCCATTATTAGCCACAGTGGGACCCAGAATACAGAGCTGATCGAAATTACCTCACTTGCTGTGCTGCAACAGGCATGGACATAGTTCCCACCAGCAGCCTCTCTCCTTCGTGATGGTGCATTCCTCCACGACAGGGCTGCCGTGTTAATTTATGTATTTCAAAGACCCAAGAGCTTTCAAGGACGCACTCGACAGCAAGTGAAAACCGAGAGGTTTATTTTAACAAAGGAACCAGCATCTGCATTCCAGTAAAGTTCATAGCGCCTGACGCGTTTCAAGGCTCCTGCCTTTTCTTCATAGGCGACTTGCAGATTGTGAGTGTTACCAGAGTTGATTTTATACCCAGCTGCATATTATTCATTAATTGTCTTGCTCAGTGCGTTTTTTCTTTCCAATGCATGCTGGAATAGGTAGTTCAATTAAATACCAAACACACCCTTTAGTAGGTTCTGTTTGAACATTCACGTTTTTAAAATCCATTAAAAGGCTGTGAGTTGGAACTGTGCTTAACTCGGTTTGCAGCACTTCAGAAGCGGAAAAAACAAACGTGCTCAGTGCCATGGCCCACTGGAGGGTAACACAATATTTTTAAATATCATTTACGAAGCAGAGCCCACTGAGGAAAAAAACATACTCCGTATGGAACCACAAGTCCCAGCCTGCATTGAAGAAATCCTGCATATCGCAAGGCCCACTGGGGGTATTTAAATGAGGCAGGCTGAAACGGAGACATCTGCCGAGTATTTGAAAAATGATCCATGACTAAGAGGCAGGAGCCTCGAAACGCGTTGGACAGAAATTTAACATGAACACTGAAGCCCGTTTTCCTTGTTAAATAAACCGAGAGGTTTCTTTGAAGTCGAGTGCACTCTCATTGCTTTGGGCACTTGGAGAAAAAAATATATATATATATATATATATATATATATATATATATATTTACATGATACATACACAATATTAACAATTTAATTCCAAAACATTAAATAAATTGCCAAGCAAAATATAAAAAATTAAAGAAACATACAAGACATTTATAAAAAATGCATTATACAAATGTAAAAACAAAAATATAAACACATAATATAACATTAAAATGCTACACAAATATTAATAATAAATATATTTTACCAATATTAGGAAAAGTATTGAAGTCTGGGAATAAAAGATATACTATTCCCACTCCAGTTTATGCAACAGTAGAGAAAGTGTAGGACTTCGGCGGGATTAAATATATTATTCCCACTCCAAACAATTTAACAGTTGGGAAAGTGTTGGATTTCAGTGGGATTAGATTTACTATTCCCACTGCAAACAGGGTAACAGTAGGGAAAGTATAGGACTTTGGAGGGGTTCAATTTACTATTCCCACTCAAAACAGCACAACAGTAGGGTAAGGGTTGAACTTTGGAGGGGTTAGATTTACTATTCCCACTGCAAACAGCGCAATAGAAGGGAAAGTGTTGGACTTCGAAAATAATATTTACTATTCCCACTCCAGTATGTGCAACAGTAGAGAAAACATTGGACTTCAGAGGGGCAAGATTTACTATACCCACTCCAATCTGCAACAGCAGGGAAAGTTTTGGACTTCGGAGGAAGTTAGATTTACTATTCCCACTCCAAACGGCTCAACAGTAAGGAAAGTATTGTATTTCAGAGGGATTAGATTTACTATTCCCTCTGCAACCAGGACAACAGTAGGGAAAGTGTTGGACTTCGGAGGGGTTCAATTTACTATTCCCACTACAAACAGCACAACAGTAGGGAAAGTGTTGGACTACGGAGGGGTTCAATTTACTAATCCCACTACAAACAGCACAACAGTAGGGAAAGGGTTGTACTTTGGAGGGGTTAGATTTACTATTCCCACTCCAAACAGCTCAGTGTATGGAAAGTGTTGGACTCCGGAGGGGTAAAATTTACTATTCATGCTCCAGTCTGTGCAACACTAGGGAAAACATTATACTTCAGACAGGTTAAATGTACTATTCCCACTCCAGTCTAAGCAACAATAGGTAAACAACTTCACTTTAAACATATTACATATTTGAATAACCCTATTATTTTAGAAAAAATATAAAACTCGTAATATATAATAAGCCTCATTACTTCACTATATATATAAATATATATATATGTGTGTGTGTTAAAAAAATAAAAAGCAGCTCACCAGTTTACATAATTCATAAATAATGTAATAATCATTTTTCAATTAAAAAATAATGGTTATTTAATTATTACTTAATTACCTTCCCACTCTATCCCCTACAAACCCAACAACCTGCTACAACACTATACATTACTATTAGCAATGAAATTAAAATTCTAAATCACATAATATTACAAACTAGCAGCAACGCATCTGGGGCTGGAAAGAGCTTCACTGCGCATGAGGGTTTGGCCAGCCTGAGATGGCCGGTCAAACCCTCAATGGCAGTGAAGGGAGTGTCCACCACTCTTCCACCAGCAGTCTCATCCCCTGGACCCGCCCCCAAGACTCGTCAGAGTCCTGGGGGCGGGTCCAGGGGATTAAAACAAAACAATAATAAAACAGGTTTAAAACCCTGGTGGTGGCAGGGGGGGCAGCGCTCCTCCGCTCTAATGGAGCGGCACCGCTGCTGAATAGCTGTGTCTCCTTTGCACAATGCTGTCTCCACCTCCTGTAATAAAGCTGGACCAGAGATGACAGAACTGGTTTTACTGTGCTCAGGGAATTTTGAAACTAAGACTACAAAGAGAAAATGGGGTATAAATATTAGACCTAAAACCCTTGAACTTTAGATCACTTCTGGAATCAAGAGGAACCTCTGCCAAGGAGAAGAGCTGTGAGGAGGAGTACTGCCTCTTTGCTGTGTGTTACTTTGCTGGGTTGACCTGCAGTTGCTGCTTCTGCCAAGGAGAGGACAAAGACTGGAACTTTGCTGTGAACCTGCTTGTGAAGGATCTCTAAGGGCTTGAGTGTGCTTGCCTCCTGTTCTGAAGTCTCAGGGACACAAAGACTTCACCACCAGCTTCCCTGAACTCCGCTGCTGGGAGTTCTGACCTGCCAGGATGTGCCTGTTCTTGTTCTGGGCCTCTGGAGATTGTTCCTGTTACTGGGAGCTGAAAAAGCTTGAACAAACCAAGAAAAGCGACGTATTGCCCTTCCACTGCCTGTTTTTCTGAAGCCGCACCGCCTTGCAGGAAGAATTTCCATGCACCGCCGCCGTGCGGCCAAAGAATCGACGCAGTGCCTGTCAGCGACTTAACAATCTGCCGCACGCCGAGTTCAGTGCACGATCTCCGAAGTCCGAGATCACCGCACCGACTCCAGCGCAGGCCCTGCTGTGCGGCTGAAAGAATCGACGCATCGTGGGACCGCAGCTGAAGAAATCGACGCAGCACCTGTTTGCTGCCGCTGCATTGACCTCTAGCTTATCCCGGATTTCCAAGTATCGCACCTCTGCATCAAGTTTTCCGAGCATTGCCCACAGGCTAGAATCGTCTTGGAATCGATGCATCACTTCCACCCAAAGGTCCGGATTTGACGCATCACTTCTCCTGCGTGCAACAGAACTGTCGCATAGCCTCCCCAAGGACTCCGCAACTGACGTATCGCTGTGTTTTTCGACGCTTCCCTTCTCTGCGGCTGTTTGGCCTTGTGAATCTTGACGTACCTAAAGGTACATTGTGTAAAATCACACATCCATAGATTTCTATGGACAGAGTTGCTTGAAACCTTTTAAAAATTAGATTTTGAATGGTGTATGTTGCATTTTCGTCGTTTTGGTCTTGTTTGGTTTAGATAAGATACTTTTTGTAAACTGGTGTGGTGTCCATTTGTAGTGTTTTCACTGTTACTGTGTGTCTGGGTGCAAATACTTCGCAAATTCCCTTTGGGATAAGCCTGTCTGCTTGTGTCAAGCTATCAAGGGGGTGAGCAGGGGTTATCTAAAGTGTGTAACTCCCTTATCCTGACTAGAAGCAAGGGTCCCTACTTGGACAAGGTGCAAACCTCTGCCAACTAGAGTCTCCCATTTCTAACAAGGGCCTTGTAAGCGTGGGTCAGCATTTTGAACTGGCATCTCTTCTGAATTGGGAGCCAGTGTAGTTTCTTGAGATGGGGTGTGATGCGGGTCCTTCTGGGGAGGTCGAGTATGAGCCTTGCCACCGAGTTTTGTATTGTTTGGTGTCTCTTCAGTAAGCGTGCAGTGGTTTCTATGTAGAGTGTGTCTCCATAGTCCAGTCTGCTGGTGATGAGGGACTGCATGATGGTCCTTCTGGTGTTTACTGGGAGCAACCTGAAGATCTTGCGGAACATGCAAAGGGTGTGGAAGCAGGCAGATGAGACTGCATTGACTTGTTTCTTCATGGATAGCGTGCTATCCAGGATAATGCAGAGGTTGTGGGCGTGATCTGTTGGGGCAGGTGGGGGGGGGTGCCAAGTCCCACGGGCCACCATATGTCGTTCCATGACGAGGTAATGTTCCCAAAGATGAGGACATCCGTCTTGTCCATGTTGTGTTTGAGACAGTTGTCCTTCATCCAGTCTGTGACTTTCATCATGCATCTGTGGAAATTAGCTTTTGTGGTGGAGGGATCTTCGGATATTGAGAAGATTTAGACATGGAACCACAATCCCTTTGAAAAATCGACACTTAGAAACTTTTCAACACAGTCCAATGTTATCCTATGGGGAAAACAATATTGCGGTTTAACAGGTAAGTATTAAACTTACAATCACAACCTTCAGAGCCAAAAGTCAGCAAGGCTCAGGGGCGGCCGGGTGCAGAGGTCAAAATCAGAGGTTGACCCAATGCTTTCCAATTGAGACGGGGTGCTTGGAGCCACACTGTTTGCAGGTAAGTAGATCGGTTGCAGGGGCTAGACTTTGAGAGTTAGGTTAAGCACAGGGGGGGACACAAAGCAGCACCAAACATACACCACCAGCGGCACAGGGGAGGTCGGGTGCAGGGTGTAATTTCGATGTTGGGCGCCCAATGCTTTTCAATGAGGATTCTTCTTGCGGCAAAGATGCAGCAGGCGTGGCACCGGAGGTTGTAGGAGGAAGACCAACATCAGTAGAGGTAAGTTGTGATGTCGGGGGTCGTAGGGGCACCATCAGTTCAGCTAACCAAGGCCCAGGGGCTTCGGGTGCAGGGGTGCCTTTTGACGTCAGAGTCTTCTTACTGGAGCTGGTTGTGGTCGGGGGAGCCTCTGGATTCACACTGCAGGCGCTGTCGTGGAGGGCAGGAGAGGGCAGCCAATGCTGGACACGAGGTCAGGATCGCTGGGGAGACTTCACTGAACAGGTGAGCCACTCAGACTCCTGCTGTGGGCGTCGGGTGCAGAGTGGGCAGAGGACATGGATCCGCTTGGATCCGGAGTCGGTTGCTGCGGGACAGATCTGCTGTCCATGGGAGATTGGAGTCTTTTTCGAAGGCAGCAGTCCTCCCAAGGATTTCAAACGTTGCTGGCTGCAAGACAGGTCGCAGGTTTGCAGAAGCTAGAGACAGGCCGGTTGGGCTGGGGCCAAGGCAGTCGTCATCTTCAGTCTTCTCTGCAGGGTCGTCTTCTTTCTTCTTAGGTCATCGCAGATAGGACATCTAGGTCTGGGGATCCACCTAAATACAAAATTTAGGAGTCTTTTAAGGGGAGTAGCAGGTAGGGCCAATGGACACCTCATCGAGGGTTATGGTAAAGAGAGAACGGTCCAGAGATCCTGAGTCTGGATATGAATCCCTAGAGTTTTGGAGGAGTTTTGCTCAAGGCTCTGGACCTTTACAGCCTCAAAAGGAACAAGTGAGGAGAGGGTTATGAGCATATGTTCCTCCTTTCCAAATACATATATACACACCCGTCAGTAGTTTAATTCCTTTTTTGAAGGTAGCACAGTACAAATAGGTTGGAGTGAAAGTAGTTCTTTTTATTTTTCACTTAGTTGAGTCCATTTCACTCATTATCATTTTTTCATAGTGAACATTGTAAAAGAGAGTGAGAGAACAGCCGACACGTGTTTCGCCCCGTGTGGCGAGTAAGGCCAGGGCTTTCTCAAGGCTGTTGATGGAAAAAAAGAAGAAAAGTGTAAATATTGGGGCACATGGCTCCCAAGAGAGGAAAGGGGACACCAGCCAAGTGTTGGAGTGAGGAAAAGTATTGAACAGTGTTTTTATGGTGTTGTCATTGTTTTACTAAATACAGAAAATGCCATAAATGAGAGAAAAAAAGAGTGGAGAGACAGTTGCTTATAACCAACGCTATAAAAAAGGAGAAAAAGTGCCAAGAAAAAAAGGGCTCATTAAATCCCATGTCCATTCCAATAGTTCTTAGCTAGAAGTAACTGTTTTTAAGAATAAATGATTACAAGCAGCAAGGATAGTAGTGCTGGCATACGGCATATTGCAGATTGTTACTGTGCATATGATACATAAGTATAATTAAAGTAGCGAGAAGGCAGACTAAGCATGTTATGGTCTTAGCCAGAGAACGGTGGCATGCAGTATTAAAGGATTCATGCAGGATCACAGCATGCTTGGTGGTAGTGGAAAAAAGGTAGACAAGTATATAATACCTATTTATATTGTTCCAGTAAGACAAGGTATCAGCTTCAGTTTCATACATTTTCAAGAATTGTAGCGTGACATTGTTAAAAACATCCAAATCTGCAGGCACAAGCATATTTTATAGACAAATTATAATCGTCATTCATGAGGGTTAAGAGGTACGCAATGATTATTCAGCTTTGTGTGCAGAAACACCCAAAAGGTAGCAAGTACAGTCCCTTTAATTTAAGGATACAGTCCCTTTGCTGATTTCAACATGGCATATCTTTAATACCATATCTGTGGTCAAAGTTATCATATTCACGATGTTCTGCCTTTTTGCTGAACCCCTTATAACTGTTAAAAAAGGGGAGTCAACGATTACGTATTTTTAGCAATTTAAGATTGAATTTGATTTTGAGCACCTTGAGGCACGGTTTTGAACTGGGGTAAACTAATAAAAAGCCGAGAATAAGTTTATAAAAAGGAAAAACGTTCCATTTAGCGCGTTGCGTAACAGAAATGCTTAATGGTTCACTCCAGTGATGTCCTGACACGAGCAGGAGAAACTGCTGAATAGGATTCTATTTTGCGCGCTTTGAGGCACGGCTTTAGACTGAGGTAAACAAATGAGGAGCCGAGACAGCGATTGTGGAAAGAGAAAGGGGTTCCATTGTTAACGCGTTGCAAAAAAAGGATGCTTAGTGGTTAACTCTAGCGATATCCTGACACGAGCAGGGAAAACCGCTGAGCAAAAGATATCAAAGGAGTCACTTACTTGAGAAACGGTTCAATTTAGTATCTCGTCTGGTCACCAGGTAAATCCGATTTAGAATCCTATTCAGCAGTTTCTCCTGCTCGTGTCAGGACATCACTAGAGTGAACCATTAAGCATTTCTGTTACGCAACGCGCTAAATGGAACGTTTTTCCTTTTTATAAACTTAGTCTCTGCTTTTTATTAGTTTTCCCCAGTTCAAAACCGTGCCTCAAGGTGCTCAAAATCAAATTCAATCTTAAATTGCTAAAAATACGTAATCGTTGACTCCCCTTTTTAATAGTTATAAGGGGTTCAGCAAAAAGGCAGAACATCGTGAATATGATAACTTTGACCACAGATATGGTATTAAAGATATGCCATGTTGAAATCAGCAAAGGGACTGTATCCTTAAATTGAAGGGACTGTACTTGCTACCTTTTGGGTGTTTCTGCACACAAAGCTGAATAATCATTGCGTACCTCTAAACCCTCATGAATGACGATTATAATTTGTCTATAAAATATGCTTGTGCCTGCAGATTTGGATGTTTTTAACAATGTCACGCTACAATTCTTGAAAATGTATGAAACTGAAGCTGATAGCATGTCTTACTGGAACAATATAAATAGGTATTATATACTTGTCTACCTCTTTTCCACTACCACCAAGCATGCTCTGATCCTGCATGAATCCTCTAATACTGCATGCCACCGTTCTCTGGCTAAGACCATAACATGCTTAGTCTGCCTTCTCGCAACTTTAATTATACTTATGTATCATATGCACAGTAACAATCTGCAATATGCCGTATGCCAGCACTACTATCCTTGCTCCTTGTAATCATTTATTCTTAAAAACAGTTACTTCTAGCTGAGAACTATTGGAATGGACATGGGATTTAATGAGCCCTTTTTTCTTGGCACTTTTCTCCTTTTATAGCGTTGGTTATAAGCAACTGTCTCTCCACTCTTTTTCTCTCATTTATGGCATTTTCTGTATTTAGTAAAACAATGACAACACCATAAAAACACTGTTCAATACTTTTCCTCACTCCAACACTTGGCTGGTGTCCCCTTTCTCTCTTGGGAGCCATGTGCCCCAATATTTACACTTTTCTTCTTTTTCCATCAACAGCCTTGAGAAAGCCCTGGCCTTACTCGCACGCGGGGCGAAACACGTGTCGGCTGTTCTCTCACTCTCTTTTACAATGTTCACTATGAAAAAATGATAATGAGTGAAATGGACTCAATAAGTGAAAAATAAAAAGAACTACTTTCACTCCAACCTATTTGTACTGTGCTACCTTCAAAAAAGGAATTAACCTACTGACGGGTGTGTATATATGTATTTGGAAAGGAGGAACATATGCTCATTACCCTCTCCACACCTCATCAAGGGTGACTACACCCTCT
Organism: Calotriton arnoldi; assembly: GCA_963921515.1. Classification (NCBI taxonomy): domain Eukaryota; kingdom Metazoa; phylum Chordata; class Amphibia; order Caudata; family Salamandridae; genus Calotriton; species Calotriton arnoldi. Next base: position 979,997 of record CAWUFW010007308.1, on the reverse strand, counting down.
ATTATGCCACCTTCCTGTGGCATAATAGCTTGGACTGAAAGTTGGGCTTCACCTTGCCTCCCCCACCTAGGGGTGGGGTTGGCAGAGGTGGGCACACCTCCTATTCTTTTGCATTTTTCCCACCGGGTTTCCCGTCCAAAGTGGGGCTGTAAACTAGGGGCTGCCATCTGCTGCTAGCAGTAGAGCCTGGAGGTCGCATTACAAAGGCGGCAGGCCTTTGAAGCTCCCCTCTTCGAGCCCTGGCCCATCCTTGGCGAGGAGGCATGACACCTCTCTCCAGGATATGCATTGCTTCTGGTCCCAGAGAGCAGGGGCTCTCTACCCAGGAGTCCAGAAACATGTCTGGTGGTGACTGGCTGCCTACAGCGGGGTTGGCAGGTTACCCTCTGGGTACATGGTACAATAAATCCCACACTGGCATTGGTGTGGACTTATTGAGAGGAGTAGTTTGGTACCAAATACTCCTGTGTTCAGTGAAGCCATCATGGTGCTGTGGAACTCGAGTTGTCAAGTTTCCATCCCATGTACTCTCTATGGCTTCACTGGCACTTACAATATTAGGAAATGGACCCCAATATTGTAGGGGCATATCTGCACATGCAGATATGCCCTCAACTGAGGGCCTTAGGCCTGTGGGGCCTACTAGAGGGGTGACTTGCCTTTGCCTTTAGGCAGTGCTAGTTGGCATGGCACCCAGGCAGGGTGCCATGTCGACTGTCGTTTTCTCCCTCACCGTGGCATGCAAGCTGCAAGGCAGTCGCATGGTCCCAGTGAGGGGGGTCCCTGGGGACCCTCTTCAGCTCCCAGACCCTAGGTACTCAGACTACCATTTACTAGGGACTTACAGAGGGCAGAAGTGCCAATTAGGGATTTTTTTAAAGGCAGGAGCACTGGCACAGGGGACCTGGTTGGCAGGGACCTGGTGCACTACATTTGAATCCACATCAAAACCTGGCAAAAAGTGGGGGACTAAGCCTGCAAAAGAGGCACTTTCTCACATCACTCAAACCCATACTTGGAATCTGCAAGCATCGTTCTCATCTCTGAGAAGACTACATGGCCCTTCGACTGCAGTGTTTCTGATTCTTTTGTGGTAGTGTAATTTCTAATTCTAGACACAGTAAACAGATCCAGTTGCACCAGAAGAATAACTAACTCCTCAGGAAAACAATACATTCAGGCTCACAGAGACGGACTTGCTCACATAAACATCTCGAACACCAGGGACTTCAAGAACTGAATTATCTGGCCATGATCATCTGCTAACCCAAGGATATGACACACCAGGATAAAGCTTGGCATCAAATCCTATTGTAAATTTATGTTGGCTTTCTTTCCTGGTAGGTCATTGTCAGACATGGGGTTATAATTAGGACACCCGGTTTTATGGTATTTATTTTTTTAACATCTCTGTCTGTATTTATCCATATTTATTTTTTGGCCATCTTATTAGTATTTATCCATATTTATTTTGTGGTTTGCGAATAAGTGGAGTCGAAATTGGTACAGTTCCACATTTATTTAACTGATAAACATGCACTCATACTTTGACGCCTGTCGCGTTTTAGCAAATTTAGTAGTCAAATGTAGCAAAACGCTACACCCACAGGTAAATATTAGCAATTTACTACAAACATATTTTAACATATGCCTGTATTTAAAGATATCTTAACCTGTTTTTTAACTCCCCATGCTAACTATCTGCTCATCTGTTGTCACAACAGACAGCTTGGAAAGTCACTCATTAGAAGCACAATTTTCAGTATTTATCTGCTTTTAAAAATAATTAAATAAATACAGACAGTAAAAACACACTGTTTTCTGTCTGTATTTATCTGAAAAATCAGTAAAAATGGAAAACTGAGAGCCTTAGTTATAATTTTGGCTGAGGGGCACCCCTACCAGTTCAATGAACCTAGTCTAGTTAGGTCAAATGACAGTTCTGAGATAATCTCTACTCAACTGCTGGCAGCTAGGGCACAAGTTGCAGGCAATCCCCATCAAAGTGCACTCTAAGTTCAAAAAGGACAGATAATTTCAGAGTAAAGAAATGAACACAATAAGATGCCCAAACTAATTTAGAAAACAGGAAAAACATTAATGAGCAAAAAGACACAAAGCTCGTCAAAGTAGGCGAAGGGGAACCGGAGACATGATTTTACAAGGTTCAAGGCAAAAAGCACCCAGAAAAATACAAGTACCAGCACGAGTGGTGGACCGCGACCTTTGCGCAAGCTGACCATGATCACACTGACCCAAGGGTGTTGTACTTGGCAAAGGCTGTACATTCAGACTTAGTCTCCAGCTGCTATGAAAGCTTCTTCTGGTCAATCTTGCAGCCCTTAGCTCCCCCTGGGAGGCTTCTGGGCACCAAGGTCTCCTGCAGAGTCTAGTCCTCTCCAATTAGCTTGACCATCTTGGAGTCCGGAGTACTTCTGTGTTTTGTGTCCCTGAAGCAGGTAAATTGAAGGCCAACGACTTGCACCTTGTAAAGTAGTTCAAGTTCTGAGGAGGTGGTGGTACGTGTGTCAGATTTATCCTGTGCACTAGCCAGTGACTAGAGGGATTTTTCCACCCAATCCTTACAATTTTCTAACAGTCCCCCCTTCTCCTTTTGCAGCACTTACACTTTGCCTTGCTATATAATTAAACAGGAGCCCCTTTGTGGCTGGACCCAGCTGCCACCCGCCGGGCCTAGCTTCAGCTTCTTTACCACTCTCTTGCCTCAAAGGTTCAAAATGGTTTCCCTGCTACTGTGGCTGGTGTCTAACTATCTAGGAGGGTCCTAAGAGTGAATAGAAGAATCCCTCCTTGGCATCTCCTAATCAAAAGACGTAGTGCTATAGCTGCCCTTTCTTCTTTTCACTGATCGTGCCCACTCCCAGAAAGGTAATCCCTTCTAAGTGATCAGCAGTTAACACCCATTGGCCTTTCATTTTGACAGAGCAAGGCATTGTCCTCTTCACCAGAGCTGTTACCTCTCCCATCCAAATATATGATTTCTGGCTCAGGTAATGTGATAGGTAGCAGAACTGGTTTTCCCTCCTACTGTGACTGGGTAGCAGGTTGTCTAGGAGGATCCTGAAAATAAATAGGGGAAGTCCTCCCTGCCATCTCCAAGTGAAAAGAGGTAGTTCTAACGCTAAAGGCACCTGTTGTTCTGCCAACTGTTCTTGTCCACTCCAGATAGAGAATCCCCAGTAAGTGGTCAGCTGTTAATACCCATAGGCCTTTCTTGGGCCCAGAGACAAGCCATTATCCTCTGAGTCAGAGGTGTAAACTCTCCCAGCCAAGAATGTGTACTCCAGAGCTGGTGGTGTGATGAGTGGCAGAACTGGTTTTAAGCCAGGTCTGGCTCAGGCAGCATAAAGTACATTTTTATAAAGTTATTTTCTGCTTAAGTTATAAAAAATCAGATTTCACTGTTAAGTCAGATTTTACAAACTATGTGGAAACAGCTTTGAAGCATTTTCTAACACTTTTGTAAGCAACGGTGGAGATTAAAGATTTTAATTCCACCTAGTCGTATTAGGAAACGGTCAGACCAGGCTGAAAAAGTGAAATAGCTTTTGGTTCACTGTGAGAGCACACTAACCCCAATATGTAGTGTGCCATATTTTTTAAATATTAGCACCCTTCTCCGTGGTCTTACAAGGTACACTTTCAGGGATGACTTAGTAGTATATAAAAATAAGCTTTTCCTACACAGCAAAGGAACTTTCCCTGCCATGTGTCACTGAAGTGGACTTAAACTGCAGTCTAGCCAGGGCACAGTGGTGCTTCTTTCAGACACATATTTTTGTCATATATGTAGGTAGTCTAGATATACACTGCAGAAGGGTAATGGGAGCACACTGCCTCACATCCCAGCAGAGGTCGCCCCTTTGCATTATGGTGAATGTAGTTAACAATTAGCTCTTACTTGAATATTAGTAGTAATATTTCACCAAAGTTGGTGCAGGTAGTAGTGATCATCCCTACACACGTGTTTCTGGATTTTATCCTTCATCAGTAGAGATCAAAAACACATTTTATCAGGGATTGCTGAGAATGCTGCCACTGTCCTTTCAGGTCTCAGTACTTGGCATGACTACGTTGTTATCCACTTTAGCGCCGGGACACCTCAGTCGAGGTAGCTGCGCGCTCTAAATGTCCTTATTATTATTATTATTACTTCTCACAGGCGCACAGGTGCATCTCCAAAAGCTTGTCAGCTCACTGGTTCAAGGGAGCCTTTTTTAAACAGAAGGGGTATGGGAGCACACTGCCTCACATCCAAGCAGAGTTCACCCCTTTGCGTTATGGTGAATGCAGTTTACAATTAGTGCCAAATTTGGTGCAGGTATTGCTGTTCGTCTCTAGATCGTGTTTCTGGATTTTATCCTTCATTAGCAGAGATCAAAATTAATTTTATCAGGGGCTGCTGAGAATGCTGCCACACTGCAGCAATTTAGCTATTGTGTACTGCATTTACCAAGATGCAGAGGGGCCAACTGTGCTAAGATCTAAGGCAGTGTGCTCCCCCCTTCTGTTTAAACTGCTCCCAGTGTGCCTGTGAGTGGTACTGTGAAAAGAACAATTGATGGTGTTGTGTAGTTCCTATAGGACCCCTGCAGGACCTGCGCGTTTGGATAACATAAACTGCGGGTTTGGTGGCAGACTGACTCTGTGCACCCCCACCGTGTATGTTAGCCTGTTTTGCATTAGCTAGCTCACAGTGCCACTAGAATCTCCTCTTATCGGGGAGAGATTAGTTTCTGGCAACCTTAGATCATGACAACCCTGTTCCCTCAGAATCGTGGAAACAATGTACTACTTTTCGCTCAGTCACTCGTGCTTACTTATTTGGTTTGTCTCAGAGAGTTACACAGAATAAACAGTCTGGGCGTTTCAATAAGTATTTATTAAACAGTTGTTATTCTAGTGTAGAATATATGTGCTGCAGCAACCAGCAGACAGTAGCAGAGATATATTATCAGCAGTACGATAAAAGTGAAAGGATAGTACAGTTCTACCATATTGCAATAATAATCGTTACATACATGAATATATAAAATGCATTATAAAAGTGTGCATACTCCTACGATGCCTAACTAGATGTACCCAAGTGTACCTAGCATGTGTGTAGGTCTGAAAGTCTAAGAGCCAAGAATCCCTCTAGGATTTAGTCGAACCCCATTACCTGAATAGAGAGAGTGTGGGACCCCGTCCTGGTCTCAAGTTGGACACCCCGCAAGGGCTGTGGTAGACCGCTGTCAGCTGGAGCAACTGCATGCAGGAGCCTCAGCGTCTCTGGTCAGTGTGACGGCATGGAAGTCTCGGTTCCCTCTGTCTTACCGTGGCAAGATGTGGTGTATTTATACCCTAAAGTGTCTCGTCCCATAGTATGGTTTGTATTGGTCTTTGTTGGACATGAGGAAGACGTCAGGGGTGAACTTTGTACATACATATTATGCAGGAGATGTAGCTGGTGAATGCTCATGCATAATTTATGAGTACATTGTAGGCCTGTGTTCGGGAAAAACCCTGCAGTGTTCAAACCACAGACTAGATAACGTTCAACCCTCAGAGTTCGTTGTGTACTGTAGGGAACTAATGTAGGTGAAAGATCATGCCTATATTAGGGCATAGGAGATCATGACTATAATAGGGCATAGACGATTATGACCAAAATAGGGCATATACGATTATGACCATATACGGCATATATGAACGTGTCTATATTAGGGCCTCTATACGAAACATAACACCCACTCCTCTTTCGAATTGTATGACAATGACCATACTTAAAACCTGGACAATTTAATTTTTTTTCTTAAAAACAGCTAAAAACATGGTTTTAAAAAGACATTTAAAAATGTTTAAAAATGTTACAAATCAGCTATTCTTTTGTTGCCACTTAAAAAAGTCAATTCTGTCTCACTTATAAAAGTTGCATTACCACAAGCAGAAGAAGGCCACTCTTTCTCAACTGAAAGTGTCAATTTAGGAAATGTTCCAAATTTAGGGGCACATTACGATGACGGGCGGACTTTGTCCGCCCGCCACCGTAGCGGTGAATGGGACAGTCCGCCATAGGAGCGGCGGTCCCGCCCCGTGTATTAGGATGCCACGGTGGCATCCCCTATTCCCAACATTGTGGCGGGCGGTGTTCACAGCACCGCCTGCCACAATGCTGGGAATGCACGTCGTGCATTGGCATGCACAAGGTGACAGGCACCGCGCGGTGCCTGCCACCTTGTCCATGCCAATGCAGGGGGGTACCATAGGTACCCCCCATGTGCACACCCCACCCCCCCAACATCCTGGGGGCCCGCTACGGGCCCCCAACTGCGAAGACCGTATGCCTTTCCATGGCGGCGTTGTGCTGCTCTCCGCCACCATCCTAATATGGATGGCGGTGTCTTGCAGACACCGCCACCATATTATTGCCCTTTTCCGCCCGGTCCCCTGTTAGACCGGCGGAAAACCGTCGGACGGTCTTTCCGTCCGCCGGGCTCCCTCCCGCCATCGTAATGTGGCGGGGGGGAAATGGCATGCAGGCGGAGGGAAACGGCGAGCGGATTGCCACCGCCATACGGGCGGTGGCGATCCGCCCGTCATCGTAATGACCCCCTAAGTTCGTTTATTTATGAAACGAAGTGGAGAAGCTGAATTCTTTCCCAGGACGCGATGAGCCAATTCAAGATTAAGTGTCCTGGCTGGGAGATACAGCATTATCGGTGTGAGCTACTGCAGACGACAAATCCAACGCCTCACAGAGAATGTCAATCACACATAGATGGAATTCAGCACTGCCAACAGTCGGTGCTGCGGCAGCTTGTGCGGCAGTTGTTACCTGAGTGCCTGTGGAGGAGCCACCTAACCCAGCAGGAGCAAACGGCACCTGTGGATTCTCAAGAAATGCATTCATCAGAATCGGAAGACGCTGGGGACAACGCAGAGCATGGGCCTTTAGGGGGTCCAGCATAGCATCCATGTCCGGAGGCGTATCTGATGGAAACGTTAGACAGAGATCCAACGCGCATTCTTCTCCGCAAAACAGGCATCGAAGAACAGGTAAGATGCAGTCCACCCAGACTGGTCTAAACGATAGAAACCAAGAGCCGTTCAGTTATCTTAGGCAATGTATACCCAGAAGCTGCACCATGCGTTCACGGTATTTCCGCTCCATGAGTATGTTCGCCATTTCCTCGGAAATTGGGCCGTCCATTGCGTAGCAGTAATATTACAATCAGGACTCCTGCAATTAGGAACAGGATAAGCGGGAGACCTCCAAAGACGCTTCCCAATACGGAGTGTATAAAATTTGGGATTACTCCGAGGACTGTCTAAAAGGTGCTTAATAGTCCTGACCCTATGGTCTTAAATAGGTGTACAATACCGCTCGTATCAGACATATTAAAGATACGACTCACCATTTCTGCGAAATGAAAGGGGCAGTTCGTACGTATACGCGCTTGTATCTCAGTCGAGGTCCTTGCAACTTGAATTTCAAAGGTTTCTCGAGCGGAGGTTAAGGGCACAGGTTGCTGTAAAAGCATGGCTTTCATTCTGCTCAAAGTATCAAATTGTATAAAGGAAACATTCAACGAAGGCCATAACGGCGCCTCCCTGACTGTGTTCAGTGGCGGAAACAATACTTGCATACAGCAAGTAACCCTGGAGTTAACAGTGACCAGATAGGCGACGCCCGGAAGCATCCCACAGCAACCTTGATCGTTTAGCAACAAGTAACTCCCATTCGAGAGCAGCTGGAAAACCGTCGTGATCATGGCCGCTGGGGTCCCTGACATGTGACAAGATAGATCCGCTACCGAACCACTACATGCTCCGTGCAGAGAAATATCCTGACACATGAGAGAACCGCTTAAAGCGTTCTTGCAGTTTGTACCACTCAGAAACACTTCTCGATCCCCACTCCGGCATCGAAATCTATATGGTAACTCCCAAGTTTCCTTAATGTATCCCTTACCCATCTTTTCATATTTACCTGCCTGCCTTTGCTCAAGGCAATATTGAAACTGAAACGTAGTGACCGGCAGAGTGATTTGGCCATGAATTAGCCATTCAGTTGATGGTGATTCGGCTACAGTGAATGGTAACCTTTCCAGTTTCTCAGTACGCAGCATTGTATATTTGGCTCCCCTTTGTGCCATTTCTGTCTGTTTATCGGTTAGATTGTATCCCGAAAACAGAGACGTGGTGTTTATGAAACGCCAGGGCATGTAGCCTGCACGCAAAGATTGCAGCGTCCAGCTTAACATTATAATAGAACGTAACTGAGATTGCCCGTGTTGTAACAAGGCCAAGTCTTGTTCTAATACGTCAATTGCCGAAGATACAATGTTGCCTAAGGAGTAAATCCTGGAGGTCAAAGTTGCTAACCCATTATCCACTACAGCTAATGCCTTCTCTAAGTTAATACGGTCTAATTCCCGTATCCTTTCTGCGGCCTCCTGTTGGGATATTTTCCAGTTTTCATTATAATAGGCATAAATGCCAGCATATATGAAACGTTTCTGACGTGTTTTCCTTGGGCCTAGCAAGAAATCCCTAAGGTCTACATCAGGTGTGAGTAAGGTCAAGTGATGTTTTACTTCCGTGAGTGTTGAGGTTTCTAGCCAATCAAGGCACAACTTCCCAACACTATAGGATGTCACTACCCCTGGGGGTTGTCTTTGTACATAGCGTGTATCTGGCCTACTGATACTAAACCCCTCTGTTATACCTAGGAATCTCTGTTGACATGTGTTCGTGTCAACGGGCCAAATCAGCCATTCTGTCCAATTGGGATCTGACCTGTTGTACTGGAGAATGTCATCAAATCCTACCCCATGTGTAGTTGAATTCTGCCCCCAACCCATCTGTGATGGTGCTGGAAACCCAGGTGTGTTCATGTCCTTGTTCTTGGCTAGTCCAAGACAGGATGTCTGTTGCACAGTTTCATTTGAAATATCATCTGCGGAATGAGGCATGCTCTAAAAAGCGCTTCTGTTCCCTGGACTTGCCAGTCCCTAGAACCCCAGATTGATTTTAAATCTATAGTGTCCTTCCATAGGTCGAAACCCTGTGTAGGCAACTGGGCCATAAAGGAAGCAGAGTAAATCTGTTTGGTGTTAGTCAACATCATTTTCTGTGCTGATGTTGTTGCCACTTTGTAATAAAATGACTTCGGGTCAGATGTGTTGAACCCTGAAAAGTATGTGAATTTCTGTGCAAAGGTTTGCGAACTACCTTTTGGAGGAGTTGGGCAGTGTTCCCACTGGTGGTATTCAAATATATTTCTAGGTGTTATAGATTTGTGCAAGAAATGATGACCATATTGTTGGTAACAGTACAATGTATCATAGTCTGAAGTGCCTTCTAACATTTCATTGTTCGGAAATGCTGCAGTTTTTCCAAATCAGACATCATATTATTTACAGTTTCAGTGTCCCAATCATCAGAAAATGTACTGGAGGTAATGATATCACTTAAAGAAATTTTAAATACATGTTTAAGCTTGAAAAGTTCAGTCGGACCGAATATATCGAAATCAATCTTGTCCCATACTATACTGTCCGGTATAGGAACTGCTGTGATGTTCACTGAAGACAAGTCTCTTGGTTCACGATGTGAAGACTGGTGTGGCTTTAAAAATGTGGCTTTAAAATCAAATTGACTCTTTGGGCTGTAGAGCTCAGCTGGAGATATCATCCATTAATAAGCATACTAAAAGTTATAATTAAACCTAGCCAGAAGATGAAAAATAGTTTGCCGGCGGATTGGATAGAGACCGGACTTTTGATCCGTGTGGAGACTAATATAGTGAGGAACGCTTGTTATTATTATTTAAGTGCACCATTGCTAAGGACTCAGCGCGGCATTTAATAGCATTTTGACTTGAAGCAATGAGTAGAGTGAGAACAATTTTGTTTATTTATGCACGTGATTAATGAATGACCATCAGATTGCCAGTTACCCCGATTTTAAGGTGATGTAACTAGCGGCTGGTCCATTGAAAATTGCTACATGCCTGATTGAGTTGTCTAGAAGCTTCCAGCCAGTTATTTTTGTTCGCTTCACGTTTGTTCCCTTACCCTTGTCCTGAGGAGGCCAAGATGTAAATGAAGGCCGAAACGCGTCCGCGTCGACAGTTTTTGACCAGAGGAGTCCAACTGGAATTGATAAAAAAACTCTTATGTTTGAAAGCACATTTGAAATGAGGTCTTTAGAGGTGTGGTAACCTCGTGTGCATAGAAGACTACCTCGCAGTGTATTACCTTGATTTAGTCCGTAAACACTGTTTAATTTCCAATCAAATGGGTAGAAGGAACTAATGAATTTGGTTTATGTTGATTTGTGATGTATATGTTGTTTGTATATATGTTTGTATGTTTTTTTAAAAAGAAACCAAAACAATGAATATTTTTTCAAAAATGTGTCTGTGGTATGTGATTTGTTGTTTTGAATAAGGCATATGAATTTATGATAGGACGATGTACTGTCAATAGGGTAATATGAAGTTCCCTATTAGTTAGTGGTTACAGATATTCTTTCCTCCTTGCCACTCCCCGTTTTTTCTACTTTTGTGATGTTCACTGAAGACAAGTCTCTTGGTTCACGATGTGAAGACTGGTGTGGCTTTAAAATCAAATTGACTCTTTGGGCTGTAGAGCTCTGCTGGAGATATCGTCCATTAATAAGCATACTAAAAGTTATAATTAAACCTAGCCAGAAGATGAAAAATAGAATCCCAGTGATATACCATAGTTCTATCCAAGATGACACTAGGTAAGTCTTTTTAAAAAAGTTCAGAAAGTCAATGAGTTTTTGTTTGTGTGATTTTTTGGCTGGCGTCGTTTCCGGCTCGCTTGGATCCAGTGAAAACGTATCAAAGTTCATGAAATAGCCAGAAGCAGTTCGATCAATTGTTGGAATTGCATCGGGATTTGTTGAAATCGGATTTTGCTCTTGACGAGGCATGTTGACGTAGACGTCTGTAGTCGGTCTTATTACAACTTGGTTGTTAAGTTGATTATCTTCTTGAAGTTGAACTTCTTGTTGAAGTGGAACGAGTTCCATAGCATTGTTGCTTAGTCCTTTATTCCGTACAGGTGGCTCTTCAAACGTGATGAGTCTTTCTGTTTGAACTTCTTGGATTGTAGCGAGAGGAGTGTGTCTGCTACTGTGGAGTCCACGAGGCCTACTGTTTAGTATCGGCCACATAGTGTGGTTTGATTAAGTCGATTGAGACAAATCTTTTCTCCTTTTTCCCGGCAAGAGGCGGCAGAAGTAAGGTTCTTGTGCCTTGGATTGCTAGGACCGGTACAGCTGTTCTGTAAGATGGCCCAAATTCTTTCTTCTCTGCAATCTTCTCTCTGACCAGATCCCCGACTTTTGGAATCCAGACAGGTCTTGCCGTTACTGCCTTGACTTCCTCAGTGTCGGTCTGTTTTAAGTGGACGTTGCTTTGTTGTGTCCTGGATTCATTTAGATCCTGTAAAACAGCCAAACGATTATGGATATCAAATGGTTTTTCATCCGCCACTGTGCCTTCACAATCAAGATCAGGTACCCACATTCTTGTCCCAAATAGGACCTCGTAAGGAGTGACACCCCCTAGAGAGCTTCTTGGCTGGTTGTTAATTGCTCTTTGGACCCCATAAAGGTGACTGACCCAACTACCGCCCTTGCCTAATACCCTAGCTGTTAAAGATTGCTTTAAGTCACGGTTTTTCCTCTCCACAACCGAATTTCCCTCAGGATGGTACGGAGAGGAGTACCGCAATGCTACGCCCATTCCTTCCATGGCCTCTTTGTAAGCCCGAGAGCTAAACGCCGGGCCACGGTCAGAATGTAACGTGCCAACTGCGTATGTGCCGATAAAGACTCACAAATCTTTTATAACAGTTCAAGCATCAGCCGAGCGCTGAGGCCAGACCCATAGGAATCTAGAGCAGGAATCCACTGCAACCATGATATATTTCTTGGCCCCATCAGATTGTAGGGGTCCGCAGTGGTCCAAATACACACATGCGAGAGGTTTGTCTGATTTTAGTAATGGTGTCTGCGCTGGGCGTGCTACGGTGGAGCCTTTCATCTGCTGGCAGATGTCACATTTCAAGACGTAGTCTTTGGTCTGCTTTGTTAACCCTGGCCACCAGTAGCGCTGTTTCAGTAAAGAAATAGTCGCTGTAACGCCTGTATGCGCAGAACCCAAACCCTCGTGTGCTGCTAGAATTAAGCCTTGCCTACGATCCATATTTGGTATTACTCTATCCCCCACTCCAGGAATCTGAGCATATGGAATGTTGTGTGCATCTAACTTGTAGGAGTACTTGAGTGGAAATTTCTTTGGTACTGCTGTGCTGCCTTTGCATGAAGCAATGACAGCTACCATAATCTCACCGTCTATCCTCGTTTTGGAACGAGTGATGGCAGCCACGGACGCTGTGCGTACAGCCCCCTTCATGGCTTCATCAGCCAATGAATTCCCTTTAACGTGAACGCCTTCACGCTGATGACTCGTATGTACCGCGACCAGCGCCAGGAACCCTGGACCTCTGCACCGCCAACGCTACGACCCAGCAGCACTCCACGCACTCAACCCAGGCCGAAACAACAACTGCATGCTAGCCTCACCAGCCGACACCCACGGACCCTTCAGCTGTCACCGCTGCCGACAAACCTACAGCACCGCTAGGAACACGGACCCAGCACAACCTGACCGCAAGAACACACCCGTACCGAAGACCTTGCAATGCATCCTCCTCAACGTCCGATCCCTCCACAAACACGCCACCGAAATCTGGGACCTCCTCGACAGCACCACCCCGGACGTAGCGTTCTTCACCGAAACCTGGACCAACACCATCTCGGGGCCAGCCATCGCCATTCCCCAAGGATACAAGATCTCCAGGAAGGACCGCCCCACCCGCCCGGGAGGAGGAATCGCCATCGTCCACAAATCCACCCTCCGCCTGAGCACACTCCCCGACAAAACCACAGACCTGATGGAACACCTTCACTTCAAGATACTGACCAGCCCTACCACCACCCTCCGAGGAACCCTCATCTACCGACCCCCTAGACCACGTGGACCATTCACTAACTCCATCATGGACATCATCTCCCCGCATGCCATCGCATCCACCAACTACACCCTGCTGGGAGACCTCAACTTCCACCTCGACAACCAACTGGACCCCAACACCACATCCCTCCTGGACAACCTCCACAACATTGGACTCCGCCAAATCATGATCGAACCAACGCACTCAGCAGGACACACCCTCGACCCCCTCTTCACAACAGGAAACTCCATCACCTTCAGCCACACCACCAAACTCCCGTGGACTGACCACCGATGCGTCCACTTCACCTTCAGAACACCCACCATCCACAGACATCAGCACCTGCTCCCACGAAGAAACTGGACGAGAATCACCGACGACCAGCTCACATCCTCACTCAGCAACTCCACCCCAACCATCGCAGGAAACGACGACCCCAACACCGCAGCCCGAACCCTGCACAGATGGATCTCCGACAGCGCCAACACCATAGCCCCCCTCAAGAAAAACAACAACACCCACGCCAAGAAAGCCAGATGGTTTACCACTGAACTTCGAGAGTCCAGACGCACTTTCCGCCGCCTCGAAAAGGCCTGGAGGAACACCAAATCCACAGAAGCACACAACAACTTCAGAGCCGCTACCAACGCCCACCACCAACTCATCAGAAAAACAAGAAAAAAAGCGATTGAAGACAGAATCTCCACACACGCACACAACAGCAAAGAACTCTTCAACATCATCAAGGAGTTCGCCCAACCCACCAGCGAATCGACGGACATTCCTCCCTCACAACACCTCTGCGACAAACTCAGCACCTTCTTTCACCACAAAATCAAGAGCATCTACGACAACTTCGACGAAGACAACCAACACACTGAACCCCCGCCAACCACCCCCGACACCCTGAAGCCAGCGATTGACAACTGGACAGCACTCACCACCGAAGACACACTGAAGACAATGAAGTCAATCCACTCTGGGGCCCCCACGGACCCCTGCCCCCACCACATCTTCAACAGAGCCGCCGACACCATCGCACCCATACTCCGCCACACCATCATCCGCCTCCTGGCGACCGCCTCATTCCCCGACGACTGGAAACACGCCGAAGTCAACCCCCTCCTGAAGAAACCCTCGGCGGACCCCACCGACCTCAAAAACTACAGACCCATCTCCCTGCTCCCATTCCCAGCGAAAGTCATCGAGAAAGCCATCAACAGCCAACTCGCCACATTCATCGAAGAGCACAACATCCTCGACTCCTCCCAATCCGGCTTCAGAAAAAACCACAGTACGGAAACCGCCCTCCTCGCCGCAACAGACGACATCCGCACCCTACTGGACAAAGGAGAAACAGTAGCCCTCATCCTCCTCGACCTCTCAGCGGCGTTCGACACAGTCTCTCACCGCACCCTAATAAGCAGACTCCTCAACGCATGGATCCAGGACAAGGCCCTCGAATGGATCCGCTCCTTCCTCTCCGGCAGAACGCAGCGGGTCAGACTCCCCCCTTTCCTCTCCGACCCTACACCAACCACCTGCGGAGTCCCTCAGGGGTCCTCCCTCAGCCCTACGCTCTTCAACGTCTACATGGCTCCACTCGCCCCATCGTCAGAACCTACGGACTCAACATCGTGTCATACGCAGACGACACCCAACTCATCCTCTCCCTATCCAACGAACCCAACACCGCCAGACACAACTTTCGAGAAGGCATGGAAGCCGTCGCCAAATGGATGAAAAACAGCTGCCTACAACTAAACACCAACAAGAAAGAAGTACTCATCATGGGCCCAAACCCCGACGCCTGGAACGACACCTGGTGGCCCCCCACCCTCGGAACCCGCCCACCCCCACGGACCACGCACGCAACCTGGGAATCATCCTGGACTCCGAGCTCAAAATGGACCGCCAGATGAACTCCGTCTCGTCCTCCTGCTTCCACACCCTCCGCCTCCTACGTAAGACCTTCAAATGGATCCCCTCGAACACAGAAAGACCGTCACTCACGCCCTGGTCACCAGCAGACTCGACTACGGCAACGCACTCTACGCCGGAATAAACAAAACCTCACCCACAAGCTACAGAACATCCAGAACGCCGCCGCAAGACTGATCCTCAACGTGCCAAGACACTGCCACATCTCCCAGCACCTGCGCACACTCCACTGGCTCCCCATCGAGGCCAGAGTCACCTTCAAGATGCTCACCCATGCACACAAGGCCCTCCACGACACCGGATCAGCATACCTGAACAGCCGACTCAATTTCCACGCACCCCAAAGGACCCTACGATCAGCCCAGCTCTCCTATGCCGTGGTCCCCCGCACCAAAAAGACCAGATCGGGAGGCCGCTCCTTCTCCTTCCTCGCGGCCAGAGCCTGGAACGCCCTTCCGCTCCACCTCCGACAGACAACATCGCTTCCCATCTTCGCAAGAAACCTCAAAACCTGGCTCTTCGACAGACCCCCTCCTTGATGGACTGGAACCTGCACCCCCCCCACCCCCAGCACCTTGAGACCCTTACGGGTGAGTAGTCGCGCTTAACAAACGCCTGATTGATTGATTGATTATCGCGTGAGCCCTTGGTAGTTCGTTTTTCAACTCTGCTACCTGTTCCCATAGCATTCTATGCTTAATTGTGCCACCTTTCGCATCTTTGAACCCGTTTTGTTCCCAATGATACAAGTATTCATTGTATGACTGTACACAGTAAAAGGAATCACACACAATTAGTGTGGGGAATTTGTGATCCGTATTTACAAGTGCCAGTATCAGTGCTTTTTAATTCTGCCAACTGAGCGGTGCAGTCTCCTAGAGATTGCGTTTTAGTGCAACTTGGATGGAACTTTCCATCGTGCATGTGACCTTTAACGATAGAACACGCTGCGCTGTAAGCTTGCTTACTCCCTATGGCCGGTTGAGCAGATCCGTCAGTGTAAATAATGTATTCATACTGATCTAGAGGCACAATCTCATTTGGTAGAGGATATTCTTGTTCGTATTGCAGAAATGCTTGTGTTTTTAAACTTGGATCAAATCTGTATTCAACATCCGTTGCAGTAAGAGAATTAGCCCATTGTATCTATCGGGGATGTAAGGCTTTCGCATTTGGAATGCTAGCCTTTGTAACAGCCTCTAAGGCTGGTACTGGGGTCACGACTATTATGCGCTTTCCCTGAGCCAGAGCTCTTTCTCTTGCTACAGCGGTCTGCACTGCTGTCAGGATTTTTTCTGTTGAAGTGAAACGCATCTCTGCGTTTGTGTACAGGTGTGATTTGTATGCGATTGGTACCGTTTCACCTTCATTGAAGTAAGTGTACCCGCATTGACCTGCTATTACTCGGATCACTAAGTTGCGTACGTTTACGCGTGTCTGTAAGTGTTTTGAAGCTATCATGTCTTCTTGTAGTGAACGTAGGATTTTTGTATGTTCCTGTTTCCATTGTCTGACTGACAGGTTTTATTAAGTCGTAGAAAGGTTTTACTCTTTCTGCGTAATCCAAAATGTCTGTTCGACTAAAATTTAGGAATCCCAGAATTGATTGTAAATTCTTTAGCGATTTTGGAGGTTAGAGCAGCGCACACTTTTCTAAAAGTTAGCTGCTAGGCTTTTTCCTTCACTGGACAGCTCATACCCTAAGAACAGGACATTGAGATGGGCAATTTTTGATTTTTTGAAATTAAATTTATAGCCCTCAGAGGCGAATCCCATAATAATGGTGCTCACCCTGGTCAAGTACCTTGGTAAGTCATCGTCCGTCAGATAAATATCATCCACATAGGACAATGCTTCTTCATCCAAATTTTGGAGTAACTCTGTTACCCTTGCTGAAAACAACCCCGGGCTATTCTTATACCCTTGGGCGAGTCGACAAAATTGCAGTTGGGACCCTAGCGCTGAGAATGCGGTCAAATACCTGCTTTCAGGCGCTATATTTTGGCAGAAAAATCCATTTGAGATATCAAGTGTAGTTTTGTATTTTTTCCGCACAATGTTATTCATTAATGCGGCACTGTGTGCATTTTGAACTGCAAATGTCTTTGTGCAAGTGTTTAAATGTCTGTAATCCAAAACGAAACAATATGTGTTGTCAGGTTTCATTACGGGAAACAAAGGATTGTTCATAGGTGAAGTGCAATTTTCAATCACCCCCTGGTATTCTAGTTGATCTAGGATCTCCCTGACTTGTTTTTTAGCTTCCTGCTTTATAGGGTATTGCCTTTGAGCATTTGGTGAAACTTTCAACTGGATCACTTGGTGGGTCGAATCCTCATCCTAACCAGCATGATTTTTGTACAATGCTGGAGCTAGGGCAACCGCCCACTCCTGCGCATATGCATGTTTTAAATGTATGGGAACGAGGTCGGAAAAGGCTGGAAAAAGTATCTCTTCTCCCCTGGGGCACTCCATGACAAATGCTGGCGGCCAATCTTGTTCTGCTAATAGAATGTCATAACCTGATGACAGATTTTTCCAAAAGAGACCTTTAATTTTTCTGGGTTTGTCCCCCTCCATCCGGAGTGTTATTTCATGTAACTTATGTGGGACGCTTACCCGATTATCAGGTGTTTCCACCGTGATATACTCACTCAACTCCGCTGTCACCAGAAATTCCTTCAGGTTCTGGCGAGCTATTGTTACTTCTGCCGCGCTGTCTAGCATCGTCAGAGCCCATTCCCCGTTCAGAAGCTGTGTCCTCAGAATTCTGGGCATGTCTGATCTTAAGACCTGCTACCTTTTTCTTTTTGAACTGAGGTTTTGATTTTTGTTTATCTTCTTTTTTAGGTGCGTAGTCCGCAGCGCGTTGCGTGTCTCTGGACTTTGTACGCTCCTCTTGTCTGTGTTCTGACCGTCCTTCCCTCTCGGAGTTTTTTGATGAACCCTGAAAGGAACGAGAGGACCGTGTATCAGTATCCTGATACCTGTCAGGTTTCCTAATATTATCCTTATTCCGGAGGTTATACCTCCTTTCAGAGGGCTCCTGTTGAGGAGACCTGCCTTCGGATTGAGATCTGCTGTCTTTAGACTTTTGTTGCTTTTTATTTTCCCACTTCTTCTTAGAAGAAGTAGGTGTCTGCTTTGTAGTGTCCTTTTCAGAACTGCCCACCAGTTGTGGTTTTAATGCTTTCCCACCTAAGCTGTCTCTGCCTAGTTCTGCATATGCAGTTTTAATTATTTTGGGTAGTTCGTGTTGTTGATCTACTGGACTGAACTCCCTTAGGCGTTGGGGGATCGCCACTGAAGCTGCGTCCCCTTTAATGTTAGCTAGTATTATGGCTGATACCTGTTCGTAGTTACCTAGTAACTTCATCCCTAAGTTAAGGGCAGACTTTGCTCCGTACTCATTTTGTATCTGTCTCAATACGTCAGGTACTACAGCTAATGACGGGATACCATGTGTTCTGGTATATATGGCAGCAAAGACTGTACCCCAAGAGGTGCAGTCCTCTATTTGTGGTGTGATCCCCATGGGCAAGCAGATTGTTAGTATTCTGTGTTTATCACAGGTGGTAGTATTCGGGAATACTGCCTCAAGCTGAGTTATTTTCTGAGCTATCCAGAATGGTATTTGTTCGCGTTTTGTGGGCATTTTACCCATTACCGCGTGTAATGTTTGAGGAGTAATTTTATTTCCTGTACCCTGAGCTGGAGTACTATTTGCTGCACCTGGTGCAGGTTGGATTGTTAAAGTCCTCATGACAAATTGTGTCAGGTTTCTGTAGATTTTAATTAAATCTGTGTGTTGTACGAGTAAGTCTCCTGGTGGCATTGTGCCAATGTCAGGATGTGGTGTGTAGGCCGCTAATATTGGCCATGTGGCTCCTTCTCCTCCGAGTGGGCCTAACCTTGCTCTTCCTTGTACGTGTGGTAGGGCGCCATTAAACCAGTAATAATGTTCCTGGTAAGTGAGTGGAATCTCTATGTCCTCAAACGGACAATATTCCTGTGGTGCATCTCCTTCTATATAGTAGTGAAATGTATCTGTTACTACATTTGCTGCTGGGAGTGTAACCCATGAATAGAATACCTCTGTTTTGTTTGATTTGTGTGCCTCAATCACGAAAACTACCATGCCACCCCTAGCTTGTAAACCATTTTCTAATAGTCTTAGGGTGACTGTCCTTCTGAATTTTGGTGCAATCTGTATTGCATCCGCAGGATCTTCTTCCTCGTCTGACATGGGCAGTGGCATTCGTAGTGGATCTAAGACCGCGGTAGTCATCGTGTATAGAACACAGACTAATGTTTCAAAGAAACTATGATAAGTTTTTAGGCACAATTTTAGGAACACTATGTCCTTTCAAGCTTGAATAACCAACAGCCAATAAATAGTATTTTCGTACTACTCAGCTGCGGCGGATTTTGTGCCCACCCACTCCAGACGTCTCTGGGGTTTTGTGAGTAGGTTCTCTGAGAATAGCACGACTGAACTACTCAGATTCTACTGTTAAATAAGTACCCAACCAACGTTGGTGGCGCCATGTCGTGTAGTTCCTATAGTACCCCTGCAGGACCTGCGCGTTTGGATAACATAAACTGCTGGTTTGGTGGCAGACTGACTCTGTGCACCCCCACCGCGTATGTTAGCCTGTTTTGAATTAGCTAGCTCACAGTGCCACTAGAATCTCCTCTTATCGGGGAGAGATTAGTTTCTGGCAACCTTAGATCATGACAACCCTGATCCCTCAGAATCGTGGAAACAATGTACTACTTTTCGCTCAGTCACTCGTGCTTACTTATTCGGTTTGTCTCAGAGAGTTACACAGAATAAACAGTCTGGGCGTTTCAATAAGTATTTATTGAACAGTTGTTATTCTAGTGTAGAATATATGTGCTGCAGCAACCAGCAGACAGTAGCAGAGATATATTATCAGCAGTACGATAAAAGTGAAAGGATAGTACAGTTCTACCATATTGCAATAATAATGGTTACATACATGAATATATAAAATGCATTATAAAAGTGCGCATACTCCTACGATGCCTAACTAGATGTACCTAAGTGTACCTAGCATGTGTGTAGGTCTGAAAGCCTAAAAGCCAAGAATCCCTCAAGGATTTAGTCGAACACCATTACCTGAATAGAGAGAGTGTGGGACCCCGTCCTGGTCTCGAGTTGGACACCCTGCAAGGGCTGTGTTAGACCGCTGTCAGCTGGAGTGACTGCATGCAGGAGCCTCAGCGTCTCTGGTCAGTGTGTCGGCATGGAAGTCTCGGTTCCCTCTGTCTTACCGTGGCAAGATGTGGTGTATTTATACCCTAAAGTGTCACATCCCTTAGTATGGTTTGTATTGGTCTTTGTTGGACATGAGGAAGACGTCAGGGGTGAACTTTGTACATACATATTATGCGGGAGATGTAGCTGGTGAATGCTCATGCATAATTTATGAGTACATTGTAGGCCTGTGTTCGGGAAAAACCCTGCAGTGTTCAAACCACAGACTAGATAACGTTCAACCCTCAGAGTTCATTGTGTACTGTAGGGAACTAATGTAGGTGAAAGATCATGCCTATATTAGGGCATAGGAGATCATGACTATAATAGGGCATAGACGATTATGACCAAAATAGGGCATATACGATTATGACCATATACGGCATATATGAACGTGTCTATATTAGGGCCTCTATACGAAACATAACACCCACTCCTCTTTCGAATTGTATGACAATGACCATACTTAAAACCTGGACAATTTAATTTTTTTCTGAAAAACAGCTAAAAACATGGTTTTAAAAAGACATTTAAAAATGTTTAAAAATGTTACAAATCAGCTATTCTTTTGTTGCCACTTAAAAAGTCAATTCTGTCTCACTTATAAAAGAGTTGCATTACCACAAGCAGAAGAAGGCCACTCTTTCTCAACTGAAAGTGTCAATTTAGGAAATGTTCCAAATTTAGGGGCACATTACGATGACGGGCGGACTTTGTCCGCCCGCCACCGTAGCGGTGAATGGGACAGTCCGCCATAGGAGCGGCGGTCCCGCCCGAGTATTAGGATGCCACGGTGGCATCCCCTATTCCCAACATTGTGGCGGGCGGGGTTCACAGCACCGCCCGCCACAATGCTGGGAATGCACGTCGTGCATTGGCATGCACAAGGTGACAGGCACCGCGCGGTGCCTGCCACTTTGTCCATGCCAATGCAGGGGGGTACTTTTATACCCTAAAGTGTCTCGTCCCATAGTATGGTTTGTATTGGTCTTTGTTGGACATGAGGAAGACGTCAGGGGTGAACTTTGTACATACATATTATGCGGGAGATGTAGCTGGTGAATGCTCATGCATAATTTATGAGTACATTGTAGGCCTGTGTTCGGGAAAAACCCTGCAGTGTTCAAACCACAGACTAGATAACGTTCAACCCTCAGAGTTCGTTGTGTACTGTAGGGAACTAATGTAGGTGAAAGATCATGCCTACATTAGGGCATAGGAGATCATGACTATAATAGGGCATAGACGATTATGACCAAAATAGGGCATATGCGATTATGACCATAATAGGGCATATACGATTATGACCATATACGGCATATATGAACGTGTCTATATTAGGGCCTCTATACGAAACATAACAATGGACAGAATGCAGAACAATGTCATACATTCACCCCAGTACAGAGATCTGGGCCTAAATCCATCGTTTTTTGCTCACCATGCCATTCCAGTTTGGACCCAGCCATATGCAAATCAGTCTTGACCCTGCACCCAATGGGAACAGTCCAGCCCGAACTGCCAAGCCAGGTCCTCCCTGGACTGGAAACAAGCATGCTAGGACCGGTTTCGGGGTTTCACCCCATATCAGCCAGGATAGCTTGACTCCAGTGTTATGGAGAGCACGGTACCCACGTCTGGGCATACCCTTCCCACTCGGGGTGACAAATGCAAAAAGAACAATTGATGGATAGAATGCAGAACAATGTCATACATTCACCCCAGTACAGAGATCTGTGCCTAAATCCATTGTTTTTTTGCTCACCATGCCATTCCAGTTTGGACCCAGCCATATGCAAATCAGTCTTGACCCTGCACCCAATGGGAACAGTCCAGCCCGAACTGCCAAGCCAGGTCCTCCCTGGACTGGAAACAAGCATCCTAGGACCGGTTTCGGGGTTTCACCCCTCATCAGCCAGGATAGCTTGACTCCAGTGGGACGGAGAGCATGGGACACACGTCTGGGCATACCCGTCCCACTCGGGGTGACAAATGCAAAAAGAACAATTGATGGACAGAATGCAGAACAATGTCATACATTCACCCCAGTACAGAGATCTGGGCCTAAATCCATCGTTTTTTTGCTCACCATGCCATTCCAGTTTGGACCCAGCCATATGCAAATCAGTCTTGACCCTGCACCCAATGGGAACAGTCCAGCCCGAACTGCCAAGCCAGGTCCTCCCTGACTGGAAACAAGCATCCTAGGTCCGGTTTCGGGGTTTCACCCCTCATCAGCCAGGATAGCTTGACTTCAGTGGCATGGAGAGCACGGGACCCACGTCTGGGCATACCAGTCCCACTCGGGGTGACAAATGCAAAAAGAACAATTGATGGACAGAATGCAGAACAATGTCATACATTCACCCCAGTACAGAGATCTGGGCCTAAATCCATTGTTTTTTTGCTCACCATTCCATTCCAGTTTGGACCCAGCCATATGCAAATCAGTCTTGACCCTGCACCCAATGGGAACAGTCCAGCCCGAACTGCCAAGCCAGGTCCTCCCTGGACTGGAAACAAGCATCCTAGGACCGGTTTCGTGGTTTCACCCCTCATCAGCCAGGATAGCTTGACTCCAGAGGCATGGAGAGCACGGTACCCACGTCTGGGCATACCCGTCCCACTCGGGGTGACAAATGCAAAAAAGAACAATTGATGGACAAAATGCAGAACAATGTCATACATTCACCCCAGTACAGAGATCTGGGCTTAAATCCATCGTTTTTTTGCTCACCATGCCATTCCAGTTTGGACCCAGCCATATGCAAATCAGTCTTGACCCTGCACCCAATGGGAACAGTCCAGCCCAACCTACCAAGCCAGGTCCTCCCTGGACTGGAAACAAGCATCCTAGGACCGGTTTCGGGGTTCCACCCCTCATCAGCCAGGATAGCTTGACTCCAGTGGCATGAAGAGCACGGGACCCACGTCTGGGCATACCCGTCCCACTCAGGGTGACAAATGCAAAAAGAACAATTGATGGACAGAATGCAGAACAATGTCATACATTCACCCCAGTACAGAGATCTGGGCCTAAATCCATTGTTTTTTTGCTCACCATGCCATTCCAGTTTGGACCCAGCCATATGCAAATCAGTCTTGACCCTGCACCCAATGGGAACAGTCCAGTCCGAACTGCCAAGCCAGGTCCTCCCTGGACTGGAAACAAGCATCCTAGTGACTGGGGGTGAATGTTTGCATTGTCCAGCATTCTGTCCATCAATTCTTTCTTTTGCATATGTCACCCTAAGTGGGAAGGGTATGCCCAGACGTGGGTCCCGTGCTCATTACACCACTGGATTCAAGCTAGCCTGGCTGATGAAGGGTGATGCCCTGAAACCGGTCCAAGGATGCTTGTTTCCGGTCCAGGGAGGACCTAGCTTGGCAGTTCGGGCTGGACTGTTCCCACTAGGAACATGGTCAAGACTGATTTGCATATGGCTGGGTCCAAACTGGGGTGGTGAGCAAAAGAATGATGGATTAAACCCAGATCCTTGTGACTGGGGGTGAATGTTTGCATAGTCCAGCATTCCGTCCATCAATTGTTTCTTTTGCATATGTCGCCCTAAGTGGGAAGGGTATGCCCAGACATGGGTCCCGTGCTCACTAAACCACTGGATTCAAGCTAGCCTGGCTGATGAAGGGTGATGCCCTGAAACCGGTCCCAGGATGCTTGTTTCCGGTCCAGGGAGGACCTTGCTTGGCAGTTCGGGCTGGACTGTTCCCACAAGGAACAGGGTCAAGACTGATTTGCATATGGCTGGGTCCAAACTGGGGTGGTGTGGTGAGCAAAAGAATGATGGATTAAACCCAGATCCTTGTGACTGGGGGTGAATGTTTGCATTGTCCAGCATTCCGTCCATCAATTGTTTCTTTTGCATGTAAGTGGTACTGTGACCTGAGAGGAATCTGCATTTCCAGCAACCCCAGATGACTCATCTTTTCTCTCTACTACTTCTGCTCTCTACCGATGAAGAGCTAAACCCAGAAACACGTGTCTAGGGATATACAGCAATGTCTGCACTAACCTTGGTGAAAAGCTACAGCTAATTGTGAAGTAAGCGCTAATTGTGTACTGCATTTACCAGGATGCACAGGGGCGAATTATGCTGCGATGTGAGGCAGTGTGCTCCCAACCCCCCCTTCTAAATATACACTGCTGCCCACAAGCAATATTAACTTTTCATGCTATAGGTGCACATAAGGCACCATTTTCTATGGACCTATAGGGAAGTTAAATACACCAAAATGGAAGTTCCCATGTACAGCATAATTTAAAGAGGTAGCACAGGCACTTTACTACTGTCTAGGAGTGGTAAAGTGTACTATAAAGAAAAGGCACATTTAGTACAATAATTCCCTCCTGAGCTCTCATCTCATCATTGCAACCACTATCCTTGCAGTGCTTTCCTCCACTCCTAACACACTACCTATCTCACTCTAATGTGCCTCCTCACCACCTTAAATATTTTTTTTGTCCTGCCTCCTTACAACCTACATCCATCTCCAACTGCCTCCCCAAACCATCCCTTCCTCATCCTAGCCCATCCCCCCACTTTAAAATAGTTGACACCCACCCATCCTTGCTTACCCTGCCTAACCCCCCTCCACTCTACCTCCTTGCCTCACCAAACTTCTCCTCTCCTTCCTAACTTAAAAGCCTTCCTACCGTTTCCACCTTTCATGTTTCCCATTATGCTTTATGGATCAACTTTAATGTATTGTTTCGGGCCCTTCATCTTAGCTATATCTCCTTATTTCCCAGACTCCCTACTGTCTATTACACAACCTAACAAAAAAGAATACCTCTCTCTCCTTCTCAGTCTCCCCTGCCTTCAACCTTTCTCACATCCCGTGCTCAATACCGCTGTTACATAACTGGATATTTCTCATTGCATGGCCCCTAACGCTTCTCGATTATGTCACGTCAGTGAGCACCATCTTCCCACTTGCTCGCCTGTCCCTCTTTAAGCAAGAATATGTACCTTCCACCTCTATCTCATTCCTTTTCTCTTCTTCTCACACTCACCTACCCTCTTCCACCTATGAAAAAAACTGATTAAGCATTTCTGACCTGATCGGATTCCTTTTCCACCTTCCTGTTTATTATGGAAGCCTGGCTAGATGATAATTCTCTACTGACCTGCCATGACGTTATACCACCTTGATACAGAATCCTGATATGCAACAACCCCAAGAAGACTAGCGTTGCCATTGCTGACATTGCATTACTTCTCATAAACACATTAAATAGTATCAACTTTAAAGACTTTATTATGACTGCCTGCATGGCATCAACTTTAAAGACTTTATCACGACTGCCATTCTGTTTTACAGCCCTCTTCCCCTGCATTTTCTTCATTCTTACCGATATATATACCCTCAATCAACAATGTAGCTTTCACTGACGACTGAATTGATTCTGTCTCACATATTAAAATAACCTCAACAAGCTCTGTGTCGTGGGAGATTAACATCAGGTTCGAGCAACACAACCTTGCCCAAGCAAGGTTCATCATAATCAGTAACTATATGCTGTCAATCTCTCTCTGTTGAGTGGCGGACACACCTTATGTTCATGGGACCAGACCTTGTTAAATTTACTGGATCTCCCCAATTATCCAGTCTGACCATGACCTCATCCCCTTTAATGCCAGCCTCTCAACTAGAAAAGTTACCACAAGAATGGAAATAACCAAAACTACCTTCAGACTGTGAAAGTAGTTGGACCTCTGACTGTTTGACACCTACCTTATGAATACCTTTCCCAGTAATCAAATAGCAAAAGTTCAGCAACTCTACAAATGTCTCCCCAAAGGCTTCAATATATTAATACCCAAAAAGAAATCAAAGTGCACTAAGCACAGAAGGAGAACCGGTAAGATGAATAAAAAACTAAAAATACTAAAAATTGACCTAGGGCCCTGATTACGAATCTAGGCACTATTTTGTGCACCTGATAAATAACGATACCATGGGGTACGTTATTTATCAGGTGCGATAAATAGTGTGTTTAACGCACCAAAATCTGCATGATACGGTAAATACCGTATACTATTCCCCAGTTAAATTTCGGCAGGTTTGACCTGAAATGTAACGAGATTTGAGGTATTTAACTCATCCAATAATTATCGGATGCTCTAAATAAAACAAAACTCGTAATTCCAACCTGTGTGTAAACAGGAGTTTATGCACGAGTCAGAATTAACTGACGCACTAATAATCAGGCCCTATGTATGACTGTTTTTAGCGGTCGCTAATGGAGATTTGGGCCGTTTGCAACCGCTAAAAAGGGTTGTAGCATGTATCAACCCTATTTACCTGTTACCAGCTTGCAAAATAGGGTCTGCGAGTCGCTATTAGGAAGGTGCGTGCCAAGGGCGCCCCTTCCTAACAGCAAGTCGCAAGGCCATGCACGATTGTTTTGCGACCGCAATGCGGTTGCAAAACAATCAGTTTACCGCCTACTTCAAGTAGGTGGTAAGCCAGTTGCAAATGGGAAGGGGTCTCCAGGGACCCCTTCCCATTTGTGATTGGCAGCGAAAACGTCCCACAGACCTCTGCCTACTTTTAAACAAGCATTTGCAATGCAATAGGTCTCGCATTCACGCGAGTTTGAGCTATTAGCATTGTTTTGGGTTTTAAAACATAAATAAAAGGCATTGTCCTTTACAATACTAATAGCTTAAACTCTCTCAAATGCAATAAAGGGCCTTCTCAACCGCTTGTTATATTGTAAATATCGGAGGAAGAGACCGGCCTGCAATGTCTTCAAAGTAGTGATAAATAGTGCAGTGAAGAAGATGTGTAAGTGTTGTAAATTACACAGACACAAACTGCGAAGTGAGAGTTACATATGATCCGAGATAAAAAACACTAACAAAGTGCTCCGACACCTTTTGCTCTGTGATTACACTGTCGCGGCTCAGGAGGAAGAGTGGGAGGGGGGGGCTATTTCCTGCCCTCTCCGTGATTTGAGTGTGCAGTGTTGCATTGCGTAATGTCATTGCTATCTTTGGCCTAATAAAAAACACTCCAGCTGTAGTAGGGCCCTGGCTTCACCTCCTGGTGCAGGGCGGGCTGTGCTTTATGGCAGGTATGGAGGGAGGGAGAGATGGTCTCAGCTGCAGCTCCGGCCTCGTACAGTGCCCCTGCTATTACCAGTGAGTGAGAGGCGCTGAGGTGGTGGTATTGGTATTGGTGGTGGTGGTGGTATTGGTATTGGTGGTGGTGGTATTGGTATTGATGGTATTGGTGGTGGTGGTATTGGTGGTGCTGGTATTGGTGGTGGGGTATTGGTGGTGGTATTGGTGGTGGTGGTATTGGTGGTGGTGGTATTGGTGGTGGTGGTATTGGTGGTGGTATTGGGGGTGGTGGTATTGGTGGTGGTGTTGGTTGTATTGGTGGTATTGGTGGTGGTGATGGTATTGATGGTTGTATTGGTGGTGGTGGTATTGGTGGTGGTGGTAATGGTGGTGGTGGTATTGGTGGTGGTATTGGTGGTGGTGGTATTGGTGGTGGTGGTATTGGTGGTTGTATTGGTGGTATTGGTGGTGGTGATGGTATTGATGGTTGTATTGGTGCTGGTGGTATTGGTGCTGGTGGTAGTGGTGGTGGTATTGGTGCTGGTGGTATTGGTGGTGGTTGTGGTATTGGTTTTGGTGTTATTGGTAGTGGCTGGTATTGGTGGTGTTGGTGGTGATGGTGGTATTGGTGGTGGTATTGGTGGTGGTGGTGGTGGTGGTATTGGTATTGGTGGTGGCATTTTGGTGGTGATGGTATTGGTGGTGGTATTGGTAATGGTGGTATTGGTATTGGTGGTATTGGTGGTGGTATTAGTAGTGGTGGTGGTATTGGTGGTGGTGATGGTAGTGGTATTGATGGTGGTGATGGTATTGGTGGTGGTATTGGTATTGGTAGTGGTGGTATTGGTGGTGGTGGTATTGGTGGTGGCATTTTGGTGGTGGTGGTGGTATTGGTGGTGGTGGTGGTATTAGTGGTGGTATTGGTATTGGCGGTAACAAAGAACACTTCTCCAAAACCAATTATTTAGTATACGGCATTATGTCCAAGGTAAAATTACAATTGTCCAACAGACCAATGGTTTTCAATTTTATTATTAAAAAATATACAATATTTATAAATCATGTTTTTCTTTTATAGAATACATATACATTTAATTATAAAAAATACACCAAAGAATAAATACTTAACATATCAAATGTTGAGGAGCCCCACCAACATTACAATGAACAATTGACATATTGTACATAGATTAATTAATAAAACATGACAAAAAAATAACACATTGTCAAAACAAATAAACAGTAGACAACAAACAATATTAACAAAAAGGAGAATATACAAACACACTAGAACAAAATTCAATATATGCCCAGTCGATCAAATCATTAATCATACATGTTTCAAAAGAAAAGCGCCTGACGCGTTTCAGAGGTGGCACATAAATAGAGAATTCCTTCATCAGGGCGCTGGGAATACAAATAGATCAGTGGCTGTAAGCCATCTATAAAACATGCATTGTTGCTGAATATGTTGTGCAGGGCGCTCTGTGTCAACACATGTCGCCAATGGTTTGCTGGGCATGAATTTGAAAGGGCTCTGCAGATAGGGTCTTCAAATGGTCACTTCTTCTAATGATATATATACGTCTAGGGAGCAGCCACTGATCTATTTGTATTCCCAGCGCCCTGATGAAGGAATTCTCTATTTATGTGCCACTTCCGAAACGTGCGTCGGCGCTTTTCTTTTTGAAACATGTATAATTAATGATTTGATCGACTGGGCATACATTGAATTTTGTTCTAGTGTGTTTGTATATTCTCCTTTTTGTTAATATTGTTTGTTGTCTAATGTTTATTTGTTTTGACAATGTGTTATGTTTTTTGTCATGTTTTATTAATTAATCTATGTACAATATGTCAATTGTTCATTGTAATGTTGGTGGGGCTCCTCAACATTTGATATGTTAAGTATTTATTCTTTGGTGTATTTTTTATAATGAAATGTATATGTATTCTATAAAAGAAAAACATGATTTGTAAATATTGTATATTTTTGAATAATAAAAATTGAAAAGCATTGGTCTGTTGGACAATTGTAATTTTACCTTGGACATAATGCCCTATACTAAATAATTGGTTTTGGAAAAGTGTTCTTTGTTACATATCTTGTTGTTTTCCCTGCTCTCTTCTCCTTACATATTGATTTTTCCAGGAACCTCTAGTTTCCTTCATTGGTATTGGCGGTGGCATTGGTATTGGCGGTGGCATTGGTATTGGTGGTGGTATTGGTGGTGGTATTGGTGGTGGTATTGGTGGTGGTATTGGTGGTGGTGGTGGTGGTATTGGAATTGGTGGTGGTGGTATTGGTGGTATTGGTGGTGGTGGTGGTATTGGTGGTGGTATTGGTGCTGGTGGTGGTGGTTGTATTGGTGGTGGTGGTGGTGGTATTGGTGGTGGTATTGGTGGTGGTATTGGTGTTGGTGGTATTGGTGGTGGTGGTGGTGGTATTGGTGCTGGTGGTATTGGTGGTGGTGGTGGTATTGGTGGTGGTGGTGGTGGTATTGGTGAAGGTGGTATTGGTGGTGGTGGTATTGGTGGTGGTGGTATTGGTGGTGGTGGTATTGGTGGTGGTGGTATTAGTGGCGGTATTGGTGGTAGTGGTATTGGTGGTGGTGGTGGTATTAGTGGCGGTATTGGTGGTGATGGTGCTATTGGTGGTGGTATTGGTAATGGTGATGGTATTGGTTGTGGTATCGGTGATGGTATTGATGGTGGTGGTGGTATTGGTGGTGGTGGTGGTGGTATTGGTGGTGGTGGTATTGGTGGTGGTGGTGGTGGTATTGGTGCTGTTGGTGGTGGTATTGGTGGTGGTGGTGGTATTGGTGGTGGTATTGGTGGTGGTGGTATTGGTGGTGATATTGGTGGTGGTATTTGTGGTATTGGTGGTGGCATTGATGGTGGTATTGATGGTGGTGGTATTGGTGGTGGTGGTATTGGTGGTAGTATTAGTGGTGGTATTGATGGTGGTATTGGTATTGGTAGTATTGGTGGTGATGGTAGTATTGGTGGTGGTGATGGTATTGGTGGTGGTGGTAGTATTGGTGGTGGTGGTGGTGGTATTGGTGGAGGTGGTGGTATTGATGGTGGTGGTTGTATTGGTGGAGGTGGTATTGGTGGTGGTGTTGTAGTTGTTAATAAAACAGGCTTTTGGAAACAACCTGTCAGGTGGCTTAGTGCAGATGACATGTAACACAGATGTGCTGTCAGCTTCAGCCTATTAGCACACGGGGGCGGCCGTGCTGCTTAAACACAAGCGGTTTCAGCAGAAGCAGCGCATGTCTGGCCTGCAGTAAGAGAAACTCAATAAAGTAAATAGTGCTTACAGACTAAATAACAGGTCCTGTGTAACAACTGAAGTAAAGGGGCCAGTAGCCATGGGAGGTTACAAATGAAGACAAGGCCGTACTAAGGAGGGACTACCAAACCTATTAACAAATCTGAAGGCAGCATTTACGAAAGACAATGACACAAGCCAATGAAAAATATGGGAGGAGAGTGGGCACGGCTTCACTCCCATACTCTACTACAGCAGTCTCGCAGAGCGAGTAGTCCATGCATGCTGCCGCTAGGCTCGACCTAAAAATTAAACTGAAACGTTTCATTTTACTTTTTGAAACACATCCCGTTTTCCTTTAAGGAAAACGGGCTGCATTTAAGTTGCTTTATTTAAAAAACAAACACAGACATGGCGGTCTGCTGTCCCCAGCAAGCCACCATCCCTGTGCTATTTCCCCTTCCCAATGGGTCTCAAATTGAGACTTGCGTCGTGAATATTGATGAGGCAGGTCATTTGCGTCTCCATTGAGAATCACTAAATGTGTCTGAGGCACATTAGTACATTTACTTTGGCGACTCGCAATGGTCGTACATGTGGCCCAAGTGTCTTACAGGGAAAATGGAGAAAGTCAAAAACCCAAACTAATAAAATATGCTTTCCAGCATCAGAACAGGATACACAAATCTTTCACTAACAGCACAAAAAGACTTCAGTACTCTGCATGAGTTATGCTCTATATGTTATGACAGACCAGGTGGATGGAATCCTGGGTGTTGCATTCGGCTGCCCAATGAGTACATCACATAACACAAGGGGACTTGGCAGCCGACTCTAGCCTCTCATCACAATGGAAAAACCTAGGTCGATCAAAATTGAAACTAATACACAGTTAGCAGGCCACACTAAGTCCCTGATGGATGTTCAGCCCTATTTCTGGAAGTGCAAGCTGAGTCCCGACCCTACACAATTACATGTAAAAAATGATACGTTTGATCACATCCTCCTGGTCTTCTAGGAAGCCAGAACAGCAATGGAACTGAACAGCTGCGGTTGTAATTACGGTCAATCTGCTGCACAGAGACCAGCACAAGCTGGTAAACAGAGGCATGGAAACTGGGGCCAGCCTGTCCCAAGTCACTCCTGTGGTGGATGAATTACGTAGCATGTCCAACATTTGCAGGACAAAGCATGATTCTTAGAATGCAGGGCCACTGAAAGGTACTCAAGGAGGAACAACATTTGGATGTGGAGAATGCAGAGGGTTATTCGATTAAGCAATTCATGGAAGACTTTGTTGTGCGAGTACTCGAGGCAGACGGCCTTCAAACTCTTTGCGTTTAAATAGGCACATCAAGCCCCGGTTCCTTCCATTCGTCCATGAGCCAGACCATGCCCAGTAATTGCAAGACTACTAACCTGCTGGCACCACAACATCAACCTACAGAGAGCTAGGCAGATGTGAACTGTCGCACGTTAGAATACCACCATCCATATATTCATGGACAACACTCCTGCAGGCCAAAATGCTCGCAGTAACCTTTTGGAAATGAAAATGAGACTGTAGATAATTGGACTGAGGTACAAGCTTCTGTTTCCCACAAAACTGAGGCTTTTGGCTGGTGGTTGTTCACATTTCTTCACCGACGCTACAGTGACAAATGAGTGGGTGGATGAGAACATCAAAGCTCATGACAGACTAAATCACAGCAGAGACCACTGGAAGGTACACCAAAAGAGCAACCACCCTGCGAGACCCAACAGACCAACCCTGGCTCAGATGGCAGTGGAGAGAGCAGCGGTTTTGGGATGTATAAAGAGAACAAAACAAGGCAAAGACAAGAGGAGTAAGACGAAGAGCCCCACTTAGAACACTGAATCTGTGCCAGACTTGTCAGTTGTCAGCATCTCAGGGAGACAGGGGTGACCCAGTTGATTGCAGATGACATGATCGGTATAGAGTCAGAATATCGAGTTGGAAATGTCGACTTGCACTAATATTGACTTTGAAATATCGAGAGACAGCAATATCGACAGCAAGAATATCGTGGTCAAGAATATCGAGTTTAAGGTAAGAAATATCGTTTTTTAAAACATCGAAGTCATTAATATTGTTTGCAAAAATATAGGGGCCGATTCCGATCTTGGTCGGAAGGGCACCGAATCGGGTTCGGCATTAGCGGATCCGATTCGGAGGCTGATTTTCCGTCCGATGCGTACACGGGTCCGGACGGCGAAGTACGATGCGAACAAACGTGAAATCACCGTCCGACTCGATTCCGGCTCCGAATCGCTCTGTACGACTCGGTCGCAAGCAAACCGTGGCGCGCAATGGAGACGTTTCACGACCGAGCCAGTACGATGCACGATCCGGACAGCCGGATCGAGTCGGAGCCTCCGACACGAAAAAGCTCTCGGAAGCGGACTTTGGGGGTCCGTGCCGGACCCCCCTTCACCCGTAGCCGTACGAGTCGGACACAGGGGGGACCCATGGGTCCCCCCTATACATGCGTGTATGGTGCGGATGGCACCAACGCGTACCCACTACAGGGGGCCCCCTTGTGCGCAACGTACCCATTGAGTCAATGGGAGCCCATGTACGCGTCATACGACCGGCTCCCATTGACTTCAATGGGAGTCCGACCGAACCGAGTCTGGCAGCATGCAGCCGCATCGTACTCGCTCGGTCGGACTGCAGGAGTCCGGCTCGGTCAGAAATTTCTCCGGATCCGGCTCGGTCGGAGAGTTTTCCGATCCAGATCGGAATCGGCCCCAAAGTTGTTAAAAATATCGTTTTTGTAATTAGTGTTATGTATTTTAGTATGTATTTTAAATGTATGTGCTCTATTTTTTTGTGTAAGTATTGCTTTTGTTTATTAACATATGTGTTAATTTTTTTGTAGTTATTAATTTTATTTTAAATTAATTTTGGTGTCCATTACGATACCGGGCGGAATAAAATCCGCCATCTACCATAGCGGTAAAAAACCGCCCGCCTACACCTTCTGAATACCGACCGAGCAATCACGATGTCGCGAAGCGAACACCGCCCGCGGCGGAAAAAACACACAAAATACCGCCCGTCCATGTCCGAGTCGAAGTCCATCCGTCCGCAACGGACGCAAACCCGCACGACAACCCAAAACCGCCCGCCCTGACTACCGAGACACCGGCCGTGAAATTAGGATCTTCCCGACATGAGCGCGGCAAATCCACAAATACACCGCCCGCCATCGTAAACAACAGTGATGAAAATGGACACGGCGGAAGCCCTGGCGGCCACGTCCCTGCACAGAAACTATCCGCGGACCAAAGAAACACACACAACATGGCCAACAAGTCCACACAGCAAGCCACGCCCAAATACCCAAACACAGTACACATCCCGAAAACACATCCCCCTGGACAAACAAATAAACTACAAATCCCAGAACACCAGCCACAACACACCTGAAAACAACAGCACATCATGACACACCCACATAGGTAAGTACAAATGCAGCCCCTTCACAGACCACAATCCCTTGCAACACTACAAACTGAGGACGAGAGCACAGAACACAGCGAGACAGAAAGGACAGGAGCACACCACAGACACGCACCCACCACCACCACCACCACCACCAAACACCGGCCCCACAAACCCCCTGCACATCACACACCACACACACACACCGCACCAGCACCACAAACACAAAACCACACACCATGGCAGCACAGAGAATGCCCAAGTTCACTTCCACTGAGCTGACGGTCATGGTCAACGAGATCATCAAGGTGCACCCACAAATCTATGGGAACCAGGTCCAACAGACACCACTATCCACCAGAAACCGGTTGTGGAGCAGGATCGTAGACCAGGTCAATGCAGTCGGGAACGTGCCACGCAACAGAGCCGAAATCACCAAGAGGTGGCACGACATGAAAAGAGTGGTCAAAAAGAAGGAGGCCAAGAATCGGCAGCTGGCTGACAGGACTGACGGAGGAAATCCCGCGCTATTTAAGACCTTCAAGGCGTGGGAGGAGAAGGTGCGAGGCATCCTACATCCGGAGAGTCTCACCGGAATACCAGGGGGAGTGGAGGCTGGTAAGTACAAACAAATGTATGCCAGCACACCGCTATGTACTCACATGCACTACCACTATGCCATAGCTCTGAGGGACAAACACCCCCATGTCAAGTACACAATACACAAGACATCACTCACACATGCAACAGACTAACTAACAAAACCATGGGGGCATGTGTACAGTCAGCCAGCACCACAACTCCCACCAGGTCCCCTTGTACACCAGATGCGCCAGAAGGAGCACTTCCCACACCCACACTCATGTGTCAGCCATAGCTGCACCAACCGACAAGTAACAGGTAAGTAGCCTGAACACAAAGTCAGTGGGTCTGAGGGGGGACAGCTGAAGTACAACACCCACCAGGCCCCTAGTCCTACAGCGCAGCAAGGTGGAGCACACCCCACACCCATGTGTCAGCCATAGACTGCACTAACCGACAAGTAACAGGTAAGTAGCCGGAAGACAAAGTCAGTGGGTCGGAGGGGGGACAGCTGAAGTACAACACCCACCAGGCCCCTAGTCCTACAGCGCAGCAAGGTGGAGCACCCCTCCTCCCAGTACCATATGGCATCCATTGCATTACGCCCTCCAAACCAACAAGTAGGTAGAGTACTGTACAGGGCGGGGTGTCTGTAGGCATGAGGACAGTATTACGACTAACATTTTGGGGCATGTCACGTAGCAGAGGAACACGCAGCACTGCTCCCTGTCATAATCATGTGACCAATGTGCACACGGACATGTATTACAGAGTCATAGCCCACATGAGCCATCACAAATACAGCAACACCCATGGAGCCACGGCTGCATGCACAAGTCCCACTGGAGTACTGACCCACACGGCAGGCACTGTGCCACTCATCACACACATCAGCAACACCATCGAAGTCCTGTCCATGTAGTCGTTACTGCCTGTTCCCCACAAAACGTACAACATCGCCCATGTAAGTCTAACCTGTCTAGAACTAACAGTGTGGAACCCCAGTAATGCACATAAACACCACTGGACCCATGAAACACACAGCCACACAATGCACATCCAACATACCATCCATCTCATCTGTCAGCCCCAGTGTCATGAAAGGTATGTCATCGGAACAGCTGGCCCTCACACAGTAGTTCTGCAAAGATACCTGCCCATCACAAATAATGTGTCTGCAGTGACTGAAGCGCACATCACACTGATTTACAACATACATAATATAGTCAACACCCCAAGAGCACTGCATTGCTGCACATGGCCGAGGGTAGCACGCACACCAAGGAATTGGCCCATCTGCAATACGTCGTGTGGCACACAACCATCACTCACTCACTACAATGCTTGCAGTGTAATGTCCATAAATGATAACAGTGAGCAGATATGCTGGGGATGTCAGACATACACACACCTTTGTCTCTGCACTGTCATGTTGCCAAAACACATGTCCCGTTCTGCACACATATGTCACAGTATGTACCCCAAAACCATATTTCACCTCAAAAGCGTTGAGGGGCTGTACCCCCTTTTGCCATCTGCGTTTCTAAGCGTTCCATTTGAACCCCAAAACCATATTTCACCTCAAAAGCGTTGAGGGGCTGTACCCCCTTTTGCCATCTGCGTTTCTAAGCGTTCCATTTGAACCCCAAAACCATATTT
Organism: Calotriton arnoldi; assembly: GCA_963921515.1. NCBI lineage: Eukaryota > Metazoa > Chordata > Amphibia > Caudata > Salamandridae > Calotriton > Calotriton arnoldi. The sequence goes on along the minus strand of CAWUFW010007308.1, from coordinate 943,645 downwards.
CACCTCAAAAGCGTTGAGGGGGCTGTACCCCTTTTGCCATCTGCGTTTCTAAGCGTTCCATTTGAACACCAAAACCATATTTCACCTCAAAAGCGTCGATGGGTCTGGAGCCCGCATACACCCAAGCCACAAAATGTAGGAGTACAGCAACACACACTGATTGTCATCGCTAATCCGCCCCATGCCACATGAACACAACACACAGTTCCATTGCCTTGCTCACGCATACACACATCGTACATCCACACACACGCCACTGGGAAACCTGTGCACGACAGTGCACAACTGTGAATGTCAGACAACCAATACAAACTTTGCAAGGTGCAACACAATAACCTATCTCATTCTCCCCACAGGTGCCGAACAGCTGGATGCTGGAGAGGGAGACAGCAGCCAGCACAGCCAGTCCGCAAGCCCCCGACCCGGACTCACGGATGTAGAAGACCTGGACACCTCTTCGGACGAGGACCACCTAGCAGGCCCGTCTGGAGTGGCAGGGCCCAACCGCTCCCCAGGGCCCCTCCTACCCACCAACACATCACCCAGGGCTGCTGACCAGTCACAGACCCCTGCTGCCACGGTCGTTGCGGCCACCACCACCGCCGCAACAACCACCACGCCATCCCTGGCCACAGCACCTGCGCAAGGGGTGGCACGCCCGTCGTGCTCGACCCTGGGAGCCAGACAGAGGACCGTGGTGACCAATGTGGCAAGTGGGCAGGTCGGTGGCAGCAGTACCGGTGGGAGGAGCAGGGTCAGGCCAACGCCATCTGAGCCTGGGAGCCAAGCCCTGCCGCAAATCTCAAGAGTCCTTGGGGCCTATGAAGAGGCCCAAGGACAATGGGCCAGGTCGGCTGCCAACACGCGGGAGGTCCTTGGGGTGTTGAGGTCCATGGACGCCCATATGGGCCAAATCGTGACCCGTATGGACAAACTTGTGGACCTCATGGCCCAGCAGGTGTTGGGGGGGAGGGCCCAAGCAAGGCCAGCCACACCACCGCCACCACCACGTGCTGTGGCGCAGGGTCGTGCAACATCTAGTTCCCCTGCGTCCACAGCGAGTGAGCAGTCCTCAGCCACCACCAGCAGCCCACCAACACCCCCCGCCCTCCCAAACGTGGAAGGGGTCGTCCGAAGAGGAAACAGGTGTCCAGAGAGGACTACGCACGCTCCAAACGCCAGTGAGTCAGCCAGCCACCCTGACCACCTACTGCACTGACTTTGACTACGATCCTACCCCACACTGCCATGTGAATGGCATGTGTCTGTTGGACTGTGGACATAGAACTTCATGGGTACACCTTGACCATCACGCAGCCATGTCCGTCAACTCATTGTCACAGCATGCACCACTTCTGTCATCACCTTGCACACAATCACATTTCACCGCTGTAAATAAATACACCTTGATCACAATCTGCTTCATGTGCCCTGGGTTTAATCAACGATGTGCAACCGCCAACATGAGCAGGAATGCCTCTGCTGTGTGGCATGTAGATAGGCCAGGAGATGTTGTAGGGACCTAGGGGTGAAAATCAGAACAAGAGTCCATTCAATTAGTGTGTCACACACCCATCACACAGTACTTGTCACCAACTACATGCAATGTACACACATCTCACAGAGCAACGGGGCACAATGCCACAGCCACTGTCAGTGGCATACTACCCTGGACATGGACCATTGCCACACAGCACTCAGTGAACAAAAGGCCTCCGTCACAATGCACACATACACCTGCACAACTACAGCTACATCAGCCGTCGTACATGGTCACTCACCTTCAAGTGAAGTAGCGGGCGATGAGCTGCTGACGCACATTCACAGCTTCCTCCTCTCCACTGTCCTCTTCACTGGACCCGTCCTGGTCTGCAGGCGGGGGCCCGGGCTGATCACCGTCATCCACTATTAGGGGGATCTGCTTGCGAATAGCCAGATTGTGCAGCATGCAGCATGCCACAACTATCTGGCACACCTTCTGTGGGGAGTACGCCAGTGCACCCCCGGTGCGGTCCAGGCATCTGAATCTGGACTTCAGGAGGCCAAAAGTCCGCTCCACCACACGTCTGGCCCTGCCATGTGCCTCATTGTAGCGGACATCAGCTGGTGTCCGAGGATTACGTAATGGGCTGAGCAGCCAAGGCCCATTCGGATAAGCAGAGTCCCCTGGGTGTGAGGAATACCGAGATTAGTTGCAATTCCAACTGTCCCCAAGACAGCATCGCACACCAGCCACGCTACACGAGTACACATACTCACCAACAATCCAAGCACGGTCCGGTTGCAGATTGGTCATCAGACGTGGTAGGATGCTGTTGCGCATGATGTGCGAGTCATGGGCTGATCCTGGAAACTTCGCACACACGTGTGTAATGACCATGTCCGCAAGGCACACCACTTGCACATTCAGGGAGTGGAAGTGCTTCCGATTCCTATATATGTGCTCCAGGGCCTGTGGTGCTACAAGGCCAATATGGGTGCAATCTATTGCACCAACAACGTGGGGGATCCGTCCAAGGGCATAGAAATCACCCTTTACTGCCGCCAATTCACGAGCCCTGGGGAATCGTATGTACCTGTTCCTGTACAGCATCATAGCTGACAGTACATCACGTAGCACCATGCTGAACATGGGCTGGGACATCCCACTTCCACTGCCCACTGTGTGTTGGAATGACCCAGTGGCGAAGAAATGTAGTGCAGCCATCACCTTAGCCGTGGGGGTAAATGCAGTCGGATACACCCTGCGAGGACGGAGGTGGGGTTCCAACAAGGCACATAGGCGATGCAGGGTGGGTCGGTCCAGTCGGAATTTCCAGATTACCTCCACGTCCTCCATGTCTGACAGCAATTGGTAGGAGCGATGTATGTTTGGTCTCCTCCTAGGAAAGATGGAAGTGGACACATGTCAAAGCAACACGCCACATGGCATTTCCACAAACACAAAACAAAAATGACTGACCAAGCAATTGAATCACAGAACAGCTGACAAGTAGGGACAGCACAGCCACAATACACTTACACAGGTCCCCTTACCAATAGCAATGAGCAGTGACACAAACCATTGCTATGAGCATGCACATGGGGATTTAGGCCTTAACAACTTGTAAGGCATGACGATGATATCAGACTGCATATTTGGGAAGCGGCAACACCACGGCAATATAACTAGCTGCTGTGCCTGACACAGCTTCCGCGGCTGGGTGAGTATGGCACACACCAACAACGCAATGGACACAGGCTGAGCGGCAAAAACAAGTGGGTCCTGTTGCACGAGGGGATATGAGACAGTCATTGATGTCCCTACTTCACCCTATGTACAGCACTGTACGGATCACACCTCCAAAACACATTGACAGGTGTACACATTGACAGCTCCATGACAACACAGCTGTGTGATTGCAAATACACATCACAAGTGACACGTAACGTAGCACGTGCCAAGTGGGAGATGTGCATAGTGAAAGATGGCATGTGTGTGCATATGCATGTCCCATGCTCCCATGCCAATGTGTACATGATGATGTGCCAACAGACATGTGGAGGCTGAGCACTGGCCGTCCCTGCCCATGCGCACAGCATGTTGTGGCCCTGTCCAGTGTGGACCTGCTCCCACACACAAGTCATGGCCACACCTGCAGATGCATTGCGCACATCATACTGTGTAGTGCACATGACATCACTTAGCCGCAGGAGACATGGTTGATGGAGGGCCCACATGTACGCGTGGGTGGACTACACCAGACCGTCCAATGGTTGTCACCCCCAGTGAAGGTGTGCCTTCAACTGCGCTAATCTCAGACTGACATTCCTGACCCTTTCCCCACCCCCTGGGGAGTGGCACATCTGACGGCAGCAGTGCACGAGTCCTAAATCGGAGTAGTGGGGGACGCTGACGTCACGACCGGATGTGACATGTTGGAAGGTGGCTTGCACCGTCAGACTTAATGGCCTCCCCTCCCTCACCCCAATTTGCGTTTGCATCTGAGAAGCCAGCGCGTGCACAGGCAGCTCCGAGCTCGCACCAGAGAGGCCAAAGAGTGTATGTGTGGGTCCATTTGAACGAGTTGTCTGTCTCGCGGTATAATCAGTGGCGGGACGCCGTCCACCTGCGTGGTACCCCGACTCGAGACCTGGACAACATTGACAATGCATGACAGGCTCCGCAGTCCGGATACACCACCTGCAACACACAGAGGCTGTAGCTGCCCTAGCGGCCCAGGCCGCGTCCAACTGGAGGTAATGGACCCACACATTCACTCTTTGACCTCTCTGGGGCGAACTTGGAGCTGCTTGTGCACGCGCTGGCTTCTCTGTTGCAATGGCATGTAACGTGTGTGGGGAAATAGGCAATGAGTGCGATGGTGCGAGCCACCTTCCGTGACGTCACTCCCGGGCGCGATGTGTGCGTCCCCCACTACTTATATTTGACTTGTGCCATGCTGCACAATGAGGATGTGTTGCCTGCGTGATGTGCCCAGGAGGAGCGCGCCATGACCTCTCACCCACCATGCTCCACTGCCATCCCGTGCCCTGGATAGCCCGTGCAGGTGGACGATGTTGGGGGTACACCTGGTCGACAGGGGATGTGCGTGCCTTGGCAAGGGCCTGGCGGACGCACAGCAGTATCCAGCATGTCCCCAGAGGGTGGGCTGACGTCTACACCTGATGCAGCATCTTTCGTGTGGCCGCCTGTTGTGCACACACGTGTTCACATTCGTCCCCAGACAGGTGGTCTTTACAAATGCCCAAGACAGCGGTAATCTAGTGCTCCCGAATCCTCCCAACACAGTGTGTTTCAACATTGCATGTGCGCACCTACCCGTCACACCCACCCACCTGGGCCAAGCGTAACTCCCGCTTCACATGACACATGTGTGTCTTCCACAGTTGTGCTACTCTCTCAGGGCCGGACCTGCAACTGTCCCGTAGCACACACACAGCACCGAGTCGTACTGGCATCCTGTTAGATTGGTAGGCACACTCACACATCTCCTTCTGACACAGTGGTGGCTGTGATGGATATTGTGACTGCCATGGCAGTTTTGGCTGGCCATGGCAGGGCACACTAACACACATTGCATCCGCGGCACTACGTGTCACTACTCGGCACATCGAACTGGGCACTGTCCCTGGGGTTGATGAGTTATGCCGCCTGTCGATGTAATCTGTGACTGGATGCTGTTGTTCCTGTAGTCGGTTGTATCTGTGTAGTTGATTATTGCAGTTGTTGCAGTGTGTGCTTGGTTAAGTGGGGCACATGCCGTGTATGTGACCTCAGCAATTGCAATGTCTGGTCTCACATTCCAATGTGTTGTACACGTGGCAGGGACTTCACTTATTTCAGACTCTGCTACTTGTGTGTGTGATGAATCTGCTTTTCTGTGCAACGGATTGACTGCATGTATTTGGTGTTATTTCTGGGTAAATGTATCCGTGTCATGTTTGCGTGCATGCAATGCACAGGGTGTGAGTCTAGCCACAGGTGGACTCGCAGCATGCGCTGAGTATGCGGGCATGTGTGAGCTTACTTGCTGTGTGTCCAAAGGTGTAGGTGTATGTTAGTCTTGTGATGTGCATTGTGCCTGGGGACATGGCCTACTCTCAATGTGTGCATTTGGGAGGTGGTGGTGGGTGGTGTGGGTGGTGTGAGTTTGTGGTGGCGTTGGTGTGTGTGTGTGTGTTGTGGCCATGTCGACTACACACATATGTTTCCCAGGCCCATGGTGGATGTTTGTCACCGTGTTGAGGTCTGTGTATATGATGAGATGTGTGTGTTGTATGTTGCACGGAATGCAGTGTGTGGGTGTGTCCTTGCAGTTCAGGATGACTCCTACTTGTTATGGTTCAGACGTTGTGTGTGTGCAGGGTGTGTCACTGTCAAGATTGTGCCTAGTTCAATTGTGCATGTCAGATTTCCTGCAGTTCTTACTCATTGTGCAGTGCTGCCCACCCAAACTGATGTTGTGTGTGTGTTTTGAAAGGCATTGCTGTGGCATGCTTTTGCGTGGCTCCTACTTTTGGTTGCTGAGTGTGTGGTCAGACTGTGTGGGAAATTGTAGACATGTGTAGGACTGTGCTTTGTATTGACCAGGCCGTCAGTGTTGATGTGATGATCTTTCGGGCACCTTCAGAGTCTGACAAGTCCTGCTCCAGGAGCTGTGGTATTGCACTGTGGCCACTGTTGCGGCTACTCATTTGCGTTGACATCCAATGACAGTGGACTACATGGTCATCTCACGATTGTCGTGTACTTCACACACTCTCATCCTCTCTCATTCGTACTTGTGTTTGTGAAATGATTCAGCGGAGTCACATTTTTGCTTCAAGCCATGTATTTGGACTTACGTCCTCTGTGATGCAGTATAGTGGACACTACTGGCAGCGAAATGCATGTGGAGGATCTACTTAGCATGATTACACATACAAAAGGGGTTAGGGGTAGATGTGATTAGTTGTTGACTGTGGAATGAGGGCTTCAGAGTTACAACTGCCTTGCCCTTGCTATGCTAATGTACATTTGCTAGTTACTGAGGAGCTCTCGACTTTGACACAGACAGTAATCATTTTGCCTACGAGACAGCTTGACATCATGAGTACAGTACATCTCAGTTCCATGGTACAGGTTTACTACAGTAGTTACTCCGACACACGTGCGTGAGGGGTGACATCAGAGCATGAGCCTACGTGCATGCAGCAGCGTGTCACTAGTTGTTGCAATGTGGTGGCTACTGAACATGTCACATTCACTGGGGTCATGTTGTTGGGGGATGCATTTGTTGTCCATGCAAAAGTCCTGGCACGGAAGTACAGACAAAGGTGAGGTGACAGTTCTCATGTGATGCAGCTGACAGATTAGTGTGCACTGACCGGTGCATATGTTCATGTGCGCAGGATACATATTATAGCATAGTTGTTCGTGCAGTATTGTCCATGTGGTTCCTGTACACAAGTCCCATACCTCTGCCTCCCCTTGTTCATGCATAGATATTGGATGTGGTGAGGAACAGAGAGAATGTCCCGAAAATGTCCGATGTCATGGCAGTGGAGTTGATAGTGTGGTGTTTGTTGCAGGTTGTATGGTATAGTTGTTGTACAGGTGACTGCCCAGTTCGTGCGAAAGTCAAGCATAGGTACGGTGTTGAACATCATTGTTCAATTGGGGGTATTGCGTCGGGGCCCGACGAATTGACAGGTTGTCAGGTATGCGATACCTTCCAGCAGGGCTTCCATGGCATTGGTGTTGTACATGGATGCCATCCAATGGAGCGGATGGTGGCTGTGAATGTGTTCATCGTAAGTTGTCCCTTGTAGGAGCCTGATGGGACATGTTGGATGACATTCGATGAAACTGTGATCCAGAATCCGTTGTGTGGAGGCACACATGTCCCATTGCAGTGTGTGTCCGATTGCAGCCACATACGCCATGCCCCCATAGACTGAACAGATCCTGTCGTGTGCGTCCAGGGGGCGAACAGTTGTACCAGGTCCGCCTTTGGACATGCCGGGTTGGAGAGACATAAATCCACAGGACAGTGGAAGGGACACCTCCGACAGTAGAAGATGGGGATGACGCAGCTGAACATTGCGATGCGGTAAGTTACTCGGTAACTTACGTTCAGCGTGGCCAGGTTTTCACAGCCCACTATCTGTAGCAGGCTGTCCATGTAGAGCTGCATCTGTCCGGCGTAGTTGGGTAGGTGTGTTGCGACTGCCATTTTGCTACAGGGCGATGTGATGGCGTGCTCCAGCCGGCTGTGCAGTCAGCAGAGTGCACCCTCCGACGATGCTGGGAAATCTGGAATAGTCGTACGGAGGCAGGGTTTGGGTTATAGTAGCTTGTGCGGAGGACACAGGTCCTCATCCCACATGCTTCTATGAATGGTCAAGGTCAGTGGTGTCTGACTCCTTCCAGATTACTTGCATGTGAACCACATGGAGGAGTGGTCTTATTTTTTTTTGTGGTCAGAACTTTCTTTCATGTTGTGCGCTATCTGCACATTGGACGGTTTCCTCGGCATGCCTCTGTTTGGCTTGTTGTTGGGACAATGGCTGTATTCTCCGGCTTGTTTTGTCGAAATGTGGTTTCAGAGTGGGAATGGAAGGCCATTCAGTGCTATCTGCTTTCCCGTGTGTGGGCGGCACGCTGCGTTTCCGCTATACGTTGGGCCTTGTGTGTGTGTGTGTTGTAATTGGTAACACCTGTTGTCAGGCACCCGGGTTTTTTCATGTTACGTATTGCATGTATTGGTATTGGGTGCAGGATGGTATTGGTATTTTTGATGGTACTGGCGTGCCTTTTGCGGACGTGGTACATATTCTGCGGCGTGATGTAGCAGACGCTGTGTGCTTCGCCATGTTATGCACACAAGGGTGTGTCCTATTTTGGCGTGACGTCACTGCCCAGTTCGGTACACTTGTGTGGCGTCATGTTGGCACCTGTGAGTTGCAGGTTGGGGACATGACTGATGCAGGAATGCCACGTGACATGTGCGTTCAGGGTGGGGCTGGTGTGTGGTGTGTGTAGTTGTGTGCCTGTGTTATTTGTGTGCGGCTCATGCATGGCGCTGTAGTTGGCCTCTGCGTTGTGCGCATGTGTAGCTGCGTCATCGCCGCTGCGCTGCGCGTGACGGGGACGTCAGTTCCTGGTCCCGGGTAGTGTGTGCCCGGTTGTTGCGAGTTGTTTCATTTTGCCCGGTGTGACATTTGTGGGTGCAGTGGTGGATGTGTCCTGTCCACACAGGGGTGTCTGGGGGGGCCATGTACAGTTTTTCCGCCCTTGCACTGTGTGCGGTGTTTGCGTGCCCTTGTTGTGTGTCTGCCTACCTGCGTCGCCACGGCACGTTGATTCCTAGGTGCTGCATCAGGTAGAGCATGAGGATGGCCTGGAGTGCAGGATTCATGTCGGGGTGGGCCGCTTTTTTGGTGTCCGTACTCGTGCGGTCGAGTTTCCGCCTTGTTATCTCGTGCGGTGTCTCTTAGCCGGGGGAGCTGTTTGTTTGCGGCATCGTAATTTGTACGCCGGGCGGTACGTGATTTCGTCGGACGGTGTGCCTCCATTGGCTGGCGCCGCTACGTGTACGGGCGCACTTTGATGGCGGGCGACGTCGCGTGCTTACGGGCGGTGTTTTGCTGATTTTACACATCCTAATTGGGCGGGCGTGTGGGCCGCGGCGGGCGGACGGTAACTGGTGGTTTTTGCCTCCGACAGCACGGCGGTAGTGCTTCCGCCCGACATCCTAATGGGCCCCTTTGCGTTTTAGTTCCGTAGCAGGTTGTGGGTTTATAGGGGAATAGGGTGGGAAGTAATTTAATTATAATAAACTAAATATTAATTTATATTTATTAGTATTTATTTAATTTTGATTTTATAGTGTTAATTTTGGGAATTAATTTATTATTAATTAATAATTGGCTGTTAATTTTTATTAATTAATTGGTAAATATGTTAATTGTGTCATTTTTTAGGAGCGGGTTGTGGGTTTATAGGGGAATAGGGTGGGAAGTAATTTAATTATAATTAAATTATTATTATTTTTTATTAATTAATATTTATTTAATATTTTATACTGTTAATTATGGGGATTAATTTATTAAATATTGATTAATTGGTTGTTAATTATTATTAATTAATTGTTAATTATGTTAATTGTGTCATTTTTTTAGGAGCGGGTTGTGGGTTGATAGGGGAGTAGGATGGGAAGTATTTTAATTGTAATATATTTATTAATTTTTTTATAAAATAATTATTTAATTTTAGTTTATAGTGTTAATTGTGGGAATTACTTTATTAATAATTATTTATAATTTGCTTGTTAATTGTTATTAATTAATTATTTGTTAATTAATTATGTTAATTGTGTCATGTTTTTAGAAATGGGTGGTGGGGTTTATAGGGGAATAGGGTGGGAGGTAATTTATTTTTAAATAATAATTATTTGTTAATTAATGCTAATTAATTAATTAAAATTTAAATATGGAAATTGTGTAATTAATTTGATGTGTGAGTTGTGGGGTTTATAGTGGTAAATGGTGGGAAGTACATTTTTGTAAATTAATTAATGATTTGTGGTTAATTGATATTAATTTATTAATGTAAAATTATTTATGGAAATTGTGTAATTATTTTTAAGTGTGTGTTGTGGTGTTTATTGGGGTAGAGGGTGGAAAGTAATTTAGTTTAAATTAATTAATCATTACTTGATCATTAATATTCATTGATTACTTGATAAATATTTTTGTTGTTTATTTTTTATTTTGTTTGTGGATTTTGGTTACATAGGCGTAACGTTTGGTTAGTATATTAATTTTTACCTGTTTTAATGTTTTTTTAAAATTAATATTTGTTTAATTGATAATTAATTGTGTTAATTATGGAGGTACACTTTTTTAAATTTAGATGTGTGTTGTAAATTGTGTGGTGTTATAGGGTAGATAAAAAATAATATATTTATGTAATAAATAATGTTTTTGATTATAAATAATTTTTATTACAAAATATTTTTGTTTGTAAATTATTTGTACATTTTTAAAAAAAATTGTATGTAATTTTTATATTTTTTCAAAATTATATTATGTTTCTATGTTTTGTAATTTTTTATATTTTTATATATGTTTTGTTTTTTTAATTTGTATTATCTTTTATATTGTAGTTGATATTTTGTTTGTTTTTAAATTTAAATTTTCTTCAGTGGGAATAGTAATTTTTACCCCTTCGCTATCCAACACTTTCCCTACTGCTGAATTCGCAGGAGTGGGAATAGTAATTTATACCCCTCCGCTATTCCAACACTTTCTCTACTGTTGCAGTCACTGGAGCGGGAATAGTAATTTGTTCCCCTCTGCTATCCAACACTTTCCCTACTGTTGCACTCGCTGGAGTGGGAATAGTAATTTTATCCCCTCCGCTATCCAACACTTTCCCTACTGTTGCACTAGCTGGAGTGGGAATAGTAAGTATAACTCCTCCGCTGTCCAACATATTCCCTACTGTTGCACTCGTTGGAGTGGGAATAGTAATTTTTTCCCCTCCGTTATCCAACACTTTCCCTACTGTTGCACTCGCTGGAGTGGGAATAGTAATTTTATCCCCTACGCTATCCAACACTTTCCCTACTGTTGCACTCACTGGAGTGGGAATAGTAATTTTATCCCCTCCGCTAAACAAAACTTTCCCTACTGTTGCATTAGCTGGAGTTGGAATAGTAATTTTTACTCCTCCGCTATCCAACACATTCCCTACTGTTGCACTCGTTGGAGTGGGAATAGTAATTTTTACCCCTCAGCTATCCAACACTTTCCCTACTGTTGCACTCACTGGAGTGGGAATAGTAATTTTTACCCCTCTGCTATCCAACACTTTTCCTACTATTGTATTCACTGGAGTGGGAATACTAATTTTTACCTCTTCGCTATCCATAACTTCCCTACTGTTGCATTAGCTGGAGTGGGAATAGTAATTTTTACCTATCCGCTATCCAACACATTCCCTACTGTTGCACTCGTTGGAGTGGGAATAGTAATTTTTCCCCTTCCGCTATCCAACACTTTCCCTACTGTTGCACTCGCTGGAATGGGAATAGTAATTTTTACCCCTTCGCTATCCAACACTTTCTCTACTGTTGCACTCATTGGAGTGGGAATAGTAAATTATTCCCCTCTGCTATACAACACTTTCCCTACTATTGTATTCACTGGAGTGGGAATACTAATTTTTACCTCTCCGCTATCCAACACTTTCCCTACTGTTGCACTTGCTTGAGTTGGAATAGTACATTTTTATCCTTCACTATCCAACACTTTCCCTACTGTTGCACTCGCTGGAGTGGGAATAGTCATTTTTACCTATCCGCTATCCAACACTTTCCCTACTGTTGCATTTCCTGGAGTGGGAATAGCATTTTTTACCTATCCGCTATCCAACACTTTCCCTACTGTTGCATTCGCTGGAGTGGGAATAGTAAATTTTACATCTCCGCTATCCAACACTTTCCCTACTGTTGCACTTGCTGGAGTGGGAATAGTAATTTTTACCCCTCCGTTATCCAACACTTTCTCTACTGTTGCCCTCAATGTAGTGCAAAATGTAGGTTTAAAAAATATTAAATATTTTAATATTTTAATTTATAATATAATTTTATTTATTTATTAATTTTTATGTTACAGGTGTATGTATATATATTTATTTCTAATTTTTAATATATTTATAACATTTTAAAATTATTTATTAATTAATTAATAGGGCGTGGTCTTCAACCTAGCGGGGGTGGGGGGACTAGGGATTTGTGCGCCCTCTCCACTATAAACACATCGGAAAAAGCGTCCCTGCCAAATAGTGTGGTCAAAAGAGCTTCAATGTAGCGTTCCATATTCCCTGTGTTGGTCGTTTCCGCCACACCCATAAACGTAAATTATTTCGGCGTGATCTCGCCTCCAAATCCTCCGCCTTTGCTTCTAATGCCATCAATGTCTTGTCAATTTTCACCTGTTTCATCTCCATTTGATGCTGTGCGTCTTCCACCTCCGAAATGCGACGTTCTGTCATGTCGATTCTTTCCGTGTGCCTATCTAGGCGTTCGGACATGCGGTCCACACGGTATGTTAAGGAGTCTATTTTCTCATCGATGTTTGTCAGTGTGGATTGTATGGACGTGAACATAGAATGGAAGTCGACAGGTGCCTCCGAGCCTGCCGCGGACTGACTCACCTGGCTGCCAGGTGGATCTTCCATTTGATTTTCAATCGTCTTCTTCGGCTGCTCAAAATGTATTTTGGGCTGATTCCTGTCTGGTTTTCCCATTTTTGAGCGACAGATAGTGCTAAGGTCGGCAACAAATGTCAAATGTTCAGCGCACACCCCAGCAGGCAGAGGGAGTGGGGAGGAGGCCCCCAAGTTCGTACTCCGAACACTGGGGAAACCCTGATGTAGGAAGCCGAAGAGGCCACGTCTGTTCTCAGGCCAGCATTTCGACTTCCTGATGAGGGACCACATGGCGTAGTGTTCGTGTACGTCCCAAATCTAGTGCCGTGATACAGCAGCTCAGGCCCACCAGTATTTGCCACAGGTACAAAGCCAGATCACGCAGCAGAGCAAAGGTAACAGAGGGATTATACCTCCACTTTTCTTAAGACTCACGCAGTGTCGTAGTTTGGGCCCTCCAACGAGTGCACAGGCAGTGTTTGCGGCGGTGACCCCAGATACCTCAGGTGCAACGACGCATACGGTGTCGCGATGCCTCTCCTGGCGCCCAACGTATCTATGGCAGCGAACCCTGCAGCACACATAGCTCCGTCATCTCCACCACACAGCATCCGGGGCAGTCAGCGCTGGGCCAGAGGAGCAGTGATGGCAGGTACCGGAGCCGCGCCGTCAGGGCGAGGCGCGCCCCGGGCACTCACCGTGCTCAAGTCCGGTCGCTGCACCCAGTCGTGTCGGCGTCTCAGCCTCGCGGGTCGTTCCACCCTCCGTGCCTCATGCGGGGATGACCGGCAAAGGTGATCGGAGCGAGGCAGCGAGTATCTCCGCAGGCCCGGCCGGGCGCATACATATCGTGGTTTGGCCTCGCTCACAAGGCCCTCCCGGCTCCACTCCCGGGCTTGCGTGTAGATCCGCCGTGTGCGCGTTCCATACAGTGGAAGGCCGGATCTATGGAGATATCCATCCCGTCGTGTTTCAGAGAGCCCAGTTCCCGGGCCTTTCGGAGTGCTGTGTCCCGATCTCTATAGTTTAAAAGTCTCGCTATTATAGGGCGTGGTCTTGAACCTGGCGGGGGTGGTGGGGCTAGGGATCTGTGCGCCCTCTCAACGATAAACACATCGGAAAAAGCGTCCCTGCCAAATAGTGTGGTCAAAAGAGCTTCAATGTAGCATTCCATATTCCCTGTGTTGGTCGTTTCCGCCACACCCATAAAGCGTAAATTATTTCGGCGTGATCTCGCCTCCAAATCCTCCGCCTTTGCTTCTAATGCCATCAATGTCTTGTCAATTTTCACCTGTTTCATCTCCATTTGTTGCTGCGCGTCTTCCGCCTCCGAAATGCGACGTTCTGTCATGTCGATTCTTTCCGTGTGCCTATCTAGGCTTTCGGACATGCGGTCCACAAGGTAGGTTAAGGAGTCTATTTTCCCATCGATGTTTGTCAGTGTGGATTGTATGGACGTGAACATAGAATGGAAGTCGACAGGTGCCTCCGAGCCTGCCGCGGACTGACTCACCTGGCTGCCAGGTGGATCTTCCATTTGATTTTCAATCGTCTTCTTCGGCTGCTCAAAATGTATTTTGGGCTGATTCCTGTCTGGTTTCCCCATTTTTGAGCGACAGATAGTGCTAAGGTCGGCGTCAAATGTTCAGCGCACACCCCAGCAGGCAGAGGGAGTGGGGAGGAGGCCCCCAAGTTCGTACTCCGAACACTGGGGAAACCCTGATGTAGGACGCCGAAGAGGCCACGTCTGTTCTCAGGCCGGCATTTCGACTTCCTGATGAGGGACCACGTGGCGTAGTGTTCGTGTACGTCCCAAATCTAGTGCCGTGATACAGCAGCTCAGGCCCACCAGTATTTGCCACAGGTACAAAGCCAGATCACGCAGCAGAGCAAAGGTAACAGAGGGATTATACCTCCACTTTTCTTAAGACTCACGCAGTGTCGTAGTTTGGGCCCTCCAACGAGTGCACAGGCAGTGTTTGCGGCGGTGACCCCAGATACCTCAGGTGCAACGACGCATACGGTGTCGCGATGCCTCTCCTGGCGCCCCGCGTATCTATGGCAGCGAACCCAGCAGCACACATAGCTGTGTCATCTCCACCACACAGCATCCGGGGCAGTCAGCGCTGGGCCAGAGGAGCAGTGATGGCAGGTACCGGAGCCGCGCCGTCAGGGCGAGGCGCGCCCCGGGCACTCACCGTGCTCAAGTCCGGTCGCTGTACCCAGTCGTGTCGGCGTCTCAGCCTCGCGGGTCGTTCCACCCTCCGTGCCTCATGCGGGGATGACCGGCAAAGGTGATCGGAGCGAGGCAGCGAGTATCTCCGCAGGCCCGGCCCGGCGCATACATATCGTGGTGTGGCCTCGCTCACAAGGCCCTCCCGGCTCCACCCCCGGGCTTGCGTGTAGATCCGCCGTGTGCACGTTCCATACAGTGCAAGGCCGCGCCCCGGTGTCCACAACCCAGTAGATTTCTCGGGCACAGCGTGGAGTTCGGCAGCGAAGGACAGGCTCGTCGGTTCCCGGCATCCTCCGACACAGGTATTCGTGGTTTAGGAGCAGCTACTTGGTTATGTGTGCAGGCTAAATGCAGGATTTGGACTTGACCGGAGGAGCTCTCTTACCGAGCGGCCATTTCCAGGCGTGGCTAGCTCCGCCCACCGGAAACAATGTCATAGTTACCTTCATTCCACTCATTTTGGTTCACATAGCACCTCGTACTGCTTCGGAATTGCAAAAAGGTGCAGACCCGGCGTTCCTCCGAGCTGCCGGCTCCCAAACACCAGATCATGTTGGATCACTGACAGAATATCGACAACAATATCGACCTACAGAAATATCGTGCCAAAAATATCATTGTCAAAAATATCGACCTCCTATCTTCATAATGGTAAGTACAAAAATATCAGAAAAAAATATTGTTGTAAAAAATATCGATGTATAAAATATCGTTTTTTTATATGTATAAAAAATAATGTAAAACAAATTAAATAATAAATTAAACTTTAAAAAAATTATTTAGATTTATTTGTAAATGTTAATTAAAAGTAATAAATTTAATTTAAAAAAAATTAAACATACATATATAAAATGATATATATATATTTACTTAAAAACAATTAATAAATAATTTTAAAATGTTATAAATATATTAAAAATTATAAATAAATATATATACATACACCTGTAACATAAAAATTAATAAATAAATAAAATTATATTATAAATTAAAATATTAAAATATTAAATATTTTTTAAACCTACATTTTGCACTACATTGAGGGCAACAGTAGAGAAAGTGTTGGAGAACGGAGCGAGACTTTTAAACTATAGAAATCGGGACACAGCACTCCGAAAGGCCCAGGAACTGGGCTCTCTGAAACACGACGGGATGGATATCTCCATATATCCGGATTTCACCTCGGAAGTTCAGGAGGCACGGAAAAAATTCCTGGAAGTCAAAAAGAAACTCAGGGAGAACAATATCCCTTATGCGATGATCTATCCGGCACGCCTGAGGATAACAGACAGCGGCAAGAGTAAGATCTTTAATGAACCCAAGGACGTGCTGAAATATCTGAAGTTAACTCACTCTCAGACTCCACGTCGGAAATCTCCTAGAGGCGCGCAAGAAGAACCAGGGACTACTTCGGATGTTGAGTAAAGTAAGGTATCCACTAACCTGTTGGAGATGTTAGGATGGTGAACCTGGACTACTTCAAATACTACGCTATGTGAACTCAGATAAGTACTAGCCCTGTGGTTTGGGTTTAAACATTTGCTGCGTGATAAAAGGGACAAAACTTTGACCTTACATGTCGCAGGTGCCTGTATCGAGACTGTGGTATGTATCTTGCAGCCCCAGCAGTGAACCCTTTGTTGCTATTTGGTTGTGTAGAATATACAATCCTATTTTCTTTTTGTTTAAATCTCATAGGATTGGACGGACGACCCCCCGTGTGACTCTGTCACCGGGGCCTCGGCTGGTAGCTTACGCCACTATGTGTGCACCACAGCCTTTCTTTTTTTTCTTCCTTGACATGGAAATGTTTAATAAGGGGGGATGTTGTTATCAGTTAAATGGGAATGTCTTCGCTGTAGTTGGGGTGGCGAAGTGGGAGGTGGGAGGCGGGGGTGAGAAAGTTAGAAATGTGGTCAGAACAGTGAAGCTTGCTGAGGTGTACATTGTGATATACGCATCCACAGAATACCACCTTACAATTGCAGCCACACTTAGGGAGAATGGTTAACAGATCCCAAGCCACAAGAAAACTGTCGCTACTGTCGTGGAATGTACGAGGGCTAAACAATCCGCAGAAGATTAGGAAAGTCCTCGCGTATCTAGATAGACATGGCATAGACGTGGCCTGTCTTCAGGAGACCCACCTCACTAACGTCACAGAGTGTAGAGTTGGAAACAGATGGGCCACATATAGACTAGCATCGTCCTACTCTACTTACGCCAGAGGTGTACTGCTACTCATCAGACGAGGCTTACCATTTACACCACTCCACTCGCTTAAAGATGACCAAGGGAGATATGTTATTGTTCAGGGGGACTTCGGAGGCACGATTTTGACTATCATCACAGCATATGGTCCGAATGTAGATGACCCCTCCTTTTTTGTAGATATATGGGCCAAGCTGCGCACACTTCCTCCATCAGCAACGCTATGGGGCGGTGATTTTAATACTTGTATTGACCCATTGTTGGATAGATCTACGTGTAACGATAGGTATGGGAAACAGGCTGCGAAGGTACTAAGGGAGGGCATGGACGAATATGCTATGGTGGATATATGGCGGTTGCGTCACTCTCACCATAGAGAAGGTACTTGCATTTCCACCACCCATAACACATGGTCAAGAATAGATTTCTGGATAGCCACTGGGGATGTCAGCGCGTGGACCACTGCCATAACACACATGCCCAAGACCCTTTGAGACCATGCACCGGTCAGGTTGGACCTGGCCATCCCTACCCAAACCGCGCGGCAAATTACGTGGCGTTTGCAACCCAGCGCGATACAGGACCAAGTATTTAAAGCGGAAGTACGACGGGCTATTACTGACTACTTGGAGAATAATGTGGGCTCAGTAGAGAGCACGAAAGTGCTCTGGGAGGCTTTTAAGGTAACAATTCGCGGCTTTTGTATTGGCACACATGCAGGTATACTCAAGGATATCCAACGCCAGCTTTCCATGGTTGAAGAGGACATAACAAAGTTGGAGTCTGAATACACTACCACCCTAGATCCCAAACTTTTGGCTGCCATTAGGGAGAAAATCGACACATATCACGAATATGCTGAGAGTGAAGTTAAGTATATTTCGCGCAAATACATGGCAAGGGTTTATGGTGAGGGAGGAAGACCAGGTAAAACGCTCTCCAGTAAGATACGGCCCATGCACAACACGACTTACATAACTCAGATAGAGGACACGCAGGGCATGCCCAAATATGACACCCCCTCTATTGTAACTTGCTTCTCAGACTATTATACTCATCTGTATACTGCGGGGACAGCCACACCTCCCACTGAGATGAACCAGTACCTCGATGACATCGCCCTGGCGTGGCTGTCTGACGCACATAGAGAATACTTTAGCCACCACATAACTGAAGATGAGTTGCAAGAAGCTATAAACTCCCTCCCAAATAATAAGGCACTGGGTATGGATGGATTGCCTGGGGCGTTTTACAAAGAATACAAAGACCTACTGATTCCCCACCTAGCGGCAATGTATGAAGAGGCCTATGAAGATGGTATATTGCCCCCTTCACTTCGTGAGGCATTATTGATTACACTCCTTAAACCAGACAAAGATCCGGTTAAATGCGAGTCATATCGCCCTCTTTCATTGATAAACACGGACGCCAAAATATTGGCGAAAATCATCGCTTTTAGACTAAAGCCATTGATGCAGAAGCTGGTTCTGCCAGATCAGGCAGGTTTTATCCCGTCACGCTCAACAACACAAAACTTACGGACCATATTTGCCATGTTCCATCACTTAAACCCAGAATTACCGGCAGCTGCAGCTTTGCTAGACGCAGCAAAGCGTTCGATTCAGTGGAATGGCCTTACATGCTCACCGTGCTGCGCCGCATGGGATTCCCTGAGCCGTTTTTAAGATAGATTACATTGTTATACACAGAACCTTGCGCGCGGCTCAGGATAAATGGGAATACCTCTGCCCCCATTCCTATACACCGTGGGGCAAGGCAGGGCTGCCCACTATCACCACTTCTATTTACACTGGCACTAGAACCGCTGGCGTGTAAGATACGTCAACGCCACGCAGATACAGCACTACAATTCCAACTACGACCCATTAGTATTTCGCTTTATGCGGATGATATGGTCCTATACACCCGACATCCGGACACCAACTTAAATACACTTATTCTTGAATACATTAGGTTTGAATACTTCTCGGGCCTTAGTATTAATTGGGGAAAATCAGTGGTCATCCCGCTCACCCCGGCGACGACTGAACCGGTACTTGACTATCCGCTGCAGTGGCAGACAGACCCAGTCAAATATTTGGGGGTCTGGATACACCGAGACCCGGAGCTCGTAATACGGGACAACTATGGTAAAGCAATGAACAAGTTGGAAGACCAAGTAGATAGATGGATCCGGCTGCCCCTATCCCTTGCTGATAGAATTGCGCTACAGAAAATGGTGGTATTGCCACGGTTTCTCTATTTATTCATGAATATACCTATATGGCTTCCACAGGCACTGTTTACCAAATTACGCACAGCTATGCTTAAGCTGACTTGGGCGGGGAAACATGCAAGGGTGGGATGGACGGAATTAACGAGACCCTATATTCAAGGGGGTTTCGGAGCACCAGACTTCCAATTATACTACTACTGCGCACAGGCGCAACATGCCCACTACTGGCTACAACCGCATGGGCACATACCACACAAAGCAGTGGAATACGAAAGTATACACCCAACCCCCTTACTTACCCCGCTCTCGTCCCCTAGACAACATGCCTCCAATTCGGAGATACACCCGGCGGTCTGCACCTCGAGAGCGTGGCACACACTAGCAAAACGTGCACATAAACTCCCCACGTATGCACCGGCACTGCCTCTACGGTCTCACCCACAACTCACGGTAACGCAGGAGCGCAAAATGACACAGGAACTGCATGAGATAGGACTCCATACTATGGGGGACGTCTTCCCGAATGGGAAATGTATAACACAGACGGCTGTGGCCTTAAACACACGCCATACCCCTCTAACGCTCTTCGCATACTTGCGATTGCGGCTGGCGGTCAGAGCATTATATCCCTCGTTCCCGGACGAGCCACTGACACATAACGCACTACAGGCGCTATTGACATCCACTACGAGAAAGGGCTTAGTAACAAAACTTTATAATACGGCTCAGCGCGAGCAATTCCGCACCTCAGACAGGCCACGTGCTAGATGGGAAACAACGCTGGACGTTGTCATTACCACAGAAGACTGGGACTACAGTTGCATGCAGTTGCAGTTACTCACGTCAAATTGTAACCTGAAAATTATACATTTTAAGTTTATCCACCAGGTGTATTACTCACCTATGCAGCTACATAGCTATGGATTGCGAGAAGACGACCGCTGTCACAGGTGTAAAGCCCCCAAAGCAGACTTTTTACACATGGCCTGGGCGTGCCCCAAGTTGCAACCCTATTGGCTGGAAGTAACTAATACCCTCACTCACACTCTATCTGAACGGATTCCTAATGCACCTTTGGTATGTCTTTTGGGCATATATAAGATTAAACTGGCACG
Organism: Calotriton arnoldi; assembly: GCA_963921515.1. NCBI lineage: Eukaryota > Metazoa > Chordata > Amphibia > Caudata > Salamandridae > Calotriton > Calotriton arnoldi. The sequence continues at coordinate 923,147 of CAWUFW010007308.1, read as the reverse complement.
CAGGCGCAAATTATTGGCGGTGGCTTTACTGCTGGCTAAGCGTCGAATAGCGATGAAATGGGGCAGCAAGCAAGTACCGAAATGTAAGGATTGGATTATAGATATGACGTACTGCAAAGCACAGTTAGAAACATATGCGGAGGAGCTGTCACTAGCCTCTCGCCCACGGGATTACTGGGAGCAGTGGGTACAATACCTTAGCTCCACACAGGCAGAAGACTAACTGTATATATAAAGAAATGCACCGCCATTGTACAGCACACGATGTTGAACCCCACTACGCTTTCTTAGTTGAGGACTATATGGAACTGATGTACTAATGGTCTATGTGGGGATCAGCTAGCCCTCTTTGTATGTTTCCTGATGTGGTAAAGTATAATACCTGTAAATGTGGATGGTACGCCCTGTACATGTTGACACGGTTGATTTTGCAATGTATAATAACTTGAACATCTGCTTATCTGAACTGTAAACACTGTATTTTTTTATGCCTGACCAAGAAAATAAAATAAATTAAAAAATGTTTTAAAAAAAAACGATGACATTGTTTCCTCTATAGGCCAGAGCTAGTCAGCTGGGAACAAGAGGTTGAAGGTTTTGGCTATTTTCCTCTTTTTATTTTGAGTGTATTTGATCTGTTTGTTATGCTGAGTTTAAGTTCCAAGAATAATGATAGGTTGGGATAAGATGCCCAAGGGAACTGTTTCACCCATCCCAGGGTGGGAATGATGTCTCACACCTTTTGAGAGATGAACATAGCTTTATAGGCAGATGTCAGAAGCTCAAGGGAAAGTGGCCTGCACACTAGGCGCCGCTATAGTGGGGAAGGCCTCTCTATATATTGTTCATGCCCTGGGGCACCAAGTGTATGTTCCGGACTTGGAATGTTAGAGGCTTGGTCGCCCCTCCCAAAAGACACAAAATTCATGTATACTTGAAACACAGGGGTCCACATAGCTGTTTTGCAGGAACCCTATGTTGCCAGCACAAGCTACTCAGCTCTTGCAAGCTGAATCTCTATCTGGATTCGGCTAAAGGTCCTTTTCTTATGCATCAATCATTTGACAGACACAGAGGGCAGGTACATGTGGCTTAAGGATAGGTTAGATGGGGAACCTGTGAACCTTATGAGTCTCTATGCCCACAATGTTGCACCCGCACCCTTCATGCACAGAACCTAGCCCAGGCTTCCCTTGGAAGCACAATGTTCACTAATGTGTGGTTGTTAGACCTGTCAGCCCTAGGGTGGTCTTACCCTGCATTTTTTCCCTTTCTGCCTCAGTTTGTCCGCCATCTTGTTTGTTGGACATAGGACTCTGGGCGCCTTACCGCTGCTAAACAGTGCTGAGGCGCAGGTGCTCTCTCCTAACAATATGGTTGCCACAGGCCCCTGCTACTGCGGTGTGGCCACTGTCCTATCTGCGTGCTAGTAGTTGGGATAAGGCTGGGACATAATGTTACTGTAACCCTGAGCGTCCCGCCTCTTGTCACCAGAGAAGCCACCACAGAGTCCCCAGAGCCTTCTAGAACCTTCCAAACCCCCCTCCCAGGTTGGCGCCAGAACTTGCCGCCTTTTAGAAGGGTCACCTGACCTAGGGGTATAAAGGTAAAGGAGGGAAACCTGACAGTCAGTTGTTGCACTACTGGACCTGGGGACCCTCCGCCGGAGTATAGGCTGCTGCGCCAGGGGAAGCTACACTACTGAGGCTGACTGAGCTTAGGCCCTGCTGTCCCCAAGATAGCTGAGTGATCCTGCCAGCCTGCTGACCTTGCCCAGTGTGAGGGGAGCCCGGGGTGCCAACTCCAGTGTGCCTGCCTGGGACTAACGTCCTTCTCCCCACTACTACCCACTCCTACAAGTAATTCCTGCAAATAATACCTGCCATCTACTGCCAGCGCCAAGACTGGGAAGCGCTAGGAACCTGGCACCTGAATCTCCCCAACTAGCGCTGTAATCCCTGAGTGCTGAGGAACCTGCGAGCGCTACCGCTGCTGAGAACCACAAGGTAAAGCGCCGTGTCGCCCAAGCGCTAGATTGCCCGAGTCTGCCTCTTCCTACTAGCGCTGTGCTGAGAAGCGCTGTATGCTGAAGTCACCGCCGCGGCCCACCTGCGCTGTGCCCGAAGAAGCGCTGCTGTGGTAGGAATCACCGCCGCCGCCCTGCATGATCACGGAAAAAGCGCTGCTTTGCCCCAAACTCACCGCCGCTGTCCGGGCTCCTGTGGCAAAGCGCCGTATGTGCCGGAGCATCGCTGCAGCCCGGGCACCGAGGAGAACAGAAGCTCTGGGTCTCTGGCTGCCGCCGCGGCCCCTGAAGCTGAGGGAGAGCCGCCGCGGCTGAGGGAAGGCTGCGCTAAACCCCGAGCGCGCGAGCGAGCGTTGCCCGGCAACGAGGGCGCCGGCCGCGTCATCAGCCGCGCCCCGAGAGGCTGCGCACAGATTGGTTCCCGGGCCCGGAGGCAATAAGGAAGCCCGGAGCCCGCCCAGTGATCGGCGAGGGGGCTCCGGAGGAAGTGAAAGCCCCTGACCTCCCCGGGCCGGGTCCGAAACAACATAGAGGCCCGTGGGGAATGAGGAAGTAGTCGGTGCCTCCCCGGACAAACGAAGGCTGGATAGCGGACTTTGCACCCGAGGTAACAGCCCCGCAGGGAGGATTAGGAAGTGCGGTGCCTTGCCGACAGTGACTGAGTCCCACGCGCAGGGGGGGGGGGAATATCCAGTTACACGTCCCCCCTGACGCTAGACTGTTCTGCTGTCTAGGGAGTGCCCCCTGCCTAAGGGGCACTGCCTGCCTGGAATCTCTGCCCCGGGGATTATTACCTGACCTGAATGTTTAGTGGCAGTAAGACCTGCCTAGGAATGGTTACCGGTATTCCGTACCTGCAGAGAATTGTGCCTGTAGTTCCTGGATGTTACAGGATGTTTATTTGCCTGAAATATATGCCGCAGGGGATAAGATGTTGTTGTTAATGCCTGCACTGCCTAGATGCCTAAGAAGTATTGCTGGTACTGAATAAGATGTCTAAGAAATATGTCAGAGAGTGGATATCTGCATAAGAAATGTTGCTTGTGTTACCTGAAGTTACCAGAAACCGTTTATCCTGACTAATGTGGAAACTGTACGTTACCTACCTTAACCAGAAGTAGATAAAGATACTTGTGTTTTGCAACTGAGCTTAGAGTGGTGTCTCTTTATTGCGTGAGCCTCACTGTGTCAGTGTGAGTGTGTGCTGCACAACTACTTCACACACAGCTTCCGGAGTGCCTTCCCGCCTCGCGCCAAGCTACCGCGTCGGAGTCGGAGGTCCCTGGGACCTTCCGGCTCTAACATTGGTGTTCAGCGGTGGGATTAGGACTTGTGCTTGTGCAGCACCCTACAGTGACTCAGTGTGCGCCGCAATCTGACACCTGTGTAAATGCAAGCTTAAAATTCTCCCTGATTGCCTGATTGTAAATGCTTTGGTGTTAAACCTGTTACCTAGGTCCTTGTGGTTTTCCCTGGAATTGTCCGAGGCCCTACCTAGCAGGATGGAGTTCGAGCTGGCCAACCTAAAAACGTACACGGTGGCGCAGCTTAGGGAGCTCTGCCAGGGGAAGGGGGTGTTCTTTAAGCGAGGCGCCAAGAGAGAGGCGCTTCAGAAGAGCTTGAGAGCATGGGCATTGGCCCACCCGGAAGGGAAAGGGGACGAGGGGCAGGGAGAGCAGGACGCTCCAGGAGAGCTGGATCTACTGCACATAGACACGAGTGAGAATGTGTTGCCAGGAAGACGTTCCAGGGCAGGCAGTAGTGTGTCAATGAGGAGCTTATCGGCGGAGGAGTTCGAGGACAGGAGGGAGGAGAGACAACTTAAGCTAGAGCTTGCTAGGTTAGACAAGGAGTGGGAAGAGAAGAGGCTGGCCATGGAGTAAAGAAAGCTTCTCCATGAGCTTAACCTGAAGGAACTAGAGATTAGAGCCCTACAGATAGGGACTCAGAACAACACAAATGGTGGCAGCGTACCCGCTGAAGCTCCACGGGAGTCTAGGTTCTACATGCCCAAAGATGTGGTGGCCAGTTTCAATGTGGGGGACGACATCGACAAGTGGCTAGCGGCCTATGAGGTGTCCTTGACAGCCCATGGGGTCCCCGAGAGTTACTGGGGGGGTAGCCTGTATAGGTACATGCCTCCGGTGGGGAGGGACACACTCTTGACACTAAACAAGGCAGATCAGACCGACTATTCTGTCATGAAGGAAGCATTGATTAAGAAGTTTGGCCTGACCCCTGAGAAATATCGACAGAAGTTTAGAAATAGCCACAAGCTTCCCACACAGAACTGGGTGGATTTCCTAGACTATGCCCGCAAAGCATTGGAGGGTTGGGTGCGGGGCAGCGAGGTGACCGATTATGAAGGGCTGTACGATTTGGTTTTAAGAGAGCACCTTCTCGATAAATGTTTTCCAGAGCTGCGCCAACACCTGGTGGACCGCAAGCTGACCGGCCCGAGGGAGCTTGCGGAGGAGGCGGATACCTGGATCAGTACCAGGGTGTCCAGCAAGGGATCCGGGGGAGACCCCCCGAAGGGTGGACAGGGTTTTCCCAAGAAGAGAGAGGGGGGAGATAAAAAGGAGTTCTCCAAAGGCCCCCAAAACAGACCGCAAGGGAGAGGGTTTGGATCCCAGCCCCAATCTGGTTACCAAAAGCCTACTTATCCTGACAGAAGTCAGCAGCCCAAAACTGTCCGGTGCTATGAGTGCGGGGAGGTTGGACACTACAAGGGGGATCCCCAGTGTCGTAAAAGGACCCCAGCCCCTACTGGAGGTAAGAACCCCGGGGTGGCGAGTGTAGCGCTGGGGGAGGAGTTGTCCCTAGATAAGGGGGGTGAGTGGGCAGGTTTGACCCTAGTTTCCCTGGGAGACAGGGAGATGGTCCCACAGATTCAGGTACCCTCGAATACTGCCAAGTACCGGCAGAGGGTCCGTGTTAACGGGGAGGGGTGGAAGCTCTGAGGGACACAGGTGCCAGCATGACAATGGTGAGGAGACAGCTGGTGTCCCTGGAGCAAGTGATTTCTGATGTACTCCACCCGGTTGTGATGGCTGACAACAGTGTGGGTCACTACCCTGTGGCCGAAGTTCCCTTTGAGTGGGGAGGGGTTTCAGGCCTTTTGAGAGTTGCGGTGAGCCCTGCCATGCCAGTCGACTGCTTGTTGGGAAACGACTTGGAGCATACCCCTGGAAGGAAGTGGAGTTTAACGCAGACACAGAGATGCTGGGACTACCAGGATGGACTTGTGCGGTTACACGGTCCATGGCTGCCCGGCAAGGGAACCGACCGGGGCTGGAGCCTGGAACAATGGCCCAGCCCACCGCCGATCAGGACGATGTCTTGGAGGATGTATCCCGTGAGATGGATGGGGCACCTGCGGCGGTGGCCCCGGAGTCCACGGAGGATGACGTTGGTCCCGTGGGGGACTTGCCGACCCCTGCAGAGTGGCAGGTGGAAGGAGGGCCTACCCGGGAGGAATTCTGTCGGGCACAGAAGGAGTGTCCCAACCTTGAGGGCATGCGGCGACAGGCCGAAGCCCAAGCAGCTGGAAATGCTGCTGGAAACTATCACATTTACTGGGAGGATGGCCTTCTTTTCAGTGAGCCTAAGGCTCCGGTGCATGGGTCCTCAAGGGCCTTAATGGTCCCCCAATGCTACCAAGCCTTTTTACTGGAGTTAGCGCACGAGATCCCCCTGGCGGGACACCTGGGCCAAGATAAAACTTTTGCGCGGTTGGTCCCACACTTTTACTGGCCCAGGATGAGGATTGCCTCTGATACCTACTGCAAGACCTGCGTGACTTGCCAGGCGAGTGGGAAGACCGGGACCAAGTTGAAGGTCCCCTTGGAACCCCTACCGGTTGTCGGTACCCCTTTTGAGAAGGTGGGCATCGACATTGTCGGGCCTATGGATCCGCCGACCTCCTCTGGACACCGGTTCATCCTAGTTCTGGTGGACCACGCCACCCGGTACCCGGAGGCCATTCCTCTGAGGACCATCACTGCACCTGCGGTGGTGCGGGCCCTGATGGGGATTTTTACCCGAATGGGCTTCCCCAAGGTGGTGGTGTCGGACAGGGGCACCAACTTTATGTCCGCCTATATGCAGGCCATGTGGAAGGAGTGTGGGGTGATGTACAAGTTCTCCACCCCTTACCACCAACGGGCTCGTGGAGCGTTTTAACAAGACCCTGAAAGGAATGATCAGGAGTCTGCCTGAGGACTTGAGGAGGAAGTGGGACGTCCTCTTGCCCTGTCTGTTGTTTTCCTACAGGGAGGTGCCGCAGAAGGGGGTAGGCTTCAGCCCCTTCGAGCTTCTGTACGGGCACCCTGTAAGGGGACCCCTCAGTCTCGTGAGAGAGGGGTGGGAGAAGTCTCCTAGGAGGCTTCCCCAGGATGTGGTGAGCTACATGTTGGCATTCCGCAGCCAGATGGCCAAGTTGTGGAAGGAGGCATCCGACAACCTGGAGGCCAGTAAGGCAGTCATGAAAGAGTGGTACGACAGGAATGCCCATCCTGTGGAACTGGATACTGGACAGAAGGTGTGGGTCATGGAGCCCGGAGAGCTTAGTGCCCTCCAGGACCGGTGGACTGGGCCGTACGAGATACTGGAGAGGAAAGGCCAGACCACTTACTTGGTGGATCTTAGGACCCCAAGGCAACCCCACCGGGTATTACATGTCAACCGCCTCAAGCCGCACCATGAGAGATCTGAACTTACCCTCCTGATGGTAACTGATGGGAGCGAGGAGGAGGAGAGCGAGCCTCTCCCGGACCTTCTGGCATCCCGAGAGAAAGATGGATCGGTGGAGGGAGTGGTTCTCTCCCCGTCCCTGACGCCGGAGCAACAGAGGGACTGCCGCCAGGTATTGGAGCAGTACTCTTCCTTGTTCTCCCTTGTCCCGGGTATCACCCACCTGTGTACCCATGATGTGGACACAGGGGACAGCCCCCCTGTCAAGACTAAATCTTATCGGCTGTCAGACAAAGTGAAGACCAGCATTCAGAGTGAGGTCGCTAAGATGCTGGAGCTGGGAGTGATCGAACCGTCCAGCAGCCCCTGGGCCAGTCCGGTGGTATTGGTACCAAAAGCGGCCCCACCGGGCACCACACCTGAGCTTCGGTTCTGTGTGGATTACCGAGGACTTAACTCCGTAACCAAGACGGACGCTCACCCGATCCCTAGGGCGGATGAGCTCATTGACCGGCTAGGGGCAGCCCAATACTTAAGTACTTTTGACCTCACGTCAGGATACTGGCAGATTGCCATGGCGGACGGAGCCAAGGAGAAGACTGCGTTCTCCACCCCAGAGGGCCACTTCCAATTTCGAGTGATGCCCTTTGGATTAAAAAACGCTCCTGCCACCTTTCAGCGGTTGGTAAACCAGGTACTTTCTGGCTTAGAGGCCTTCTCTGCTGCCTACCTGGATGACATAGCTGTCTTCAGCAGCAGTTGGGAGGACCATCTGGAGCATCTCCAGGAGGTGCTGCAGGCCCTACAGCGGGCTGGCCTGACCATCAAGGCCAGCAAATGCCAGATCGGACAGGGATCTGTCGTCTACCTGGGGCACCTGGTGGGCGGGGGTAAGGTGCAGCCCCTCCAGGCCAAAATCGAGACCATCCTGGCCTGGGAGCCCCCCAAAACCCAGACAGAGGTCAGGGCTTTCCTGGGCCTCACGGGTTACTACCGCCGGTTTGTCAAGGGGTATGGCACCATCGTGACCCCCCTGACCGAACTCACGTCCAAGAAGCAACCACGGAAAGTAATTTGGACGGATGCTTGCCAGAAAGCCTTCGATACCCTCAAGCAGTCTGTGTGCACTGCTCCGGTGCTTAGGACTCCGGACTTCAGCAAGGAATTCATTGTTCAAACGGACGCCTCTGAGCATGGCATTGGGGCAGTACTATCACAACTCAACGAGGAGGGCCTAGACCAACCTGTGGCCTTCATCTCCAGGAGGCTACTCCCCCGGGAACAGCGGTGGAGTACTATTGAACGGGAAGCTTTTGCTGTGGTTTGGGCCTTGAAGAAGCTGAGGCCATATCTCTTTGGTTCTCATTTCCTGATTCAGACCGACCACCGGCCCCTTCGCTGGCTCATGCAGATGAGGGGCGAAAACCCTAAATTGTTGAGGTGGTCCATTTCCCTCCAGGGTATGGACTTCAGGGTGGAACACCGACCCGGAGTAGACCACGCCAATGCTGACGGTCTCTCTCGGTTCTTCCGCCTTAGTGATGAGAACTCCCTAGAGGTTGGGAAGCTCTCCCCGCTTTCGGCTGGGGGGGATGCGTGTTAGACCTGTCAGCCCTAGAGTGGTCTTACCCCGCATTTTTTCCCTTTCTGCCTCAGTTTGTCCGCCATCTTGTTTGTTGGACATAGGACTCTGGGCGCCTTACCGCTGCTAAACAGTGCTGAGGCGCAGGTGCTCTCTCCTAACAATATGGTTGCCACAGGCCCCTGCTACTGCGGTGTGGCCACTGTCCTATCTGCGCGCTAGTAGTTGGGATAAGGCTGGGACATAATGTTACTGTAACCCTGAGCGTCCCGCCTCTTGTCACCAGAGAAGCCACCACAGAGTCCCCAGAGCCTTCTAGAACCTTCCAAACCCCCCTCCCAGGTTGGCGCCAGAACTTGCCGCCTTTTAGAAGGGTCACCTGACCTAGGGGTATAAAGGTAAAGGAGGGAAACCTGACAGTCAGTTGTTGCACTACTGGACCTGGGGACCCTCCGCCGGAGTATAGGCTGCTGCGCCAGGGGGAAGCTACACTACTGAGGCTGACTGAGCTTAGGCCCTGCTGTCCCCAAGATAGCTGAGTGATCCTGCCAGCCTGCTGACCTTGCCCAGTGTGAGGGGAGCCCGGGGTGCCAACTCCAGTGTGCCTGCCTGGGACTAACGTCCTTCTCCCCACTACTACCCACTCCTACAAGTAATTCCTGCAAATAATACCTGCCATCTACTGCCAGCGCCAAGCCTGGGAAGCGCTAGGAACCTGGCACCTGAATCTCCCCAACTAGCGCTGTAATCCCTGAGTGCTGAGGAACCTGCGAGCGCTACCGCTGCTGAGAACCACAAGGTAAAGCGCCGTGTCGCCCAAGCGCTAGATTGCCCGAGTCTGCCTCTTCCTACTAGCGCTGTGCTGAGAAGCGCTGTATGCTGAAGTCACCGCCGCGGCCCACCTGCGCTGTGCCCGAAGAAGCGCTGCTGTGGTAGGAATCACCGCCGCCGCCCTGCATGATCACGGAAGAAGCGCTGCTTTGCCCCAAACTCACCGCCGCTGTCCGGGCTCCTGTGGCGAAGCGCCGTATGTGCCGGAGCATCGCTGCAGCCCGGGCACCGAGGAGAACAGAAGCGCTGGGTCTCTGGCCGCCGCCGCGGCCCCTGAAGCTGAGGGAGAGCCGCCGCGGCTGAGGGAAGGCCACGCTAAACCCCGAGCGCGCGAGCGAGCGTTGCCCGGCAACAAGGCCGCCGGCCGCGTCATCGGCCACGCCCCCGAGAGGCCGCGCACGGATTGGTTCCCGGGCCCGGAGGCAATAAGGAAGCCCGGAGCCCGCCCAGTGATCGGCGAGGGGGCTCCGGAGGAAGTAAAAGCCCCTGACCTCCCCGGGCCGGGTCCGAAACAACATAGAGGCCCGTGGGGAATGAGGAAGTAGTCGGTGCCTCCCCGGACAAACGAAGGCTGGATAGCGGACTTTGCACCCGAGGTAACAGCCCCGCAGGGAGGGTTAGGAAGTGCGGTGCCTCGCCGACAGGGACTGAGTCCCACGCGCAGGGGGGGGGGAATAGCCAGTTACATGTCCCCCCTGGCGCTAGACTGTTCTGCTGTCTAGGGAGTGCCCCCTGCCTAAGGGGCACTGCCTGCCTGGAATCTCTGCCCCGGGGATTATTACCTGACCTGAATGTTTAGTGGCAGTAAGACCTGCCTTGGAATGGTTACCCGTATTCCGTACCTGCAGAGAATTGTGCCTGTAGTTCCTGGATGTTACAGGATGCTTATTTGCCTGAAATATATGCCGCAGGGGATAAGATGTTGTTGTTAATGCCTGCACTGCCTAGATGCCTAAGAAGTATTGCTGGTACTGAATAATATGTCTAAGAAATATGTCAGAGAGTGGATATCTGCATAAGAAATGTTGCTTGTGTTACCTGAAGTTACCAGAAACCGTTTATCCTGACTAATGTGGAAACTGTACGTTACCTACCTTAACCAGAAGTAGATAAAGATACTTGTGTTTTGCAACTGAGCTTAGAGTGGTGTCTCTTTATTGCGTGAGCCTCACTGTGTCAGTGTGAGTGTGTGCTGCACAACTACTTCACACATAGCTTCCGGAGTGCCTTCCCGCCTCGCGCCAAGCTACCGCGTCGGAGTCGGAGGTCCCTGGGACCTTCCGGGTCTAACAGTGGTGGAGGCATTACTTGTTTTGATGCCATTATATTGGACGAGTCATTGCCTCCTTCCCCAGGGGCACCAAGAACTAGAGCGGCAAAGGAGTTTAAGGCCTGGAAAGATTAAAGGCACCTAAGAAATCCCTGAAGAGACGCACACCAGACCAAAAGAGAATATTCATATTGCTCACCCTTACACAAACTCCACACTAGGTTGGACATGTTTATTACAACCGTATTTGATAGGGTAACAGCTACTATTGAATATTTATGTGAAACGTTATCCAATCATTCCCCTTTACTGTATACATAGGCTGATGGCAAAGCCTTATTACGTATCTCGACCTAGAAGTTGCAGTCCCATGCTCTCATGGAACCCTCCCCACCTCATTTAAATGATGAGGTATGTTATAATAGATTATTTTAATGGCGAGGGGACAATTGACGAGCGTTATGGGAAGTGAGGGGAATGTGTATAAATATGGTATGATGGATTAGGCCTGTTCTGAATAACGAACGACAGGCATTATTCCGCATAACGAAGGAACAGGAGAAACAGATGCTCTTGGATGAGTCACAAAATGACCTATTTTTGCCAGTAAATAAAAAAAAAAACCATTTCTGCTCTAGAGACTGCAGTGCTTGAAGCATAGAGCATACACAGAAAAGGTACATGCTGAAGGGGACAAGACAGGCAAACTATTAATACAAACAAATAAGAACAAGAATGAGAGATCTCCAATGGCATTTATGAGACAACACGATAGCAAGATTAGGTACACACAAAGTGCAATTAACAGCATCTTCAGGGAGGGACTACTTTACGCTGTTATATGACACTGAAAACCACTCAGTCTCCATAAGATGCTGCAGACTTCCCAGCTGAGGACCAGCTGCCCCTCCTCTCACCTGAAGATAGGAGATGATTGGATGGCCCCTAACCATGGTCGATATTAAGGCTACCATTTTTTGTTGAATAATGAATGAATGAATAATCTTTATTTGCATGATTAATTACAATTTTTGCAAAATCATAATACATAAAAACTTCACTAGGGCTACTACATACTTAAAATCACAATGCATCCAGGAATGCGAATCCTTGCAGAACATGTTTATCAGACAATGTAAAATGTTCTCTTATTGAGAGTGTAAAATCACAGTTCGCTGCACCAGAAACTGGTTGTTATAGGGACCATAAAACTGGGAGCTATTAAAATTGATAAAGTGTGTGATCCTTGCAGAATATAATTATCATGCATTACTTAAAAATCTCTATGACTTTAAAAATCTAAATTCCCAGTTCGCCATAAATTAACAGCAAAAGAACAAACGGCTGACCAAGGTTGAGCACATCACATCCATATGTACAGTCTATTTAAAGATGGTGCAATCGCTTCCAGCACCCGCCGTCCAAGGATGCAGATAATAGCAAAATGTTCAAGAATAAGGAAGGTGCACTCGATGTGAAGTCAATCAATCAAGCGAAATTTGTCCAAAATTACTTCCTTTATTTAAGTTAATCATAAAAATCTGGCACACAGCCAACACGTTTCGTTCCCGGTTGCCAGAGGGAACTTCGTCAGGGCTCAGAAATATCTGACTAATGAATCTGTATGTAGTTGCTTGTAAGAAGATATACCGTTCCAATTCACAGTACGCATCACATCAGAACTGGGCATATGTTATAAAATCTCAAATCAAAGAAGCACAAGGTTCATAGTATCAAATATGTTTGAAAGCACAAGAGTCCATGGATGGCTCCAAATTCAAGGAGCTAAATGATAGATGGTTCGTGGTGTAAGGTCGTTACGGAGTGAAAAGTTCGGATCACGGTATAGTAACCGGCATGGCTGGCCAAATTTCGCCTGATTGATTGACTTCGCATCGAGTGCACCTTCCTTATTCTTGAACAGTTCGCCATAAAGTGCATGTTGTAACGAGTTATATAACTGGTTCTTATTAAAATTTAATGTGTAATTCATTTTTGACCATAAAAATGATTTAAGACAAATGTCCATTATGTATGAGCATTTCCCTGAACTTAGATAAAAACTTTACCAGCCTGATGTGCAATTGGGTGTTCACCTGGTTCATCGCCGCCATAACAGCCTGTCTGCAAGACCGCACATTAAGAGTGTTGAAGGCTCTACACAGGATGTCTCTGCCCTTTCGGAGAACAGCTGGGCACAAACAAACTATATGCGTAAGCGTTTCTTTTGCGGTCGTGCACAGCTGACAGGCGGAGGCTGTGGGTTAGGGAAGCCAATTGGGTAGGAAGTCCAATGTTGGAAACGCCCCAAATCGATAATGCATAAACCTCAGTTTTATGTACTTAGAGTAGTTTGTGCTTAAAAATGCCTGGTGGTTTTTCAAATTGTATATATTTAGCACCATCCAGGCGTTCGTTGTGCTAGTGCGTTCTTATCCTCTAATTTGCTAACCTTGTAAGCGCTGATGGAGACATTTTTTTAAACGCTGCCTGCAACACCTGCTGGTTCCGTAAATCACTTGCCTGGAAGGTGTCTAAGGATGTTTCCCGGAACCGACGGTGCGGTGAATAGCCCGGGCTGGATTCAATTTCTTGCCAGGTAAGATTGCCCATTGTGTCTAATCTAGAGGCTCTTTGTTTGTAGAGTTCCATCAAGATTACAAATAAAAAGGAAGAAATCAGGCAACCTTGCCTGGTACCCTGTGACAGCTTCAAATCATGAGACCCTTATTAATCCTGATATGCTAGGCCAGTTCTACGCCGGCTCCGAAAGATCTTCAAGTTGATCCCCACCGAGTCCAGAAAGACGGTCACCCAAGCGTTCATCAACAGCAGACTTGACTACGGCAACACACTCTACGCCGGCATCACCCAGAAACTCCTCAAGAAACTGCAGAACATTCAGAATTCCTCCACTATACTCATCCTCAATATCCCCCTCCGCAGCCACATCACTGGCCACCTGAGAGACCTCCACTGGCTCCCAATCAACAAAAGAATCAACTTCAAGCTCCTCACACACACCTACAAAGCCCTACACAACGCGGGACCTGTGCACCTCAACCACCGCCTCGCATTCCACGCACCTTCCAGAGACCTCCGCTCCGCCCAACTAGCCCTGGCCACCGTCCCACATATCCGCAAGACCACGGCAAAAGGAAGATCCTTCTCCTACCTCACAGCAAGGACCTGGAACACCCTGCCTCTCCAGCTTAGGCAATCATGGTCACTGCCTCAATGCAGGAAGGACCTCAGGACCTGGCTCTTCTACTGAACCACAGTGCCTTTCTATGGATCAGCAGTCCCCCCTCCCCCCCAGCATCTTGAAACCCTTACGGGTGAGTAGTCGTGCTTTACAAGTCACCTGATTGATTGATTGATTGAGTTCTTTGATCCTGATAATTATTTAGCATGAAAGAGAGGATCAAAGCCAAATTTGGAGAACACCTGAGTGACAAAGCTCCAGTTCACACTGTAGACGTTTATTTCAGTAGAGAGAAATAGAAGCAAAAATTACCAGGTTTGTGGTACTACCTGTCTTCTATATGTTGTCAGAAGTGCTGCGGATTTTCATAAATACTGATTAATGGGGGTATTTTGGATTTGTCAAATAGGTTTCAGTTGAAGATCCAGCATCTCAGAGTAACTCTTTGCACAGCAGTTTGCCAAGTGAAGCAGTCCTGTGTAGGAAGTGGACCCGAATATCAGAATCATGGGGCAATGTGATGAAGATCTTATTGTCTGATGCAGGAGAGGAGCCAAAGGCTCTAAAGAGAAGTCTTAATCCCTCTTTGCCAGGTTTTTTTTTTTTAAACAAATTTTATTGTCTTTTATTGTCATCCAATAACACAATAATCAGCATGTATTGAACAGATTCAAGTCTCACCCTGTCAGCATGGATCTTATGTCTCAAGTCCCATCCCCATCCCCCTACGCTGCAGGTCCCCTAATCTTTCTCTTGACTATCTAATAAAGTCTCATTCCGCCCCCTCTCCATCCCCCCTCCCTCACCCCAACAACCCCCCAACTGTACCCCCCTCCCTCCCCTCTGCACTGCTGTCTCCCGGGTAGATCCTCACCAACTCGAGAACCTTCCTCCCTTGCTTCAGCCTGAGTAAAATGACTGTCCGTGACTGCCTCCCAGCCCGCCTCGGCTCTCCCAAATGCTTGTGTGGGACATATCCCTCTCCTTGTCCGTAGCACCCTCTTGGCCCCTCGTCGTCCCTCTTTGCCAGGTTGACCCTTCCACCATGGGGAGGAGCTGACAGTTGGACCTTGAGAAAAGATTGCAATGCCACAATAATGGAAGCCTCAGGAACCATTGGAGTCAGGCTCAGAATACGGATGTTTGACACCCTATCTATGTTCTCCAACACCTCCAAATAATTTTTGAGGGTTAGAATTCCGTTTGACAATGAGCCGTGGAACTCCTTATGCTTCTGTTTCTCTTGTCACCTTAGTTCATTTACTCTCAAGTCATCGAATATTACCATCCAACAGCTTCAACTCCTTTTTGATCCCTACCTCTTTTGTCTCCATTTCTTCAGGAGGGATGGCACCGCAATGTTTCTTTTGACTAACTTCTCCAATTTTATTAGGTAGGAGTCCAACACAGTCATAATTTCTGTCTGCCCTTTAACTAGATCACTAGCAGCCAACTGTCACCTTATTCTTCCACTGTGCCATTTGTGATTTTGTACACACATCTCTGATAGACAACATAATGGATGACATTAAATCGTTGTTCAAGGAAGTAGGGTGCTTCCTCAATAAACAAGTAATCAACCATACAGACTGTATATTGCATCATATAGCGATGAGGCAGCAGCATTGTACACCATTTCACATGAGCTACAGTGTCAAGAAAAACTGGTGTTAAATGTGATAGAAAGGTTGAAGGGAGCGTCACCTTGGGTTTCTCTCTAGTCACTGCTGCAAAGAAAATGTACGGAGGAGCATTAAAATATAGTATTTTGAGCATTTTATCTTTTAATTGATGTCCATGATGTTCAACTTTGTTAACGTGGCAGGACTGGGGCTGCTCTTTGTCTTGAGCCTGTTGCTTAGCATAGTAGACATTTTAAAATGTCTTCATCCACCACACTCATCAAGAGTTAAAATCACACGATTGGAAAGTCCCAAGGGATTGGAAAGTCCCAAGGTTTCGAGTGGTTGCACGGGTAGTTTGAGTGGAAGCAAGATGGCGGCAGGCTAGGCGGCAGGCTCGGCTTGTCGTGCAGTAGCAGCACCGTGGCTCGGCATACTCCCTGACATGTAACAGATCTGATGGAGTATGACTTCTTCCCCGCCATACCTGCTACATGGAGATCTGCACACAAGGATACATTGTAGCGTGTGTATCTTTACAACAGTGGTGGATACATTGGAGGAACAGATCAAAGCGCTCCTTACCTGCTGTCAGCTATTCCGGTTGCTGCGGGGTGATTTCTCGAAACGAGAGCGAGTAGTCTGCCGGGAGAAAATCGGCAGAAACATTGAGGAAATGGCTCCGAAAGTACCGCCAGCAGCGCGGGGGAAGACTACGAGAGTCGGCGCGGCTCCCGGTCCGGCTCACGTGAGCGAGGTGGTAGACGTGGATCCACAGGCGGCGGCGGCAGCCGCCATGGAGACCGGTGCAGCTGGGGCCGGGGTAACAGCGGTAAATCATGCAGCAGGTCTGGCCGGCCGCCGCGGCCAGAACCTGACTCGGAAGAAGCCTCCCGGTGAACTAACTAGCCAGAGTCAGAGCCTGAAGCGGTTACCCGGCTCAACGATTATCGAGCTGTTTGCTGGGGTCAAGGGATCGGACAAAAGTAAAGGCAGTCGAGCAAAGGAGGGTCCAGGAGGTGATAGTGTGCCAGCTATAGTTGCATCAAAGGAGGGAGACAATGAAGTCAATGAAGCTGGAAAAGACATAAACGAGGAGAGCTCAGACGGCGCTGTGATGCACCCCACCGCTCATATGGCATTAGAGAGCCCAGATCCAGCCGGGCAAGTAAGTAATGCCGCTGAAAATCTCCTGGTGGCCTCTGATGATATTGTGGCAGTGAATGTGGGGAGACAGGATCAAAGCCAGGGCACTCAGAACTGTGGGGGGCCGAACGACAGTACCTCGCTTAATCATATGACTAGCCTTGAACCCGAAACGGCATTGCTCGGTAGCGTGGGACATGGTATCGTTGGACCCTCAACAACACGACAGTGACCTCTGCATAGGTATAAAAAATGCTGGTTTAAAGAAAGGGGGCCCTCTTCCCCCCCGGGGTAAGCATTTTTCACGTAAAATCCACAGCGACAAGGAGGCCGACACCGAGACGTCGGAGTATTTTTATTCTTTATCGGATGATACTGAATCAGTGGAAGGCTCTTTAACTACGACTAGTATAAGTGAAACTGAAAACGAGGGTCTGCAGGACACAACGGGTGGGAATTCCATTGCAACATTACGTAGGGTCAAGAAAGCCACCAATGTACCGACCCAAGAACTCAACTGGGATTACTCACCAGTAAATCAATTTATTGGCGATAAAGTTCATGTGAATATGGGCTCAGAAGAAGCTCCCTCCTCCACACTGGATGCTATACTGCAATCAGTTATGGCTCACCGAGAAGAGGCCCGCCAGGACAGTAGGCGCTCTCAAGCAGCTATACGAAAGGTGCAGGGCTCGGTCCGTAAGATCGCGAAAGTGTGTACAGATATTGCCGATCGTATAACAGAACTTGAGACTCGAACTGTGAATATGGAAGCGGATGTGGCCTCATACAGGAGCAGATGACAGCCCACGAGGCTAGACTCTCTGATGTGCAATGGAAACTGGAGGAGCAGGAAAATCGCCAGCGGAGGAACAACCTGCGATTTCTTGGCATATCGGAAGATAAGGTGGGTACCGATGTTCGTTTATATATGATCGATCTTTTAGCAAAGTCTTTTCCCGAAGTAGTTGGCTGGAACTGGGCTCACGAAGTCCAAAGAGCACATCGGGTGCCCATGACAATCAAACAGCCATTAGGAGGAGATAGTAGACCCCGAGCAGTGCTTGTATATTTTGTGAACTTTCTCCTTTCGACAGATCATTGCGGAGAAGGCTAGGCCTGATCGTAAACGTAAATTTGAGGAAGTTGAATTCTTTACACACCCTGACTTCTGTCATGTCATGGTTGAACGCCGCTGGCGACTCAGACAGATGATTAACCTCTTCCAGGCAATAGGGGCACAGGCATACCTTTTGTATCCGGCAAAACTGAAAATTGTATATGGGGAGAGTACTCGCTTTTTCTCATCGGAAATTAAGGCCAAAGAATTCTTGGAGGAACTAAGGGGGAGGAAGTAGGAGTGGTTATTAAAGTACAAGACTAGAAGCAAGGGGGTAAACCTAATCTTATGAGGCAATGATTTAATTGTATTTGAATCTGGGAATATTTTGGTGTATGGGGGTGTGTGTTCGGGATCACGGTGCCACGCTGCTTCATCGCCTTCTAGACCTTGGGTCTAGTTGCTTTCAAGGGGTGGGGGGTAGGGGGGAAGGAGGGGGGGAGATGCAGGGCGCGGGAGGTAGGGAGGAGAGAGGGAGGACACGGAGGGGGGGGTGGCGGGGGAAAAAAGCCAGATAAGATGTATAAAGCACGCAAAAGGTAAAAAAAAGAGTGATAGACTTAGGATTATAGAACAATATAGTCGGTTACTTCAAGTAGTTGGGTATGGATAAGCTAACAATATGTACCGTTAATGTGGCTGGGTTAAATGACAGGGCTAAGAGAGATAAGATCTATGAAATATTGCGTTATATTAGTCCAGGAGTAATCTGTTTACAAGAAACCCATATTTCATGGAATAACCGGGCAGTCTTACAAATTCGGGGCTATGAGCTGGCGGTCTGCTCTTCACAGACATCCTTGACAAGAGGAGTGGCGATATTTATCAAACAATATCTTGGGGTTGGGAAACGCATCTTAGCAGATAAATGGGGTCGATGGGCAATTGTTTCATTAAGTGCGGGATTAACAATTGGGACTATTTATGCCTCCAATCAAGATGACCCAGAAATCTGGGAAGAACTTGAGATAGAGTTAGCTACATGGCCGGCCCCATTAATCCTCTGCGGAGATTTTAATATTCACACAGGGACCCTATCCGGGGCAGACATAAACTACACGGGGAGGAAACCAAAGGTTAATAGAGCTATAAATACACTAAAAAGTACCCATGGGCTAGTGGATGTCTGGCAGGCTAAGAAGGGGAAGGACCCGGGTTATACATATTTTTCATACCCCCACCAGAAGAGTGTGCGCCTGGATTACTTTTTGGCTTCGACTCATATTCTTGGGGAGGCAGAGATTGCTAAATTGCCTAGAATTTTTTCGGATCATAATCCGTTAATGTTGGGAATTGTATATCAAGGCAGTAAGCAGAGACCCTGCCCATGGACGTTTGATAGGAAGTTAACTGTTGATGAGGATTTTTTGAAATTTTTTAAGCACTGGGCTGAGGAATACTGGGATGCTAATCATTTTAGTGCCTCACGCGCAGTTGTGTGGGACGCATTTAAAGCTAATCTTCGGGGTCAAGTGATAGGTTATGTAGGTCAACTGCGGAAAAAACGTAAAGAGCATATCGAGGCTCTTCTGATGAAACTATCACAGCAAGAGATCGAACAGATGGAAAGGTTAGGGCAGGGGAGCCGGACAGAGTAAAGAAGATCAGTGAGGAAATAGCCATAACTAAAGCTGAAGTTAATAGTATATTTCAGGTCCAAGCTGCCCAGGCTTATCAGGCTCATCTAAAGGAGAGGTATGAGTATGGGGAAAAATCTGGTAGACTCTTAGCCCATAGGATTAGGCAGCGGGATTCACAGAAACTTATAGGGGAAATAAAGAACCCCGAAGGGCAATTGGTTAACACCGCGGCAGAGATTATGGGGGTATTCGAGCAGTTTTATAGGAATTTATATCAGATGGATGATAGTGGAACAACAAACGGGGGAAATATGTGGAATTATTTAGGATCTAATAGGTTGGAACCAGAAATTTGTTTGGAATTGGAAAAGGAAATCTCAATTGAAGAAACCGTGACTGCTCTAAATAGCTTGGCTTTGGGGAAAGCATCCGGCCCCGATAAGATCCCAGTAGAAATCTATAAGGCACTGCAATCCATCTTAGCCCCAATATTGCAAGATCTATTCGATGTACAATATCATGGGATTCCGCCAAAATCGTGGCAAGACACTGAGATAGTAATATTCCCCAAAAAAGGGAAACCTCCGGAGTTACCGGGGTCATATCGACCTATCTCATTAATAAATTCGGACGCGAAAATTTATTCAAAGATTCTTGCGAATCGACTCCGGGGGATCATAGCCAGATTAGTCTCTCCTTGGCAACACGGCTTTATACCCGGTAGGGGTACTACAGATCATATCCGGCGTGTGATTTCTTTGATTGATATAGCAGAAGTCAGGGGAGATGATCTGGCTGTGATCCTCTTGGATGCCGAAAAGGCATTTGATCGGGTGGTATGGCAGTCCTTATGGGAAATCCTGGCGGCACGAGGGTTTGGCCCACGGCTAATCACGGCAATACGGGCAATGTACTGTAATCCAACTGCAAGGGTTTCGAGTGATGGGGGATATATCCGGGATAATACAGGTAGCACGGGGGACCAGGCAAGGCTGTCCTTGTTCCCCGATTCTTTTTGCGTTATATATCGATCCTCTGGTTGCCCAGCTAATTTTAAACCCGGCAATAGAACCATATCGAATTAACGGCTACGAGACAAAGGTTTTGGCCTACGCGGACGTTATCGCAGTGATTACATCTAAACCAGAATCGGCAATTAGAGAGATCGAGGAGGTGGCAGAGAGGTTTGGGAGCTGGTCCGGATATCGTTTAAATAAGGGTAAGACTCAGATAATCTGCTCAGGACAATGTTCATTTCAAGATCAGCGGAAGATGGATATTGCCGTCTATTTGGGGGTTAAAATTAGCTTTAATCTGGCTCAACTATGGACTATTAATCTTGATCCTATGTTGAAAGATATTAGTATGGAGCTTCGGCGGATTGATCGGCTACAACTAACTATTGTGGGCAGGGTTAATGTTCTAAAAATGAAGTTTTTCCCCAGAATTTTGTATCTATTTCGCTCAAGTCCCATTAGAGCTCATGTATGATATAATCCAGAGGATGGATACTATGTTTTCAAACTTTATTTGGAATTATCATAAAGTGAGACGTGCTTTGAAAACACTAACCCTCCCACGGGAGAGGGGAGGCTGGGCTGCCCCGAATCTGCTTTTTTATTATTGGGCAGCCCCCCTACAACAGATGGGCACCTTGTTAGCAGAGGACGGGGTGGGACGTGAGGACTCTCTGCCTTCTATATATCAGCTGTCTATGGGGAGGGAAGCAATAGGACTCTTTCTTAGGCAGTGGGAGTCTAGGTATTATAAGAACATACGATTTCTTAGTATTAAAGCAGCAAGATCAGTCTGGGTTAAGGCATATAAGATTCTGAGAATCCCCAAACTTAACAGATATTCTCCACTATGGGGGTCATCACTGTTTCCCGCCGAAATAATGGATGGTATGGCCAGGGACTGGGAACAGGCAGGTATATTACATGCTGCCTGTCTGTATAACAATGGAGGTCAGATAGTTACTTTCCCGGACTTGGTTGAGAAATTTGGAATTGCGGACAGGACTTATTTTAAATATATACAGGTTAAAGGATGCCTTAAAAATTTGGAAAGGGGGTTATTTGATCTAGGACCTATAGCAATGTTGGATAAAATATATTATGGAGGTGCCCGGATCGGGGATATTTATAATATATTAATGGAGACTTTACCGGATGATCTCGGTAAAGTAGAGACTAGATGGGCGGAAAAATTAGGTGATGCAGAGGTTGATCTAGATATGTCTTTGGAATTGGGCGTAAATATCTTTCTGGCAGCCAATTTAAAGGCGCAGCATTATAAAACTTTGTTTAATTTGTATTTTACCCCAGCTAAGTTGTTTAAATGGGGGAAAAGAGAGTCGGATGAATGTCCAAGGTGCGGTTTGGGCCCGGCAGATAGCATACATATGTTTTTTTCATGTAATTCTCTTAGTTTGTTAAAAAGTGGGATTGAGGAATTTTGGCAAGAAGTAACCAATCAAGCGATTATTATTACCGCACCCATGATGCTATTTGGATATGACAATCGAGCTAAGCTGTCAAGACCCCATCGGGATTTTATATTTATTACAACAGCAGTCGCCAGGCTTTTAATAGCTACAAGGTGGAAGGATAATGAACCTCCGTCATATATGGCCTGGCTCCATAGGCTATGATCTATCCATATGCAGGAGCTGGCTTTATATAAATGTAAGGGGTGGCGGGCGAAAGAGAAAGGTCATCAGATCTGGGGGCTAATGACCAGTTGGATTAAAAAAGATCGTAGGGTTATCGCCAACAGGCTGGGAATCGGTTAATAATTCTTTTGATTTCAGCTTTGTAGGATTTCTTGTTGTTTCCTCCCATGCTTTAACCTATTAGCTAATAATATAAAGGGGCCCACGACGACAGCTCAGCCGCTGCGGTAACTGTAAGTATAATAATTGCTGTCAAGTTGAAGGGGGTTTGAAAGATGTTGAATTACAGATGTTTCTTTTTTGTTGCGTGCTTTCAATGTATAATGTATCTTGTTTTTCTTTTGTGGCTGGAAAAAAAAAAAAAAAAAAAAGAGTTAAAATCACACACTTGAGGGTCAGGGTGACCTTCACATCAGACAGAAACTCATGCGTGATGAAAAGATCTTGAATATAACTTCCATATGTGACTTTGTTCAAAGTTTAGTTTGTAGAGTAAGTCTTTGTAATTGAAGTAGACTGTCCTCCTGCAACCCCAATAGATGACACGAGTAGCTCCTCTGGACGTAGCAGAACTATTTTTCTCTGGGACAATATATTTCTACATCTAACCTAGAACTTGCATATATAATACCTACAGTCGACAATCACATGTCTATTTTAACAAGGTTTGATGTTATTGTATCAAATTAACTTTCAGCATTTTGATTATATAATAGATGTTATTTTCTGTAATGTTAAGGATTACAACGGCTGCGTGTCAAGACTTCCTGGGACATTATCACTCACGCTGGTAGCTACTACTCACGCTTAAGAAATTTGAAAAGTTATGAGTTGCCGTCTTGCATTTACATAGCCATTTATATAGCAATTACACCTTTATCATATAATAATTAATATGAATTATTGCCCAACTGAGTGATGCCAATTTTACCAGGTTGAGAAGAACGTAAGACAGAGTGAGAAAATGCAAGGATTCTAAAGTATGTTAAGCAGGATAGATGTTGCCATTTGCGGCAGGCACATACACCACTGAGCTATTTTATCTGGATTGTAGCTTGTGAATTGCAGAATTCACAATGGATTCTGCAACAAATACACTTACCATCTGAACTACCTAACCAGCAACCTGCGGGTAAAATGAAATGCTCTGCAACTGCCATATTAACCCACTAAGTTTTTTAGATGTCGATTAAAACCATAGCCCAGCAGGTTATACAGAAATCAGCAGAAAGTGCATTAACCACCTGAGTTACTTTACCAATAATATATGGCTTAAGACTTGATGGAGTCCCGCAGAAATCTGCAGCAGACGCCAAAAACCCACGAGATTACCTTGCAATGCACACTGGATATGATCAAAGAAGTAAGGTAGAACAGCTATTTTTCCTTGTCGGTTTGCAGGGAGACAGTTTCTAAAAATATAATGCATTTGTACTGGCAGAACATAAGGTGTCATGGAAATTCATGTGTTTTCCTGATTCAAGTCACCCAAGCCGCTTTTACGGACACATACTCCCAGTTCGTTAACTTTCGTCAGCTCTAAACCATGAGCTCCATCCATATAGCGGCATGAGTCCAAAATACCTGCAGTGTTATGCAACCACATCCGGGGTGCCTGGAACGTCCTGCCTGTTAGTAAACACGGAAGGAAGCGATTACCAAAGCCTTTCATTCTTACAAAAAATTAGATCACACTTATCGATAGTTTTTTACCGTAGGGCACAAAATTGGTTCACAATAATACTCGAACCCAGGAATTTTATATTGAAAATGAAAAGGATATTGAACAGTCCTTCAGTAATGATTTTTGATGGTTTTACCTGCTTCGGGGAAGATTGTATGCAAGAAATAATAATAAATAGGGAAACCGTTTTAGTCTCAAATTCACTTTTTTGGTTTCCTCCGCAAAAGACACGACTGCTTTATTAAAAAAAAATTCGCAACGTTATGATATTTAGTGCTACTGGTCCCACAGGAGAGAAATCAGCCTTTCTGTTTATCAACCGGAGCGTGTTGTAGCACGTGAAGTGCACGTTGTTGTACGTGAACTGCACGTTGTTGTAGGCGTGCGGGTGACGGAATGGCGTCTCTAAGCGTCACGGACGAACCTGCGCTGTTCTCTAAATGCCAAAGAGGCCGCGGCGCTGATGACGGAGCGGAAATGACATTATCAAGTACTCCCCGATTTCAGGCACAGGGCAGGCAGGTGTCCACAGTCAGGCCACCTCCGGGAACGGAGGAGTGTGTTCAAACAGTGCTGCTATATATTGGAAAGTGGTACACCAGTCAGTAAGGGGAGATGTGAGCGTGACTTCAGGAAGCAGCCTCTTTATTTATTTTATGTGAAACTTGAAAGGTTCTATATAGTGCGAACATGACCCGTCAGGGTATCAGAGCGCTGTACATGTCTCTCTTTGTGGGTGAACGGAGTATGAGAGCTAAAAGATTCAATGATTTTGTAATGTCATGACTCATTCTTTTCCTCCTGTGGGTTTCTTGTGCAACTAGTTGTTCTTCATTTCATTAGAATTATTTGTATCTTATATACTTATTTGTCTACAGCTTGATTTTTTTATCTTCTCATATGTCTCTCAATTTTTCATATAGTTTATTGTTATTCCTTTTGTTTATTTTTTATATTGTTTTGTAATGTTATTATTAAGGGAGAAGATGGGTATTGCTGGCTGGCCATGCTGCACCGTGTGCATAACGCAGAGTGTTATGCTGGAATGTGTTAGTGGAATATGTGGAGGAGAAAATGTTGATGTTTGAACGAAAACGAGTTTTGTTGCGGTGTTGAGGATTCAGGTGCAATGGCGGCTTGCGGGACTTTTCGTATTGGAGTTTACTTAAAATAAATGTACCTGCAATTGTATGCCGTTTTGTTTTCCTTTCAACAGCCAGTATATGAATATGATGGCCAGCACGTTCCGTCCATATGGACTTCGCCTAGCGGGAAAGGCGGCGGCTGAGTAGAGAGTTTGTATGTATGATAGTAGTACATCTTCGTGACACATTACTGCTTCTCAAGCAAGTTGTAGTACGAGATCACCCTCTACGCCGGGATCACCAAGCAACTCACTAGAAGACTACAAACTATCCAGAACTTGGCAGCCAGACTCACCCTGAACTTCCCACACAGAAAGGATATCACACCACAGCTCAGGGAGCTCCATTGGCTCCCAATACAAAAACGTGCTCATTTCAAACTCCTCACAGAAACATTCAAGGGTCTACTCAACTTTGGACCCATCTACCTGAACCGTTTCATCTCCTTCCACCAACCACCTAGACACCTCCGCAGGACTCCTACTCACACGCATTCAACCCACACACAGAACCAAATCAGGAGGACAGACGTTCTCTTACATTGCTCCTAAAGCGTGGAACGGTCTCCTACTCCACATGACAGCCTCCTCCTCTCCTTGAATTTCGCAAGAAGCTTTTCAATAAAGGGCTAGGCACACATACATATTCAACACCACGTGGGGGCGTGGCCTGGCGCCGATGGAGTGAGCAGCAAGGCTCGTGAGCTCCAGTCGGCCGGCCGCCATCGAATGCCATCCTGAAGCCCAAAATGGGACAAGAATCCCTGCAGCGCACCCCCGCAGCCGTGAGAAGGGTGAGCTGTGCCCCAGAGGCGAGGAGAGCCTGCCCTGTGGTCTAAGAGCAGGAAAACTGAGGACTGAGAGCGCGGCCGAACAACCAGACAAGATGGCGGCGCACAGTGAGGAGATCGGGACGAGCATCGGTCTTCTGAGTGGCTTTGACCGAGATGGAGGGGGCCTGGAGTGCCCCTCCCCTCGCCTCCTGCGCCGAGCTGAGTGATGAGCCTGGAGGCCCCCTGGAGCTGGGAGCGGAGGAGCTAGACGCGGTGGATGCTGCTAAGAGCAGCGGCAAAATGGCGGCACCCATCGGGTACTGAGGAAATTAGAGCCAGTGCTGGTCTATCGGCGTGGCCTTGCTCGGGGCCTGGAGTGCCCCCCCCCCGCCCCCTGTGCAGGATTAAGTGCTGGGCACGGAGGCCCCTTGAAGTAAGTCCTGAGAGGAGTGAAGCAGAGGGGAGTTTGGGGCTCCAGGGGGCCCTATGTGGCAGACCCGGGGGCTGGTTCGGGCGGACACCGGAGCGGTGGGGATGATTGAATGCCCCCTGGGGAGCTGGATATTACGAATGCGGCCGAAAAAGCAGTATGGAGGTGGCGGCGCACATTGGCCACTGAGTGAGCCAG
This sequence comes from Calotriton arnoldi, assembly GCA_963921515.1. Classification (NCBI taxonomy): domain Eukaryota; kingdom Metazoa; phylum Chordata; class Amphibia; order Caudata; family Salamandridae; genus Calotriton; species Calotriton arnoldi. The sequence continues at coordinate 897,167 of CAWUFW010007308.1, read as the reverse complement.
AGCGAGTACCGGATTGTCTGCACTGCCCTGCTTGAGGCGGAGAGAGGCCTGGAGTACCTTCCCCTCGCCCCCCTGCACAAGTTCTGAGTGTTGGGCCCAGAGGCCCCTTGAAGTAACTCCGGGGGAGTGAGGCAGAGAGGAGATCGGGACCCCGTGGGGCCCCACGTGATAAGCCTGGCAGCTGGGTAGGGCGGGCATCGGAGCGGCAGAGGCAATTGAGTGCCCCCTGGTGACCGCTGCCAAGGCCCTGCGGGGAGCAAAGACTATAGCAGCACTGAAGCGGCCAGCAGAGGCTGACATTGTGAGGACGGGAGGTGGAGGGGGCCCTGCCCCCCCCCTGAGTTCTGCGGTGGGATGAAATGAGCCCGGGCCTGGGGTTCTAGACGGGCACCCACAGCAGGAAGCACCAGTGTAGTGCCAAGGCGAGGGTGACTGAGGCGGCAGACCTGGAGCAAGTGCGGAAAAGGCCCACACGCCCTATAAACCGAGAGGTCCTGGAGGCCCCAAGGGAGAGAGGAGGTCTAAGCGAAGGGGCACGGGGAGGCCTGGAAAGGCTGCTGAGTTCGGAAAACGGGCCCTAGAGTTACCACCGCCGGGGCCTAATTCACAGAGCGGCAGAGAGATCCCCCCAGCGCGCATAGCCCAGGGAAGCACATTGGGAGAAAGTGGATTCACCAACCTGAGGACGAGACATCTGTGTCAATCTGAAGCAGAGTAGGAGTGGCGCATTGCGCCAGAGTGTAGCAAGATCCAGAGTTCCCAGGCAGGCCTAGAGAGGGGTGAAACCAGACCCGTAACGAGCACGTGGGCGCGGCAGAAGGGACGGCGGGACAACAGCGGGAAGCTAACGCAGAGACGGACGGGCCTAATCTGAGCCTGAGTGGAGGGAAGCACTGGACTGAAGAGCGCCTGCCAGAACAGATGATCTCATGGACGGCGGGGGTAGCCTGAAGCGTCCCATGAGTACGCGCAGCGCCAGAAGTGTCATAGAGCGAGAAGATGCCCTGGGGAAGCTCCTCAAAAAGAAAGACAGGGAAGAGACCCTGGCAGGTAAGTCATCAGACGAGAAAGAGAGGGCTTCGACGCAGAAGGAACACTCTGGAGACCCCACGCTGCAGGACATATTGCAGGCTATTACCTCCTACAGTGAACGACTGGAAGGTAAAAATGACTCACTGAGCCTTGACATGGGATTGCTTCGGGAAGACCACAAAAAGCTGGCGGACCGGGTCAAGACATCTGAGGGGGAACTAGCTGAAGCATTACTGGCTCTAGCAATAATGAAACAACGAATGACAGCGCTGGAAACTAAAGTGCGCGTACTGGAGGGCAGAGCTGAAGACGCCGAGAACAGGTCACGCAGAAGCAACCTGAGAATCGTAGGCTTGCCTGAGAAAATTGAAGGCCGCAGCATAACAGACTACCTGGAAAAGTGGCTCCGGGAAGAAGTAGCGCCGGGCGGCTTATCGAACTTCTTTGCCCTAGAAAGGGCACACCGTGTCCCTGCAAAGCCGCCTCTGCCGGGAGCACCACCGCGGGTGGTGATAGCGAAGCTCCTCCACTACAAGGACAGAGATCATATCCTTACCCATGCGCGCCTCAGAGGAGACGTACAAGTAAATAATTCCATGGTGCGAATCTTCCCAGATTTCTCCAGAGAAGTGCAAAGGCAGAGAGGATCCTACAGGGACGTGAAGTAGAGACTGCGGCAATTGAACTACAAATACGTGACGCAGTACCCGGCCACGCTGCGAGTCACCTCAGACAAGGGTACAGAGTTCTTCAGAGCCCCCCATGAGGCGTTGGACTGGCTGGACCGGCACGGAGGGACAGAGCCACCAAGAGGAGAAGAGAAGACAATGAGAAAACCGCTCCACGAACCGGCGGACCGGGAAAGAGACTCTAGCGCCTACGCAGGAGGAGGCATAGCTTGAACGTCAGAGCGCAATGCAAGTCGTAGCACTGATCAGTGGCAAAGCGAGGAGCCAGATGCCCCCTGAGGGCAGCGAGACTGCAGCAGAATCCTGCTCAGAACATGGGTCCAGCGACTCTGAGGCGCAGAGTGTGATGCTCCCAGACGTCACTCCGCAGATGGCGGTTGACATTGTTTAGTGGGAGAGAACGGTGGACTGCAATGAACAGGTCTGGAATGCTACAAGGCGCTCTCGTCTCTGCAATGAGGTACAGGGGTTGATAAGGGAGGTGCTGCGGGGGGGACCTCTGACACTACGGAAGGGGATGGTGGCCGCAGAGACTGGGAGAGAAACGGGCGAGTAGCCTTCCCCCTGTGATTGACTGATCGAACTGCAAGCGGTCACTTGCGGGCATATCAAACTAGTTTGGATGGGGGGTTTCCTGCTTGTCCTGGGGAGTTGGGGAAAATGTTTAATGTTGATTTGGGGGACACCTTGAGTTGCTGCGCACAAGAAATCACACGGGTTCGAGTGGGAGGCGTATACAGGTGGCGCAACACAGCCAGAGAGGCGAACAGGGCATAGTAATACCTAATAATGGCTGACAAGCAGCAATACAAGTGTATGACCTGGAATATTAGGGGCATGCATACAATGTCAAAACGTCACAAGGTCCTCTCATACATTCGGAGGCGGGGAGCCCAGATAGCTCTTTTACAAGAAACGCACCTAACGCAAAAGGAGGGACAGGCACTACAAAGACGGTGGAGGGGGCAGCTCTTTTACACCACTTATTCGGCTTATGCACGGGGGCACTAATATGGATTCAAGCGGGAGTCCCATTTCATCTGATGAGCTCAATGGTGGATCCGGAGGGTCGATATGTAGCCATAAAGGGGTGACTAGAGGGTCGAGAGATTAGTATAATCAGTACCTACGCCCCTAATGTAGAACAGCCGGCCTTCTTTGCGACGTTGAGTCACAGATTAGCGCAATATTTAACAGATACTGCTATAGTAGGAGGCGACTTTAACAGCGTAGACAACACACTTATAGACAGATCCCACCCTCCATTATGAAACTCTCAAGCAGTGCGTGCCTCTCATGCATTTACTACATGGAGAGAGAGCTGGGGACTGATAGACGCGTGGAGGACCCTATACCCCCAGGAAAGGGACTACTCCTACTTCTCAGTGGTCCATGAGGTGCATGCGCGACTAGATGCCTTCTTGTGCTCAGTAGATGCTCAGCGTCATGTTACTGCTGCGGAATACCGTGCACGAACAATTTCGAATCATAACCCACTAGTTCTATCCCTGAAGTGGGCGCACCCAGTAACAGCGATTCCTACATGGAGACTTCACCCGGACACCCTGGAGGACCAGGTCTTTCGGGAAGAGATTAGGGGCGAAATAGCGCACTATTTCGAAACTAATGCGGGAACGGCTGCATCGCCGAACACGGAATGGGACGCTTTCAAAGTGGTCCTGAGGGGCCAATGCATTACACGTGCCACGGGAGTCAGATGCGTCATCATGAGAGACGTAGATGGGGCAGAGACAGCCCTCAGAGAGTTGGAATGCAAAAGGCCAGAGCACCCGGAGCTTCAGTGGGCACTCTTAGAAGCCAAGGAAGAAGTGGCGAAGCAGACAGAGAGGCTTAGAAACTTTGATTACAAGAAATACTTAGAGCGCACTCACGCTGAGAGGGACAAGTCAGGGTCGCTTCTGGCATGGCTAGCGAACCCAGAGAATAGGGGTCCCCCCCTGGTGGAGATAGAGGGTGAGAGGGGGGTTAGACACTACACACAGGAAAAGATCAATGAGGTCGTTGCCCGCTACTATGCCAAACTCTACAGGAAGACGCGAGAAGGCGAATCTACGGATGTAGGGGAATATCTGGCAGACTTGCGGCTGACGAGGCTGAGCCCGGAAGAGGCGGAAGAGCTGGGAGCAGACATCACACAGCGGGAGGTGCGGGTTGCCATTAATGATATGGCGAGAAACAAGACCCCGGGCACAGACGGTTTGCCGGCTGAATTCTATGCAATGTATGCGGAGGAGTTGGCCCCTCGCCTGGTCACAATGTACCAAGAAGCCCGAGAAATCGGAGTGCTGCCCGAAAGTGCCAGGGAAGCCCTTATTGTCCCAGTACCCAAGCCAGGGAAAGAGCCACACGATTACACGGCTTACAGGCCGCTATCCATGTTAAACATGGATTACAAAATCCTAAGTAAAATTCTTGCGACGCGCTTACTCCCCCACATGTCCAATCTGGTCCACGCGGACCAGGCAGGGTTTATTCTGGGGCAAAATACGGCCATAAATATTAGGCGACTCCTGGCTGTGATGGGCTCTGAGGGGTACGATAAGCGAGAGGCGGCAGCGTTTGCGGTGGATATAGAGAAGGCCTTTGACAGCCTGGAGTGGTCATACCTCTATGAAGTCCTGGCTAAAATGGGCCTGGGGGGGGATTTCTGGCATGGGTGCGGCTGTTGTACGCGTCTCCTATGGCCCGAGTGCGCACTGGGAGGACTATCTCGTCTAGACAGAGGGTGGAGAGAGGTACGAGGCAAGGATGCCTCCTCTCCCCGCTCTTGTTTGCACTGGCTATTGAGCCACTGGCGAGCAGGGCCAGGAGCGGGCAGGATTATGAGGGCCTGGGGACGGGAGCGGTGCAACACTTCATAGCATTGTATGCTGACGACCTCTTGCTATTCTTAAGCAACACGACGGACGAACTGCGAGGAGCCCGTGACATGCTGGCCCGATTTGGCACCGTGTCTGGCCTTAAAGTCAATTGGCAAAAATCCAGCTTATACCCAATGGCGCCAGATACCCTCCCCGCCGCCTGATCTAGAACATTTGAAGTGGGAACCTAGCTGCCTACAGTACCTTGGAGTTAAAATATATCATGGAGCGGCGGAATTACTGGAAGGTAATGTGGGTAGAGCGATACAATCAACGAAAATAGTGATGGATTTTTGGGGGACGGTGCCGCTGTCGGTAGCTGGGAGAGTAGCCGTCCTGAAGATGGTAACGCTGCTGCGCCTACTATACTACTTTGGGACTCTCCCGGTGTGGATCCCGTGAGCGATATTCAAAGAGCTTGACTCAATGGTTACGTCATTCCTTTGGGGTGCAGGACGTAGGAGAGTGGCGTTGGCCTCATTGCGACGCCCCACAGCAGAGGGCGGATTAGCGTGCCTGATTTTGAGAGTTACTACTTAGCTGCACAGCTATACTGGCTGATCCAATGGTTGGCAGCGGATCGTAACCCGGAAAGGGAACAATACCCGGCTGCACCAGATGCTGCAACCCTGGCGAAAATCCTGCTGCAAGTGCGTCAGAATACATCTGAAGACATAACCGAAACAAGGGTGGTGGTGCGCTGCTGGGCTAGATACCTGAGGAGAGCGGGCGCTGCGACCCCCTATTCCCCTGACATACCTATCACAATGCTACGCTGTCTTCCGCAGGTAGAGCACTGGGCAGGGCTGGAGGACTGGGTTGAGGCAGGACTAAGCGTGATGGGGGACTTGTACCAAGATTCCACGCTACTTTCATTTGAAGAATTGCAAACTGCATACGATTTGCCCGGGGGTCACTTCTTGAAGCATGGGGCCCTCACACGAAGGATTAGAAAGCACTGGAACGTTGGGAGTGCAGAACCATTGGGGGTGCAGAACCACAGGCGTTGGCGGGGTGTAGATATGTCGCGCTGTCAGCAGCGAGAATTAAGACGGTGTCCTGCCTATATAAGGCAATACGCGGGGATATGCAAAAGCCGTTAGAGCGCTTGCGATTACAATGGGAAGAAGACCTGGGTAAACAGATACCAGAGGGAGAGTGGGACAAAATCCTAGTGCGCACCCCGAAAGCATCTAGAAATGCGAGATTTAACTGAATTATCTATTATGTGCTACATAAAGCGTATCTAACGCCGGCCCGAATTAGGAGACATTTTGGCGCGGAAACGGCAGTGTGCCCGAGATGCGGGGAGAGGGAGGCACACATACTTCACATGTTTTGGAGCTGCCCCATATTGCAATCCTCTTGGGAGGAGATAAGACAGGTGGTAGGCGACCTTATTGACAAAGAGCTTCCGCAGGCCCCAGAGCACTTCCTATTAGGGTGGCTCCCCCACAAGGCCAAAAATAAAGTAACAGGAAAGTTCCAGGACCTTGCATATGTCCTAGCCAAGAGAGAGATAGCCAGGAATTGGAAAGCACCGGGAGGGCCACGGATTACCACCTGGAAAAAAGAGCTTGAGAAGTGGGCAGGAGCAGAAGGCAGACTATTGCTCAGAGAGGCCAGCCGGGAAATAGGCAAAATGGAGAGGGCTAGAGCATGGGAAAGCCTAGTGTGCGAGTTGGTGGTGAACGGGCAGGACAACAATAGTGGGGCAAGCACCCCGAGATTGGCAGAGCCAGAACGGGAGAATGGACAGGAGGGACATTCAGCCTAAAGAAATCTGATGGTATAGCACTACAACGCTCGGAATCTGGGAGACTGACGCACGAGAACCCGACAACACGTAGAAACACTCCCATGTCTACATAAGCGCAACTCAAGGGGGGAGGGGAGATGGTTTTGTTTAAAAGGGGATGTTGAAGAAAATGCGCCAGAGAATGTACGTAGAATGCCATGTACAATAAGCGCTGGATACGAAACTGAGAATATCCATGTATATTGAGGTTGTCTAAAAGCCAATAAAATATGGTTAAAAAAAAAATACATATTCAACACCACAATACCCTCGTGGGTGATCGTGCGCTTTACAATTACACATAAAATAACTTACTTGACTGCCAAGGGTTCAGCTTGTTTTTTGGTGACATTTCCAGGTTTACGGTGCACTTATGTGTGACATCCTATATCATGTGTGACACTTTATTGTGAGCTACGCAAAGTCCTTATATTGGTGTAACATTAATCTGTGTAAATACACTTTCCAAAAACATTTCTTTAGCTCATGCCCCACCAAACATCTCCAAGTCAATTCTCCTTCGTCTGCTTCAAAGTCCCAAACTTGTCTAGTCCCCACTCCTGTATCCCCCGCAAGAGGTGGATATGAACCTGACTCACCAGCCCACCAAACGCCTGCCATCCAGAAAAATCTTGGAGGTGTTTTCCTGTTCCACCCTATTGAAACCACTCTTCGATGCTTGTAATCACCAAAACACTGCAGCTTCTCATTCCATATCCTGGCCAACAATTACCTCAACTCAAACATATAATAAGCAGTGCCAAATCTAGATAGATGTACCTCATCTGACCGATATAAATAAGCATCCTCTCCCTTGATGTTCCCATGGGCCAACACTTTGATACCAGCCGTCTTGCAGAGTGCTCTCTCATTGCCCTATTCAGCCTCCTCCTCGCATTGCTCATAGCTTAATGCTTATGTGCCCCTCTCCATGTTCTACCCTGAACAAATTTCGTCCACACCAAACATGTCCCTGCTCATTTCTTTTTCAGCAACAATAAATCCTCTTTCATCTGCTAAATCAATGTCAACCATGAAAGTTGTATTAGGTCAATTTCTCCTAGGAGAATGACCAACATGTTCAGAACCCTCTGCCTACAAAAAGCTCTGATAAAAAAGGCAACAATTTGCCCCATTGCATTCTGCTTTCCCCCAACTATATCACCTCGTGCCCGCTGCTATGCAGTCCCAAAGATGGACCAAATATCCAGCCCACTGCATATTTTGCTGCACAGTGCATCAGTGTCCAACAATCCATGTAACAATTTCACTTGCCAGTGGGTCCTTAACGCAGCCTACAGTAAAAACATTTTTAAAAAAAATAATCTTGCAGTAACAGTCAAACCATATTATTTTCTGCTGTTTTTTCATAACATTTTTCTTCCATCTCCTAATTGCCTAATTTCTCCTGAACAGATGCCAAACCAGGCTGCTTCTCTTGCTCCCCCAGTTCTGAAGGAATTTGTCACATACTTTTGCATTTGTAACCCTGGCATATTTAGTGCTCTCCTTAAAATTCCCAGTAAATTAAAAGCTATACACAAACCCTCTGCAGGACAGAAAGTCTCATCAAATCTTGTTCCTAGCCACACCAAAATGTGTTAGTCCATTTGCTGTTCAATTGCACTCACTTTCCTCTACCTACTTGATCTGTTTTTGATTGCCTCAGCCAAATCCGCAGCCTATCTCCTTCCATTTGCATGTCTTTTTTCTTAAACCTGCATTCCTTTTTGAATCCAACTTCTCTGGCACGCGAAATGCCCAATAAAACATCCATAACATACATAATCTGAAAATACTCACATCAAATTTATTGCAATAATAATTAGGTAATACCCTTATTACTTTCTGTACAAGTCTAACATAACCGGATCCTTTTTGCACCTTTCTACCCACTCCAACCTCCCAACACCCACTTTACCAATTCACCCTCTGCCGGATTATATGCTCACCACAATGTTCCATAAAAGTATACTCCAGCCAATTTGCCTGCAATAGTCATTTGTGAAAGACCTCTGTCAACCATACTGTTGGACTTGGCCCTTTCTGCAGGGTCATCCACAAACCTTTTTGCCTTCACCCACCTGTTTTCAGAAACCGCTTTTGTTAAATTTTAGGACACTGCAGCCTTTACCACTGCTAACCAGTGCTCTCTTTAAAACATGCCAGAATTTGCTTACACCCATTAGTCCTCCTTGATTTACTTTAAGTCTCTAGTAATGTGGTACTCCATGTGCCCAGGGCCTGTAAATTAAATGCTACTGGTGGACCTGCATCACTGTTTGTGTCACCCACTTAAGTAGCCCTTGAAACATCTCATGCCTGCCATTGCAGCCTGTTTGTTCAGTTTTAAACTTCCATTATGACCTGGCAAAATAAACCTTTTGCCAGGCCCAGACCTTACTTTTTAGTACACATAAGTCACCCCCAGGGTAGGCCCTACACAGCCCAGAGGACACAGTGCAGTGTATTAAAAATGTTGGACATGCACGTTTAAGTTTTAAATGTCCTGGTAGTGAAAAACTCCTAAATTTATTTTTTACTCATGCAAGGCCTACCCCTCCTATAGGAAAATACTGGGGGGCATTTTTATAAGTGAATGGTGAAGCATGGCTTTAAGCAAAAATTGCTAATGTCATGCTCTGCCTTTCTGAAAACGCAAGGATGTGCCGTATTTACAGTGGTACGGCACATCCCTGAGCTTTCCATAGCGTTGGCGCTAAACTCAGCTGCCTATCGCCAATGCAGGCACCCTTGCACCAAAGTGAAAGGGTGCCTGCGTTGAGGGAATGATTGTTTATGTGGAGGAAGGTGTCCCTTCCTGCACATAAATAATCACTAATGGTGAATTGTAACTCCTATGTGTGCTGCCCTCTAAATCCATATCCCAAACCGACTACCACTTGTTCCCACCTTGCCGCAGACTTTGCCCTTCAGCAATGCAGCACTGTAAGCATTTTGATCCTTGGTGTTCTTTGCTGTGTCCGCACTTGACATCTGAAAAGCACCAATGCCTCTCTCTTTAATTAGCACTCCCCTTGTTTCACCACATTCAGCCTTGACCGTTTGTGTTTGAAGGCTTACCCCAATACCCTCACGCACTTTACCTTCCTCCCATTCACCACTCTCCTTATCTTAACGTAATCTAGCACTAATCCTTCCTCATCACTTACACCAGTCTAACCACTCATACCCAGCTGCTCACCATCTCTAGCACCCCATCACACGTTTTCCATTCTGATGCTGATAACGTTATCTTTTTTGATGACACTTCTTACTCCCTTTTTGTCAAATAGGCCACTGTAAACCCCTTTTCCCTTCAGACCTGTGTCCTTGAACCACTGTAAACTTAGCCGGTATCTCCTCTACTTCCCTGACCTCGTCTGTCAGGATTCTCTGGTGTCCCATGTGGGCACCATGAGTTGCTCTAGCTCCTCTATTCCGTCATCATCTCTTCTTTATCTTGCACCCACACCCATCTACCTGACCCCTTCTCCACATATATATTTGCTTCTTCCAGTGTTTGCTGTTCTTTTCCCTCCTCCCATAGTCCCTTCCCATCTCTACTTAGCTTAGGTGCTGTTTCGTGTCCTATTCTGATTCCTTTGTGTTCTTGCCTTCTAGTAACTTATCCCATGCCTGTTACCATTTGCCTTCATCCTTTATTCTCTTTCCCAGTTCAGGTTATCTTCCTTTGACTTTGCCTTGTTTTTCCCTTGTTTCTGTTGTTTCTGTACTATCCCCATCCCTCTGATACCATGCTGCATTTGTGTATTCGGAGGCGATAGAACTACATTTCCCATTGTGCCCCTCAATGCGTTGTCAATTTCCTCTTGGGCCACCTGGCGCTTCCAATCCTGCGCTCCTTGGTGGCCTGCTCCTGTCACAGCACTTACAGGCCTACTAGGTGGCGCTGAAGTGCTCTCCTGTGTCACGCCTCCACCCTCCGCCATCTGCGTCATGCCTGCCCCTGCTCCTGTATTGCAATACTTGGACCATCAAAGCTGGAAGACATGCCATCCTCCCAATCAACACTGGTGTCCCGCCTCCTACCTCGAGCCATTCCCCAACCAGCCATGCTGCTCGTTGCCCTAGGTAAGAACATAGCACATTTGGGGTCACCACAGGTGGTGGATTTTTTTTGTTTTTAATACCTATTTCCACCAATATCCCTACTTCTTCCCTGTGGGGGTGAGAATGCAGCAGTTGCCACCACTACCCCACCTCCAGTGCTTACCTCTGTGTTCTTCCCATCTTTACCCATGCCTGTCCAAAAACCCCAGGCTTTAATAGGTTTGCCCTGCTTGCAAAGCACATACCGCGCAGCACTTACATCACTGTTCTTGATGTCTCCAACCTTTTCCTTGCCTACTGTCCTGCTTATTGTACCCTTGTTTGGTTCCTAACTCTATTGCCTAGACTGACCTTCTCATCTTTAAACTTGCCCTGTCTGGCCACGGGGCACCCTAAATAGCCCTATCACCTAAACATCGCCCTCCGCACCCTTCACCTATTCCCATGCCCCTTGTCCCTGTGGCCTGCGCCATCTGCACAAAGATACTTTGGGGTCACGGGTTTCACCTTTTGCTTCCCCCGGGCATCCTCATTCACAAGCAACCTATCACAATACTTGGCACAGAAGTGCTCATCTGAATATTGATTCAGAGATTCCTGTTCAATTCCTGTTGCCGGCTCTTATAGAAAACTAGCAATTCATATATAAAATTTGGGAAGGTCTCCACTGTATATGTTTGTGAGATATCTTTTACCCTTTAATGATATTTGTTTCTTTCTTGATGCTATTTTTTCTGTGTTTATCGGATATCTTCTGCTGTTGATGACACACACTATATCAGGTAGTGAATGCAGACCATTTCAGGCGCGCCTTCTGTCAGGGAAAAGAGGTGTGGCGGGGTCGGGGGGATGGACTGAAAAGGGGGATGAGGGAGACAAATGTAAAAAATAAAAAAGAACTTACCTGCTGCCCTCCATCATCGCGTCTCAATCATCTGCTTCTCTCCTCTATCGAAGGCACAGGCTCCCAGCCTACCCTGCGGCCAACCCTGAAGCTGCTATCACTCATGAGAGGAGCTTCAGGATTGGCCGAAGCGCCTCGATTCGCGCTCCAGGACAGACTGGGAGTCTGTGCCTGCTGTCTCCTACCCAACTGCGTTGCTGGGTTGGAGAGAGCTTTCACTGCGCATGACGGTTTGGCCGGCCTGAGACAGCTGGCCAAGCCATCATGTGCAGTGAAGGGAGTGCACATCACTCCCCTTAGTGCCTGTCGTCAATATGGCACCGCCCCCAAGTCTCGGCACAAGGAAAATAAAACGATAATAAAACGGGTTTTAAACCCGTTTTATCATTGTTTTCTTTTTCATGTTTTGGAGGGTGCTGGGAAGGGGGAGGGCGACACTCCGTCATAGCAGAGGAGCCGCCCTGGACCATTTACTTTGTAATTTTTGTTTTGAGAAAGACCCATTCTCTTTGGCTTGAAAAGTGTGGACCAAATAGCCAAGAAATAAAAAAAAACTAGGGAGTGCTTTTATTTGAATCTGTAAGAGTGCTGTTCATTCTTGTGGGCTGAAGTAACATTTTTTGGAAATTATATGTAAACGATATATAAATTTCACACCAATCCAATGGTATACTTAAACTTCTGATTTTTTTACATCCGAAATAATGATAAACTCAAATTAGTGTAAATTCAATGTATAGCATTGGAAAAAAAGGTAGGGTGAAATTATGGATCTGAAATTGTGGTGGTATACCTGCTGTCAGGAATCAGGTCAAGCAACGGGCATGGAGGGTCTGGAAGTGCAAGATAAGGGGCCTGTGGAAGCTTAGACATGTGGGAGCACTAGACTGCTGACTCCCATCATGCGCTTTGCTACTAAATTGCTAGAGGGTTAGGCAGAGAGAATGTAGAGAGAGCAATCGGATTGTCAGAGGGAGGGGTAGAGAAAAGTGTTTGAGAGAAAGGTGAGGTAGACATAGGTGAGGTCGACGGGTTGATACAGAGAGGGTAGGTATTAAGAGTGGTAGATATAGTTTGAGAGAGAGACGTAAAGAGTGGGGGAGCTGGAAGAGATGAGGTGAAATTCGGAGAGAGACTTTAGAAAAAATATTAATTTAATTGCCATCAGTTGCCTAAGAGCTCGAATGTTTCGATTGGGCAAGCAAGGCATGCACATGGAGCTTCTGTAAAACTGTATGCCCTACTGTTAAAGTAAAAAAATAATCTGTTTTTATGCACAGGTTTGTTCAGGTCTGTTTTGAACAATTTACCAGGTATCCCCATGGAAGGTGGCTTCCCTGGGCAGCTAACAGCTAGAGCGGTCGACCTCAAAGCCGGAAAAACCGGTTCGAGTCTCGGCAGGGATGTTCAGCATCCTGTGATTCTGGGCAAATCACTTAATCTCCCCATGCCTACAAAATGTGTGTGTCTGCCTGTAATGCAACTGGTGCTCATGTAAAGCACTCTGATACCTTCGGGTTGAGTTTGCGCTAAAAAACTCCCAAAAAACAAAAATAAAACTGTCTTAAAATGACTGTGGATAATGTTTTTCCCAGGAGCATGTATGGGAGAGAAATCAAAAATGTGTTCAGAAGCCTATTCCAAAGGAGTTAAAAAAAGATTTCCTGAATTTTCCCAAATCTATATATTGTAAGAAATGACAATGCAAAGTGGTAGGCATGCTATCTCTGAAACATAAACTTGACAAACTTTGTCAAGGAGAGGGCAGGCTTGGACAATCACGTATGTAGAGAAGATAATTAACAATCAATGAAAACACTAAAGATGGAGCAAGTGCCACAAACAGTTGTCAGTCAGGGTTTGTTGAATGTCTCCATACACTGGACAGCACCCACGTGACACACCACCTTTTCAAGAAAGCATGGAAGGAAGAGGGAGTCAGTCACATTGATAAATAAGTGCTGGCAGCTATAGGAGCAGGGGAGAAATTCAGACATCTGGTGAAGTCAAACTATCGCTCACTATCAGCAATGATTCATTTGAATGCTTTGAACTCTGAAACGATGAACAATGCAGGCATGCCACTAGATGCTTCTGTTGTTTGCCATGGGAATCAAATCACTGGTGGGAAAGATCAGGAACTTCCGCACAGCGGCGGTTTCTTTCCCTGGGCGCAGGGGCTGCGCCCACCCTATTTCCGGCATACGCATTTCTTGTAAAATGCTAAGTAACACCAGTGGCAATGTTACTTAGGATTTTAAAACAAATGTGGAAGCCTTGCGCCAGTCCTGCTGCTGCCTGCCTGCTTGATGGATGGCGCTCCGAGTCAGACCTGGGCGTCAGACAGAGCAGGCAGACAGTCAGGCAGGTTTCTTGTGACACATGCGTTATTGCGCATGTGTCACCTAAAAGCTCTGCAAACAGGGCTGACATGGTGCCAGCCCTGTATTCACTGTTTGGGGGCCCTTGAAACCGCCCACAAATGACGCCAGACAGCGTCATATTTCCAGGCAGCCCCAGGCGGGTACAGTATATGCCCTGTATCTCCAGAGGCTGCTAATTTCTAAAACTGCAGCATGACGACCCCACCCTTTCCCAAGTCGTCACTGGATGGGCTGGAGTCATCCAGCATAACTGACCCCACCCATCTCTGTGACGAGATGGGAAAGGTAGGGTTTATTTTTTTTTATACTGCCTGTAATGTTACTACAATAATCACTGCACTTTGTGTTGTCTTGTGATTACTGTAGTAACGCTGCTTTTTATTTTTTTTAAAATGGTTTCATTCTCATTTGACCTGATGTCACAGAGTCATGAGACTCAACTCATTACACTGTGAGGTCGAGTCACATGCTGCATGCTGTAAACAGAATACACTGGGTATGTTTCTGCTAAGTGTATTTCTGTTTATAGCATTTCAGCTGGATTCAGAGTAGAGTTTTCAGTTTCAGTTTTAACTCTGAACTGTGGCTGCCTGGGACTGCAATGACAGCAACAGGCAGCACGTCACAAACCCTGGCCTCGACTCATCAACCTGAAGGACTGACTGGGACCGAAGCTGCCTGATAAGGTAAGTTTAAATTAAATATTTTACTTTATAATTTAGTATTCAAGCATATTAATATAGTATTTAAGCATATTGCACTGCCACACATATTTTTAGCAGGTCTATCATGATTACATTTGAGCGCTTTACGAGATTTAACAAGTTAGATTTTGCGTTGGGGTTGTGCCAAAAAAGTAATGTAACCCTGACACAAAATCTGGACCTCAATTTATACATTTATTATTTTAATGCTCTGCTTAATGAAATTGTCAGCAAGAAGAAACTTGGGATTAAATCTGCTTTGGTCAATTATTAGCAAAATCTGCATTTTAAGATATCGTATGGGGTTAAGGTACCTGTTGTAGAGATCTTTTTGTGCCCAGCATATATCAGTGAATAATAATAATGGAAAGAGAGCTCTGGGGGTAACACATTTTCTTGAGAGATCTATGTTTTATCTAGTCCCAGTTTTGAATCTAAGTAACATAGAGGGTTAATATGTCTCCTACAAAGAACATTATGTAATATGCAGATGACAGATTTTTATTTTATATAGCTAGCTAAATGGGATACTGCTTTTAACACAGAGATCCTTTTGTTATTTGCAGTTCATAACCTGTAATTCTTCTAATATAGCACACAGTGAGCTATGAGGGACATGTGACTCTTACACCTTGTAACCCAAACTGACTTATGTAACACATCCTGTATACATTGATTTACACACATGATTTATTATCAATATACAATGTGCACATGTAATGTAAAGGACTCTGACACCCTACATATGGATAAGTCACACTATAAAAGAAATAAAAACAAAATAGTGGTATTTAAATTGTTATTTGTGTAAATACTGTGACAAACCAGCATATCTGACATTATTATAGTGCATGCATATGTCGTATATACAGGGCCTGAACAAAGTCAAAAGCATGCCTCTGTTAAGTACCTGTGAAGTAACAAGCTGTAAGCCTTTCTTTCCACTCCATCTATCCGTGAGGCTCCCCAGTACAGCCAAAGCAGTTTTGCCTGGTACCCTAACCCTCTTCGGAGGTCAGACTTGCTTGGCAACCCAGAAATTCTATGAAATATTTTACGGGTTTTCCTTAATGAATGCCTATAAGAACTGCATTTTTAGTTCCTTTATCACAGAAATAGTGCTGCAATGCACAAAAATACACAATTTTTAACCCCCCCCCAAACTCCTTTCACTCGCTCTCTAGCATTCATTGATTTATTCTTCTTACACCCCATCACTTTCAAATTCCACAAGCCGCCACTGTCAGGGAGAATCTGGGATTTGGCTCAAATGGGAGGAGGTTAAGCGCAATATGTTCACCTACAGTGATGTGTGTATCTTGGCTTAATTCTCATGAGATGCAAAAATCTTGGAGTATTTACACTGAGAATCCACAAAGTATTCAAAAACATGAAATACAATCAAGTATTAGGTGAGAGGAGTTAGGCATAGAGAAAGTAAATATAACTAAAATTAGAAGATACTTTTAAAGGGGAGGTAAGAAGAGTCTTTCTCTGTTAATTGAAATAATTAAGTTACATGTAAAAAGCACTAGAAATGCCAATAGATCTGTCTTTAATGTGCTGCACTGTGCACTCTGACAGGCACACTGCTTACCCTGCTGTCATAAGTGCAGGGTCTTTTACCTCTGGTGTCCTGTGATTAGGAGCAGGAACCATGAAGGCTGCCTGCTGTGGTACAGTGGAACATGGGCAACAAACAAAAGTGCATGAGAAGAGAAAAGAAGCTGACGCTGTGAGCTGAGCTACTCAGGGTAAGTGCCAGCAAGCGCCTTGTGAACCATGCAAGGTGTCTTAAAAACAGATAGTTTTATTCACTGGTAATCTGTGGAGGGAGTCCAACTGGGATTAAACAGAAGTGCTCTGGGGTAAATTAAGTAACAGAGGTGACAGCTGCATTTTGCACAAAGTGAAGGCGACAGTTAACATAGTTAAGTAAGTCAAGTAAGACTGCATTCCTATAATCCAAACAGAATGGATAGCTGACAGGATCTCTGAATTTCAGAATTTAAATAAGAGGCAATGTAGACTTTTCTTTAATTTCTTCAAAAGGGAGTAACATGGTACCAGAGACCTTGTGGACGGTTGTATGATGGAACCACGCATGAAGTTACCATGCATACCTTTACAACGTGTCCATTACCACACAAATGCCTTTACCATGCATATACCTTTACCACGTATGCCTTTACAACGAAAATGTAAGTATTTAGCAGGCAAGGCAAGTTAAAAGCCTATATGTGTGTGTGTGTGTGTGTATATATATATATATATATTATCTACTGGCGGTCGCCAGTAGATAGTTATAGTTAAAACCTATTATCCATAGGAAATCCGCGACATTCTATTTGAAATAACGTTGGCGCCGGTTAACGAATCTTCGCGAAAGTTTCCAACTTGTTGGGGCGCTCCGGTCCGCTCCTATCCTGAAAGTCTCGGGGTGATACGTCAAGCGGGGGCAGAGAAAAAGGGGGTCCCAAAACGTGTTTTCCCCATTCATTTTTCCATAGGAACCTTTAGTCGCAGCTACAGCCCGAACTGCTGAACGGAATTACACCAAATTTGGCAAAGAGGTAGCCCTTGGTTCAGTGTCGTGCCTTTTGCTTAAATGGTGTAAATCCGTTCAGTAGTTCCTGAGAAAATCAAAAGTAAAGTCACATATATATCTGGGCGGAGCCTAACCACACATGTCATCGTGAGATCTGATTGGCTGTCAGCACTTCATCCTGGAATTTCTGGCAGCCATCTTGGGACCAATATAAATGATAGTACCTCATTGAAATGCATTGTAGTGAATAGAAGATTTTGAGGGTCACCAAAAGGAGAACTATAAAGGGTGATAACAGGCTTTAGTTACATTAGAATTTATTTGTTGACGGTACCATACTAATTTTAGGAATTGTGGTGTATTCCAAGGTGATTTTACCATGTGAAAAACCTTCTGCTGGGATATCATGAATCATGTTTGAGAGAACACTATTTTCTCATGCTTGTCCCATGGAGGTTTGGAAGGTGCTCCAGAAGCTAAAATGAGAGCATATTTTCTGTAAATTCACATTATCTTTCTCACTCATGTGAGAATGAAGTCTGACATTCTCAGTAAAACATGTACATCCAACAAGGGCAGAGACTGTCAGTTGATTCCTTTGTGTTCTACTGCAGCTTCCCAGAGTGTTCTAAAGAACAACTAGAGTGCTAACAGCCTTACTTATGACAAAAGTATGGCACACCTGAAGCCATCTTGATTGGAATAAACTGGTAACACTTAAAACATTTAATTTAAAAAGGAACAAAATGATGGGGTTCATTTTGTCATAGAAATTATGGTTAGTGCTGTAGAAAGAAAAATTAGGACATGTTTCAAGTGTGATCTCAAATATCTTCCTGTTATATTTCAACAGGAGCAGCCTGCCAGTTGATGCCTTTGTGTTCTACTGCAGCTTCCCAGAGTGTTCTAAAGAACAACTAGAGTGCTAACAGCCTTACTTATGACAAAAGTATGGCACACCTGAAGCCATCTTGATTGGAATAAACTGGTAACACTTAAAACATTTAATTTAAAAAGGAACAAAATGATGGGGTTCATTTTGTCATAGAAATTATGGTTAGTGCTGCAGAAAGAAAAATTAGGGCATGTTTTAAGTGAGATCTCAAATCCTCTTCTATTTCATTAGAAAATTCTGACATGCAGACTGAAACAATCACTTTCAATACCAGCAGCAGACTACCAGTTAACCCCTTCTGTGCTCATGACGAGCTCAGCTCGTCATGCTGCGCAGTGCTCGTGTGCGCATGACGAGCTGAGCTCGTCATGAACCCGCCCACTCAATGAAACGCCCGCACAGGGCGAAATTCGGCCGCGCACCGAAGGGGTTAACTCCCTGGTGAGCAGTAGCTTTACTCCAGTGATCTAATGAGCAACTAGAGTGCTAACATTCTGAATTTATGGCAGATGTGAGACACATCTGAATGCCTTCTTGATGGAATCAAAGTAAAAAACTGAAAGCATTTCCTACTGAGGAGACTGCAGTAAATGAAGAAATTAGGAAACTTCATAACAAAGAAGTCTTCCAAGATGGCCACCAGTGAAAAAGAGCCCAAATGTAGCACAAATATTACCCAGATGTAGCCCACATATAGCCCAATGACAAAAGTGTGCAAAACACTTTTTATTTTTAGTTTTTTTGCAGTTTTATGTAGTGCAGACTGGTCAGGTATTGGAGCATTGCATCTTAAAACATGACCCCCTACACTACAAAAACACCACTGCACTACCTTAAACCCTAAAACACTACCCCCAGCACGACCCCCTACACTACACAAGCACCACTGCACTATCCTAAACCCTAAAACACTACCCCCAGCACGACCCCCTACACTACCCAAACACCACTGCACTAACCTAAATCCTAAAACACTACCACCAGCACGACCCCCTACACTACCCAAACACCACTGCACTACCCTAAAACATGACCCCCTACACTACACAAACACCACTGCACTACCCTAAACCCTAAAACACTACCCCCAGCACGACCCCCTACACTACACAAGCACCACTGCACTACCCTAAACCCTAAAACACTACCCCCAGCACGACCCCCTACACTACACAAAAACCACTGCACTACCCTAAACCCTAAAACACTACCCCAGCACGACCCCTACACTACCCAAACACCACTGCACTAACCTAAATCCTAAAACACTACCCCCAGCATGACCCCCTACACTACCCAAACACCACTGCACTACCCTAAAACATGACCCCCTACACTACACAAACACCACTGCACTACCCTAAACCCTAAAACACTACCCCCAGCACGACCCCCTACACTACACAAGCACCACTGCACTACCCTAAACCCTAAAACACTACCCCCAGCACGACCCCCTACACTACACAAACACCACTGCACTACCCTAAACCCTAAAACACTACCCCCAGCACGACCCTCTACACTACCCAAACACCACTGCACTAACCTAAATCCTAAAACACTACCCCCAGCATGACCCCCTACACTACCCAAACACCACTGCACTACCCTAAAACATGACCCCCTACACTACACAAACACCACTGCACTACCCTAAACCCTAAAACACTACCCCCAGCACGACCCCTACACTACACAAGCACCACTGCACTACCCTAAACCCTAAAACACTACCCCCAGCACGACCCCTACACTGCCCGAACACCACTGCACTGCCCTAAACCCTGAAACACCACCCCTTCACGACCCCTACACTGCCCGAACACCACTGCACTGCCCTAAACCCTGAAACATCACCCCCAGTACAACCCCCTACACTGCCTGAGCACCATTGCTCTGCCCTAAACCCTGAAACACCAGCCCCAGCACGACCCCCTACACTGCCCGAACACCACTGCACTGCCCTAAACCTTGAAACACCAGCCCCAGCACGACCCCCTACACTGCCCGAACACCACTGCACTGCCCTAAACCCTGAAACACCAGCCCCAGCAAGACCCCCTACACTGCCCGAACACCACTGCATTGCCCTAGACTCTGAAACACCAGCCCCAGCAAGACCCCCTACACTGCCCGAACACCACTGCACTGCCCTAAACCCTGAAACACCAGCCCCAGCACGACCCCCTACACTGCCCGAACACCACTGCATTGCCCTAAACTCTGAAACACCAGCCCCAGCACCACCCCCTACACTGCCCGAACACCACTGCACTGCCCTAAACCCTGAAACACCAGCCCCAGCACCACCCCCTACAATGCCCAAACACCACTGTACTGCCCTAAACCCTGAAACACCACCCCTGCACCGCCCCTACACTGCCCGAACACCACTGCACTGCCCTAAACCCTGAAACACCACCCCCAGCATGACCCCCTTTACTGCTCGAACACCACTGCACTGCCCCAAACCCTGAAACACCACCCCCAGCATGACCCCCTACACTGCCCGAACACCACTGCCCTAAACCCTAAAACACCACCCCTGCACGACCCCTACACTGCCCGAACACCACTGCACTGCCCTAAACCCTGAAACACCACCCCCTGCACGACCCCCTACACTGCCTGAACACCACTGCACTG
Organism: Calotriton arnoldi; assembly: GCA_963921515.1. Lineage (NCBI taxonomy): Eukaryota > Metazoa > Chordata > Amphibia > Caudata > Salamandridae > Calotriton > Calotriton arnoldi. The sequence goes on along the minus strand of CAWUFW010007308.1, from coordinate 876,608 downwards.
CCCTAAACCCTGAAACACCACCCCCAGCACGACCCCCTACACTGCCCGAACACCACTGCACTACCCTAAACTCTAAAACACCACCCCCAGCACGACCCCCTACACTGCCCGAACACCACTGCACTGCCCTAAACCCTAGAACACTACCCCCAGCATGACCCCCTACACTACCCGAACACCACTGCACTACCCTAAACCCTAAAATACTCCCGCAGCACGACCCCCTACACTACCCGAACACGACTGCACTGCCCTAAACCCTAAAACACTCCCCCAGCACGACCCCCTACACTACCCGAACACCACTGCACTGCCCTAAACCCTAAAACACTCCCCCAGCACGACCCCCTACACTACCCAAACACCACTGCACTACCCTAAACCCTAAAACACTAACCCCAGCACGACCCCCTACACTACCCAAACACCACTGTACTACCCTAAACCCTAAAACACTCCCCCAGGACGACTCCCTACACTACCCAAACACCACTGCACTACCCTAAACCCTAAATCTACCCCCAGCATGACCCCCTACACTACACAAACACCACTGCACTACCCTAAACCCTAAATCTACCCCCAGCATGACCCCCTACACTACACAAACACCACTGCACTACCCTAAACCCTAAATCTAACCCCAGCATGACCCCCTACACTACACAAACACCACTGCACTACCCTAAACCCTAAAACACTACCCCCAGCACGACCCTCTTCACTACCTAAACACAACTGCACAATTTGTTACAGGCGTTGCAACGCAGGCCTGTGGTGCTTACTGGAAGTACCTGGTGGGCTGGTTGGGCCCCAGGGACTCTCAGGATTCAAGGTGACCTAATCCCCCAACTTAAAACGCGCCACGGGGCGCGTTTGTACAGTGGTGAAGGGAGGGGGCAGGGCCTCAGGTGACATGTGCGCAAACACGCCCTGTGGTGCGTTTTAAGTTGGGGAGTTAATTCCCTTTGAATCCTGGGGGCCAACTAGCCCACCAGGTACCTTCAGTAAGCACAACAGAGTTGCGTTGCAGAGAGGTGAAAAAGGTGCGTGGCCTCGGAACGCCTCTCTGCAACTCAGCTCTGTGGTCCTAACTGTAGGTACCTGGGGGGCTAGTTGGGCCCCAGGGACCCTCAGGATTCAAGGGGACTTAATCCCGCAACTTAAAACGCGCCATGGGGCGCGTTTGCACACATGTCACCTCAGGCCCCCCCACCCTTCACCACTGTGCAAACGCGCACTGGCTCTGGTTAGTCAGAGTCAGTTACCTCCAGTACCCGTCTGAAAAAGTTGTGGGCACAGGATGATTTTGCAACAAGGCCTCTTTCTGCTCCTCTGTTGGTTCTTTCTGCACATCTTTTGCTTCTTTCTGTGCGTTTTTTCTTCTTTCTTCACATGTCCTACCTCTGTTGGCATAGTTAGAAACTAGCATTTAAAAAACCTTTGAAATTCACTTAAAAAATCATAGGTTTCAGGCACGTTATAGTTAGAAATTAGCATTTAAAAAACCTTTGAAATTCACTGAAAAAACCATAGGTTTCAGGCACGTTATAGTTAGAAATTAGCATTTAAAAAACCTTTGAAATTCACTGAAAAAACCATAGGTTTCAGGCACGTTATAGTTAGAAATTAGCATTTAAAAAACCTTTGAAATTCACTGAAAAAACCATAGGTTTCAAACACGTTATAGTTAGAAATTAGCATTTAAAAACCTTTGAAATTCACTGAAAAAACCATAGGTTTTAGGGACAGTTATAGTTAGTTGGACATTGCACTCGTACAAAACCCGTGAAATTCCCCTGTTATAGTTAGTTCAGCTAACTATAACTCGCGCCCGCAATGCACTGCTGATGACGTCACATATTACATCACTCATGACATGGTCAGTGACATCACTGATGACATCACTGATGACATCTCAAATGACATCACTGATGACATCATCCATGTGATAAATTCATGCATCTTCTCACACCCTAATATAACTTTTGATACACCCACTCTAAATTACAGACTGCCATTCTCAAAACCATAGACACTCCAACACCAAAAACTACATACCCACTCACTGATTCTTAGGTCTACACACACATCCACTCACTCACCTGTACAGTCACTCATACTTACAGTCACTCAGTACAGGACTATCATATGCACTCATACACCTATATAAACACTCACACACCGCCACTCATCCATAGAGGTACTCACACACCTAGTCAGTCATGCAAAAAATTAATCACACACCCATTTACTCACCTATACAGTTATACACACACCAGCTCACTTACTCATACAAATACTAGCACATTCTTACGCTCTTATACAATAACTGATACAAGCACACACGCATCCATACAGCCACTCTCACAATAACACACTCTCACTTATAGCCATTTAAATTCTCTAACACACATATATACTGCCTTTTACATATGTAGTTACTTGCACATGTACCACTGAGATATACATTCACTCACTAACACACCCATACACACACTCACCCACCCAAGCAGTCCATCACAGATTCACTCTTGAAATCATGCACCCAGTGAATCACCCACTCACACATCTATGTATAGAGTCACACACACCCCACCCACACAAACACTCAGGCAGCCATACAGATACTCAGAGAACCAATCAATAACCCATATAGACACTCATGTAGCTATTCGCAAATCCATGCATCCACTTACACACCAACAAACAGACGGATACAGACATTCACACAGTTTAGTCACTAACCCATGCATTCAGTAAGATACGTTTAATCACTCACTTGTAGAGTCAGTCACTCACGTACTAAATCATCCATTCAGACACTTATACACTCACTCATTCTTCAATACGCCTTTCCCTATATATATTAAACATATTTAAACTTTACAGAAACACACAGTCACTGGATGATGTCATCAGTGATGTCATTTGAGATGTCATCAGTGATGTCATCAGTGATGTCACTGACCATGTCATGAGTGATGTAATATGTGACGTCATCAGCAGTGCATTGCGGGGCGCGAGTTATAGTTAGCTGAACTAACTATAACAGGGGAATTTCACGGGTTTTGTACGAGTGCAATGTCCAACTAACTATAACTGTCCCTAAAACCTATGGTTTTTTCAGTGAATTTCAAAGGTTTTTTAAATGCTAATTTCTAACTATAACGTGTCTGAAACCTATGGTTTTTCAGTGAATATATATATATATATATATATTCACTGAAAAAACCATAGGTTTCAGGGACGTTATAGTTAGAAATTAGCATTTAAAAAACCTTAGAAATTCACTGAAAATACCATAGGTTTCAGGGACGTTATAGTTAGTTGGACATTTCACTCATATAAAACCAGAGAAATTCGGCTGTTATGGTTAGTAGAGCTAACTATAACTTGCGCCCCCGCAATGCACTGTTGATGACGTCACATATTACATCACTCATGACATGCTCAGTGACATCACCGATGACATCACTGATGACATCTCAAATGACATCACTGATGACATCACTGATGACATCATCCAGTGACTGAGTGTTTCTAAAAATTTCAAGAATGTTATATCTATATATGCCAAGGTATATTGAAGAATGATTGGTTGTCTGAGAACCTGTATGAGTGTCTGTGTGGGTGGGGGGGTGTGTGTGACTCCCTGCATGGATGTGTGAGTGGATGATTCACTCGGTGTATGCGTTTATGAGTGCGTGTGTTAGGGAGTGTATGGGTAAGTGAGTGTACGTAAAGCTCTGTTGGTGAGTGAATGGATGTGTTAGTGGTATATGTGTAAGTAGCTACATATGTGACAGGCAGTATTTGTGAGTGTTAGAGTATATAAGTGAGTATATGTGACATTGAGTGATTGTGACAGTGGCTGCATGGATAAGTGTGTGCTTATGTCAGTAATTGTTGAAGACAGTACGTATCTGTATGAATAAGTGACGTGGTGGGTGTATAACTGTATAGGTGAGTAAATGGCAGTGTAATTAATTCTTTGGGTGACTGACTAGGTTTTTGAGTAACTCTTTGGGTGAGTGGCAGTGTGTGAGTGTCTATATGGGTGTATGGGGACGCGCTAAAACTTAATTACTGACATCTGCCGGGGGGGACTGCAATTCCCAAGATCCAGCACTCTCCCAGGAGGGAGGAGAGTGCCAGCAATCTTGCGCACTTAAGCGCGCAACGAACTCCGCGGCGCGACACGCGCTAAAACTGCATTGCTGACATCTGCTGGGGGGACTGCAATTCCCAAGATCCAGCGCTCTCCCAGGAGGGAGGAGCGTGCCAGCCATCTCGCGCACTTATGCGCGCAACGAACTCCGCAGCGCAGGACGCGCTAAAACTTCATTGCTGACATCTGCCGGGGGACTGCAATTCCCAAGATCCAGTGCTCTCCCAGGAGGGAGGAGCGTGCCAGCCATCTCGCGCACTTAAGCGCGCAACGAACACCGCGGCGCGGGACGCGCTAAAACTTCATTGCTGACATCTGCCGGGGGACTGCAATTCCCAAGATCCAGCGCTCTCCCAGGAGGGAGGAGCTTGCCAGCCATCTCGCGCACTTAAGCGCGCAACAAACTCCGCGGCGCGGGCCGCGCCCGGGTTAAGGGCGGGCTCGTCCTTGCCCGTCATCACCCGGAAGAGGCTGGGCTGGGCCACCCCTTGACACCACAGGCTCGAAGCCCCAGGCCATCTTTCTTATCTAAAGGTACTGTTGCTGGTTCACTCTTGCCACTCCCCTTATTATTGGACCTTTAGTTGGACTTATAGTCTGTCTTCTCATTGGTCATTGTAGCCCTGTTGGTTGGGTCTAGTAGTGTGCTGTACTGTGCTGTAGTATTATTGTTGAGGCTTGATCGTTTAACTGGTGTCATGGGGAAAAGGAAAGGGACTGAGATTGGGCTGGGAGGTGCAACTAGGAAAAGATTAAAAAAACGGCTTCAGCCACTTGTACAGGGAACTGGGTGTGAAGGGAGAGAAGGGGGACCAGGAGAGGAAATTCTCGGCCGTATTGAGAACATTGTTGCCGACTGTGAAGAGCTGTTAACATCACCTGCACCTGCACAAATTCGTGACACCCCCACTATTGATACTATCCACACCAAGTCCCCCCGTCCCCAAAATTCCACCGGACCTACTGCCATAGGGTATGGGAACATCCCTAACCTATTTAAGAAAGCAACAAGGAAAAGTAAAATGTCCCCAGTCGCAGATGTGCGCAATAGTCCTACTTTAAGCCTCCCGTACGCTCAAAGTGAAGCAAATCTCTATGATAGCGTTACACTAGATGAGCTCCCTTTGAGTAATCGGTATGCCCTCCTTGCTGACAAGCCATCCACAACTAATGTGCACACTGACATGGACTACACCCATTCAATTAATAATGACTTAAGTACAAACCCTTTACAGGGAGCAAGGGAAGCTAGTAATGGCTCCATACCCTCGAATCTTGACCTTCATAGGGAAATGATAGCCTTAAAAAGTAGCATTGAGGCATTAACCACCTTGGTATCTAAACTCTACCAGCAAATAGACGGAAGTAATAGACCACACTCACTGCCACCACCACCACCATTACCCACATTACTCAATCATGCTAGCTTAAAGACGGGCTTGCAATGCCCCCTGGGAACCAACCTGATTGTAATGCTTCACCCTTGCACTCTGACCATCAACTCACTCATAGTACTAGAGTAACTACCAGTACATTTCTAGAGCAATGTAGGTTAAATGTTGATCATGGTAGAAAAATTATGGGCTTGTCACAGGACCAAGCTGGGCATGGGCTAATGACAAGGCCAGCTTTGCTGAGCATGGTCACAAGTCGCAATAGGGTGTCCCTACCTCGCCAGCCTTCTTCATTATCCCATTGGAAGCAAAACAATCCGTTATCCCTACCAATTTACATGACCAATGTTCCTAAAATAGACCCAAATTGCATTAAGTATGAGAATGTCGAAGCTTTAAAAAACAAAGCCATACATTAGTTGAGGCATACCAGGGGGTGCAGATCAATAATTAGAGATGACATTGTATATGCCAAAAGGTGCGTCTCGAACCAGAGTACAGTTGATGCAATAGAGCTAATTTTAGCTTCTGAGCACCTGGTGCATGATCTAATTGCCCTAGAAGCCAGATCTCTTCCAATTCCATCTACGAAAATTAGGCTGAGATTAAATATCCCTTCAATACTTGACCAAGCTGAAAATGTGCGCCAGATTCCTGGGGATTCTTCCATCTCATCCCTATCGCAGAATGACTGACTAACCCCAGTCTCCATCAAGGATCCTCCGAGTAATTTTACCATAGGTCCCACGAACATCATTGACCCAGCATACTCTTACCTCAATGATATTCCTAACGAGCCAGAGAGTACGTTTCCTTTTTTACAGATGGCCCAAGCCTTTGACCCATTATTAGTGTCGAGTGATTTTACCCAGGCCAGCGGCCCGGATACAATCATCGATTGCCAAGCATCGTCTAAATCGAACGTTCCATTTCTTTTTCAGGCTCCCATTTCTAAAGGCAATGGGCAAACACTGAAAATTATGTCATGGAACTTGGCGGGTATAAGGGGGAAGCTTGATTGTCCGCATTGGCTGGAGTTTATCTCTCAACATGAGATATGCACTCTCCAGGAAACCTGGTGTTTGACCCCTACGTCGATTCCAGGGTTTATGACTTTCCATAGACCAGCAATACCATCCAAACATGGCCGGTCTTCAGGAGGGCTGCTTACACTTGTAAATCTTACACTAAATTGTGATGTAAAAGAGTTGGTTACCAATAACCCGGATATTCTTGGGATTAGGCTAACCAATGGCAAAGGCAAGTCGGCCGATATCTATAACGTATATGCTAGGAGCACCAGAGGTGGTAGTTCCCCAACCCTCCATGTCCTGGATAATTTATTGGGAGCCAGGTATGAAAGTCATCCGCTAATAATCGGCGGTGACTTCAACGTAACATTTGAGCCACTTGACTGGGCTGAGGCCAATGATGTGAATGAGGAGGATAAAGTCTTACTCCGATTAAAAAATGGTCGCAAGCTGCTCTCCAGTTGAATGCGATATCCCTAGAATATAGGTTAAGGGCCACTAACGGTAGAACCATCTCAGATAGAGGAGGAGGAATGACCTTCACTGGACCACTGGACCAAATGGGTCAAGTAGGATTGACTACCTATTAGTGGATTTGACCCTTTGGCCCCTGGTACGGGACATGGTTATAGTCCCGTCCTGTGATAGTGATCACAACCCCCTTATTCTGTCCATTGATTACCCTTGGGGAGACATCGGGAGAGAGCCCTTAATACCATTAAGTACAACGGCTCTAATTCCCACAAATGACAAGCGCCGACTCAAATGGCCTGTGGTTTTGGCGGACGAATTTAAGATCCAATCGATCAAAGACGTCTTAACTAAGCACTTAGCGACTCTCATAACAGCGACCACGGACCCGCCTATACAGAGCAGTTGCAGTATCCTCCATAGGGAATTCTTTGATCGCCTGGCCTGCTTTTTCCATGCCCCTATTAACAAGACCAGGCCATCACAGGGAAGGCTTCTGGGAAGACATTCATGGTTCAATAAAGAGTGTAGGGCCCTGAGAGGGAGACTGACTGTTGCTTTCAAGAATAGAGATCCATCTAGCATTTGTAAAGCCAGGAAGGAATATAAACAGGTGCAGGGCAAAGCCAAAAAAGAATGGGATGAAAGGAGATGGGAAGATCTAGGGGAGGCCATTGGGCACCCTGACAGGAGGATGTTTTGGTCCCTTGTGTCTAAAAGTAACTTTGAACGCTCACCTCCCTTGGCTAACAACATTCCGGCCGTAGAATGGCATAAACATTTTAGTGAGTTATATTCCACCGGCAACACTAATGACAGTTCCCAGATGCTCCACGATATAGGTGTTCCAACATGTACCCTTACATTTACTAGGGAGGAGATAATGCGCTCCTTAGATGCCATTATCCCTGCAAAAGCCCCTGGTCCCGATGGCATCCCTGGTGACCTCTTTCGTGCTGACAGGGACAACTGGGCAACCTATTTCATGAAACTGGCCAATGACATTGCTATCCCGGATACATGGAAGGGGGCGGAAGTAATACCCATCTTTAAGAAAGGGGACAGGTCGAAGCCCGCCAACTACCGTCCAATCAGCCTGATAGATTGTGCCCAAAAGGTCTTCTGCCGTTCGCTCCTAGCTAAAATCCAGACCTGGATGGATGAGAATGACATCCTCTCTCCTCTCCAGGCGGGCTTTCGGCAGAAGACCGGCATCGATCAGGCGCTTCGCCTTGTTCTGCTGTATTGGAAGGTAATTGTGCTGGGTAAAGGCAGTTTATATCTTGCCTTTATAGATCTTAAAACAGCTTTCGACCTAGTCCCCAGGGACCTACTTTGGCAAGTCCTTCGGGACATGGGAATGCCTTTGGAAATCCTAGAACCACTGATCAGGCTACATGAGGACAATTTTGCTCGTGTGAGGTGGGGAAATCAGGGGCAAACCACCGAGCCATTTAAGATCCGGCGGGGGGTACGCCAAGGGTGTGTCTTGGCCCCTACCCTTTTTTCCCTATATGTAAATCAAGTAGCTGATCTTTAGTGTTCCATTCCGGCTGACACCCACTCTCTGGCAAATCATAAAATAGCCACATTACTGTTTGCGGACGATACCCCTTTGGTGTCTAAAACCCCCATGGGCCTACAAAAACTTTTAAATCACTTTAAGGCCTTCTGTGATTTGAAGGGTTTGGTCATCAATACTACTAAAACTAAGTTGATGATGCTGAATCCCCACAAATCTTTTAAAGGTAACTTGGTTTTAGACAATGTTCCGCTTGAGAGGGTTGGTTCTTTTGAGTACTTGGGAATCAAGTTGTCCGAGGGAATGGCTTGGAAGAATCACTTAGAGAAGGCGTCCCTGAAATTTTCCCAGCTAACTGGGGCTTTGCGGCGGGAGCACTGCCTCTCATATACCAAGCCTGTAGCCCCCGCTCTCAAACTGTACAGTTGTAAGGTAGTGAGTAGTGTGCTTTATGGGGCAGAGCTGTGGGGTTCAGTAAATGTAAACATTCTTTCAATAGTGGAAAACAAGTTCCTTAGGAGCTTGGTATCACTCCCCCAAAGCACTCCTCTTCTCCCCTTGAAACTTGACCTGGGTGTCAAGTCTATTAATGACCAGGTGAGCTTACGCCCACTGCTCTTTTGGCATAGATTGGTCACTACCCCTGACCTGGCTCCCTATGCCGCTGCCTTCACCGAAGTTTCTGCTTTGGACAAAAACCCAAAAATTGGGTGGATTAAACACATAGAAACCATCCGGGCAGGCATAGGCATGCCTAAGGAGCTTGCTGGTCTCCCGCCCTCATACTCTAGGGACCAAATAAAATCATCTCAGTATTGGGCATGGGTAGAACAGAAGAATTTCTTGAAAATCCGTCATGGCAGCTTAACTGATGTTTTTACTGATATGAAATCCATCAGCCGGCTAGAATGCTATCTTGATATCATTAAGGTGCTGGCAGACAGGAAATTGTACACTCAGTTCAGACATGGCAGTCTACCCATTAATGCCTTCACTAACTCCTGGCTGACTAATATATCACAGCCTAAGGGCTGTCCCTCCTGTTTATGCCTTCATGAAACAATAGGCCATGTCTTTTTTGCTTGTGTTGCTTATGCCAGACCCAGAAGGAATTGGCTAGCTCCGGTATGCAGACAACTCGGGACACAGCCACAAAGATGCCCTACGTATTTTAAAGTCAGATGTGAGACCACTCTATGCTTGTGCAACTGCAAAACTTTTAGGCCAGTTTTGGGCTATTAGAAGGAGGGCTTTAACTATCTCCCCGACTGGCATGGACAAAACAAACTGAAATTATAATGATTAGTTCAGATGGGTGTGTCCTTAAATTCTACTACCTACTTTGTAAATAATTGGTTTTTATGTTAATATTTTAAGCTTTTTATTCTTTTTATTGGTCAATTGGGGCATGGGCTTTAAAATGGCTGATGCTGCTTAATCGGGCCGTACACACCAGCAATTGAGATATAAACAATACTTATCAATGCACTAGCACTTTAGATTGCGTCCCGATAGGTAGAATCATTTAATAACGAGATTTGTCTAGTTCTGATTCTTTTCTGTGTTTGTACAGTTGTATTATGAATTTTTTATTTTTTATTTTCAAGAGTCTGTATATGGAGTATTTTATAGTACCCTTTACTCTGAATGCTATTAACTATGATTCATGTGTTTGTCTCTTTTATGGTACTGTAAAACCGAAATAAAGACTTTGAGTAAGATGAAGTCACTTGACAGTGGTGTGGGCATGAAATGCACCCCAAACTTGACAAACCTGGGGTCCTGCTTTGAACCTGCCATGTCACTCCCCATGGTGGGCGAACATTACACACAGGACAAGCAAAGTATTATTCTTGCTGCCATTAAAGATATTGTGGGTGTATGAGTGGATATATCAGTGGCTGTATTGATAAATGACTGCATGTATGAGTGACTATGGGTTAGTGGGTGGATGTGTGTGTAGACGTATGAATCACTGAGCGGGTATGTACTAACTGCTATTGGTGTGTCTGGTTTCGATATTGGTAGTCTGTATTTTAGAGTGGGTGTATGAAAGGTTTTATTAGGCTGTGAGGAGGTGCATCAGATGATCACGTGGTTGATGTCATTAGTGATGTCATCAGTGATGTCATTTGAGATGTCATCAGTGATGTCATCAGTGATGTCACTGAGCATGTCATGAGTGATGTAATATGTGACGTCATCAGCAGTGCATTGCGGGGCGCGAGTTATAGTTAGCAATACTAACTATAACAGCCAAATTTCTCTGGTTTTATATGAGTGAAATGTCCAACTAACTATAACGTCCCTGAAACCTATGGTTTTTTCAGTGAATTTCTAAGGTTTTTTAAATGCTAATTTCTAACTATAACGTCCCTGAAACCTATGGTTTTTTCAGTGAATTTCTAAGGTTTTTTAAATGCTAATTTTTAACTATAACATCCCTGAAACCTATGGTTTTTTCAGTGAATTTCTAAGGTTTTTTAAATGCTAATTTCTAACTATAACATAGCAGTTGCGTTTGCAGAGTGGTGGAGAAAGGTGAGCGTGGCCTCCGAACACCTCTTAGCAATCCCACTGTGTGGGATTTACTGGAGGGAACAGGAGGGGTAGTTAGGCCCCAACGTCTACCTTGGGGCCAACTACCCCTCCTATTACCTCCAGTAAGTCCCACACAGCAGGATTGCTAACTTCTATACCAGGCCACGCCCCTTTCTCCACCACTCTGCAGACGCACCTCCTGGGGCATTCTGGGTTGGGGGATTAAGTCCCCTTGAATCCTGAGGGTCCCTGGGGGCCAACTAGCCCACCAGGTACCTCCAGTAAGCGCCACAGAGCTGGATTGCAGAGAGGTGGTCTGAAGCCACGCCCCTTTTTCCACTACTCTGCAAAGGCGGCTCCTGGCGCACTGCTGCTCGGAGGATGAAGTCCACTTGTGTCCTGAGGTCCTCAGGACACAAGAGGACCTCATCACCCCACCAGCAGTGCACCAAGAGGCACGTTTGCAGAGTGGTGGAAAAAGGGGCGTGGCCTCGGACCACCTCTCTGCAATCCAGCTCTGTGGCGCTTACTGAAGGTACCTGGAGGGCTAGTTGGCCCCCAGGGACCCTCAGTATTTAAAGGGAATTGATTCCCAACTTACAATGCGCCAGGGCGCGTTTGCAGAGTGGTGCAGGGAGGGAGCGGGGCCTCCATGGAGATGTCTGCTTTTTTTTTTTTTTTTTAGAAGGGGGGGCTGTGTGGCCCCCTCTTCTTTTATTTTTTTTGGGGCCCTAGGGATCCAATACCCAAGGGCCTGAGCCCTTTTTTGTAAAAAAAAAATAGTTAAAAAAAACGGGAAGGGGCCGCGCGGCCTCCCTCCCGAGGCCAATTTCGGCTCCGGGTACCCCATCCCCCGGGGCATGGCCTCCTTTTTAAAATTTATTCATATGGGAGGGGGGCCGCGTGGCCCCCCTCCCAGGCCACTTCTGGCCCCGGGGACCCCACACCCGGGGTTGGCCCTTTTTTTATTTTAATTTATAGGGAAGGGGGACCACGTGGCCCCCCTTGTCCTGGGCCAATTTTGGCCCCGGGGACCCCATCCCCCAGGGAATGGCCTTATTTTGTTATTTATTTCTATGGGAGGGGGGCTGCGTGGCACACACCTGAAGGAAGAGACCTGTCACTCACGACCTCCTCTCGGCCTTCCAAGAAATGAAGAGTCAGTGACGCAGTAGAGAATACAAACAGAAGCTCTTTATTGAAAGTTGCGCTGCCGCGGAGTCCAGTCTGACTAGCCTCCTAAGATGCTACTGAGGGACTGACCAACAAACATTTGGTAACGTATGATAAACCTTCCAACAGCTCTAGAAAACCCCGCCCCTCATGGAAAAGTATTGCTTGGGCACAGAAGCTGACAAAGGAGGCACTGAGAGATGAGCTAACACCTGCAACATGGGTACATGTTATCAGACTCCCAAGGCCCTCTTACTCAATCTCAGCTCTCTCTAGTGTGGGAGCTTAGTTATGTCCGATGATAGGAATGCAGAGCTGAATAAACCACTCTCTTCGTACATCTGAGTTCTGACCTTGGGTGAGATATGAGAACCTTTCAGAGCAGAAACCTCTGCACATATATGAGGGGGTTGCTCACAGCGCAACAGGGCCGGTGTGACAAGGAGAAAATGGCATCTCAGATACTAACTTAGGCCTACACTGCTCTACAGTAGTCGGGCACATGCACAATGAAAATCAGATAATGTAAGACATAGCTACATGAATGCGAACCCATCATAGTATATATCATGAAAGAAAGGGGAAAAGCGGTTAAAATCTAACAGACCCTCCTTTTAGCATTCATTGCTAAGTCTTTATTGGTGCTATCAGATCAGGGTCTTTACAATTCCAATGGAAGAGAAGGCAGGAGGGCACACATATAACAGGGTGTTGTTGGGGTAATTTATTAGGAACATAGAACAAATACATATATCAATATTCAAAAATGCCCTCGTTTATTGTCAGTAAATCCTGAACAGCTTGTGCCATCATGACAGAATTTTTCCCTTTTCATCCTTGATCTCGAGTCTTGGGTGTCAGCTTCTGCACACAATAAGAGCAACAGGCAGGAAGACAATGGATGCACAGGCAACAAGTGAATAGTACAATCAATCAATCAATTATTTGTAGAGCGCGCTAATCACCCATGAGGGTCTAAAGGCGCTGATCGGGGGGTGGGGGTGCAGCTACTGCTCAAACAGCCAGGTCTTGAGAAGTCTCCTGAAGGTCAGCAGGTCCTGGGTCTGTCGCAGCTGTGTGGGGAGGGTGTTCCATGTCTTGGCAGCGAGGTAGGAGAAGGATCTGCCGCCGGTGGAGGTCCTGTGGATGCGTGGGACGGTGGCGAGGGCGAGGTCGGCGGAGCGAAGCTGGCGGTTCGGGGTGTAGAAGGTGAGACGCTTGTTGAGGTATGCTGGTCCGGTGTTGTGTAGTGCTTTGTGGGCGTGGGTGAGGAGCTTGAAGGTGATCCTCTTCTTGACTGGGAGCCAGTGCAGGTCTTTCAGGTGGGCAGTGATGTGGGTGTGGCGAGGAATGTCGAGGATGAGGCGTGCGGAGGCGTTTTGTATGCGTTGGAGCCTCTTCTGGAGTTTGATCGTGGTCCCAGCATAGAGGGCGTTGCAGTAGTCCAGTCTGCTGCTGACGAGGGCCTGTGTGACCGTCTTTCTGGTTCCGGTGGGGATCCATCTGTAGATCTTGCGGAGCATGCGGAGGGTGTTGAAGCAGGAGGAGGAGACGGCATTGACTTGCTGGGTCATTGAGAGCGATGAATCCAGGATGAACCCAGGTTGCGTGCGTGGTTGGTGGGTGTGGGAGCAGCTCCCAGGGCGGCCGGCCACCAAGAGCTGTCCCAGGCGGAGGGCGCGGATCCGAGGATGAGGACCTCTGTCTTGTCTGAGTTGAGTTTCAGGCGGCTGGTCTGCATCCAGCTGGCAACGGCCTTCATTCCTTCGTGGAGGTTGGTTTTGGCGGTGGTGGGGCTATTGGTGAGTGAGAGGATCAGTTGAGTGTTGTCGGCGTAGGAGACGATGTTGAGGTTGTGCGAGCGGACGATGTTGGCGAGCGGTGCCATGTAGACGTTGAAAAGGGTAGGGCTGAGGGATGATCCTTGGGGCACGCCGCAGATGATCTTGGTGGCTTCGGAACGGAAAGGGGGGAGGCGGACCCTCTGGGTTCTGTCAGTGAGGAAGGAGGTGATCCAGTCCAGGGCTTTGTCGCGTATTCCTGCGTTGTGTAGGTGTGTGCGCAAGGTGTGGTGGCAGACGGTGTCGAAGGCAGCCGAGAGGTCCAGGAGGATGAGGGCCGCGGTTTCACCGTTGTCCAGTAGGGCCCTGATGTCGTCTGTGGCAGCGATGAGGGCAGTTTCGGTGCTGTGATTGCTGCGGAATCCGGATTGGGATGGGTCCAGGATGTTGTTCTTCTCGAGGAAGTGGGTCAGTTGCCTGTTGACGATCTTTTCGATGACTTTTGCCGGGAATGGAAGAAGGGAGATGGGCCGGAAGTTCTTGAGGTCCTTTGGGTCCGCTGTGGGTTTCTTGAGTAGGGCGTTGATCTCGGCGTGCTTCCAGCTTTCCGGGAAGGTGGCGGTCTCGAAGGAGCTGTTAATGATCTTCCGAAGTTGGGGTGCAATGATGCGGTTTGCTTTGTTGTAGATGTGGTGAGGGCAGGGGTCGGATGGTGAGCCGGAGTGGATGGTGTTCATGGTCTTGATGGTGTCGTCGTCGTTAACGTGGGTCCAGGAGAGCAGGTGGTTGGTGATGCTGGCGGGCGGTGAGTCTGCAGTGTTGGCAGCTGTGGGGAGGGTCTGGGTGTTGAAGCTATCGTGGATGTCTGCAATCTTGCGGTGAAAGAAGGTGGCTAGGGAGTCGCATAGGTCTTGCGACAACGGGATGTCGTTGGAGCTGGAGCTGGGGTTGGAGAGCTCCTTCACGATGTTGAAGAGCTCTTTGCTGTTGTGTGCGTTGTTGTCGATGCGTTCCTTGAAGGAGGACCTTTTGGTGGCTCGGATGAGTTGGTGGTGCTTGCGGCTGGCGTTCTTTAGGGCTGCGTGGTTTTCCGGTGTCTTTTCGTGGCGCCACTTCTTCTTGAGTCTTCGGCAAGTCTGCTTGGAATCCTGGAGGTCGGTGGTGAACCAGCTGGCCTTTCTGTCGGTGCATCTGTTAGAGGGTTTTTTGATCGGGGCGAGAGTGTTGGCGCAGTCGTCGATCCATTGCCTGAGGTTGCTGGCGGCTGTGTTGGTGTCGGTGGTGTTTGTCGGTAGGTCTCGGGCGAGTGTGGTGATGAGTTGGTCTTCCGTGACCTTGTTCCAGCTGCGGTAGGGGATCCGAAGCAGGTGGTGGTGCGCAGTGGGTTTCTTGAAGGTGAAGTGGACGCAGCGGTGGTCGGTCCAGTGGAGTTCGGTGGTGTGGCTGAAGGTGACGTGGTTGCTGGCTGAGAGGATGGGGTCGAGCGTGTGTCTGGCGGCGTGGGTAGGGGTCGTGACGAGCTGTTTGAGTCCGAGGTTGGCGAGGTTATCGAGCAGAGCGACGGAGTTGCTGTCGTCGGCGTTCTCGAGGTGGAAATTCAGGTCTCCGAGGAGGATGTAGTCTATGGACGCAAGAGCGTGCATACTGACGATGTCGGAGATGGCGTCGATGAACTGTGGCCGGGGTCCGGGGGGTCTGTAAACAAGTGTTCCTCTGATGGTGGTGTTGGGGTCCGTGTGATCTGGAAGTGCAGGTGCTCGGCGGTGCTGGAGGTGTCTGACGTGCAGGTCGAGATTCTGAGGGTATTCCTGTAGACGATGGCGATTCCTCCTCCTGGTCTGTTGGTGCGGTCCCTTCTGGTGATCTTGTATCCATCTGGAATGGCTATGGCAATGTCGGGTGCCGAGGAGGGGTTCATCCATGTCTCTGTTAGGAAGGCGACGTCCGGGGAGGTTGAGTCGAGTAGGTCCCAGAGTTCGGCGGCGTGCTTGTGGACGGAGCGGGTGTTGAGTAGTATGCATCTGAGGTTGCGTTCTGCTCTGACGGGTGGGGTATGGTGTGCGGGTGTTCGGCGGTTGGTGAAGCTGCAGCTACGGCAGGTGAAGGGTCCGTGGGTGCGTATCGGGCTGGCCTGGAAGCAATTTGATGATCGGCCGGAGTTGAGTCCGTGGAGGAAGCCGGCGTCGTAGCGTAGTCAGATGTCGTGGTTCTTGCGAGGACCAGGGGGTCTGGCGCTGACCGTACTATTTATTACTCTCTCTACTACCCTTGTGAGTTGGCGTATGCTTCGGCTATTGTGCATGGGGCTCCTAAAGGGCAGGATGCCCTTCATCGCATCTGTAAACTGCTGCAAAGTAGTGTCTGTCTGATTAGTATCATGTGTGTCAAGAAGTCTCTTTAGTCTAGTCAAGTACACACTCCTACGCTGTAATCTATTGCTTCTATGGTAATTGGAAGGTTCAATATACACAGGGGGCAGGAGGAAGGACACATAGCACACCCCGGACCACCCCCTAGGAAGCCATATGTAAGCCTGGGATCCGCAGACGAAGTACACATTGTGAGGCGGAAGCAATGGTGGACTACTGGTGGTGTTCAAAGCATAAGTGTAATTGCAGATTCTCTCTCCCACCGTGACCTTCCCAAACCCTCGGACACAAAAACTGGTGGTGGTGTTAATCACCGGCATAGCCTTATCTTTAGTAATATTGCATAACTGAAAGGATCGAAAGTATTCAGTGACATTAAATTCTTGGAAATCAGCCATCTCTTCTAGAAGCCATGTTACATTTTTCTTCCTTTCATACACATTCATGCATGCTGCGGGATGAAGTGTGTCAGCTGCCCCATTCTTCCCTGGAGCATATCCTTGGTGTGTTGCTATATAACCCAGTACAGTCTCATAATCATGATACGTCATATTCATTGCATCTGAATGATAATGGATATATACCATAGTGAACAGCTGGAACCAGGTTTCACAGCTGGCGAGATAGGAGAGTGGCAAGGACAATAGCAGATCATTCATGTGCACTACTGAGGGGAGTTAACCACAAACCCAACAATCAGTAACATTGGTGGTATGGTGAGCCTGATGTAACATCTGGAGAAAGACATTATCTACATATGTCTGTCTATGTCTTTCCTTATGCAGGGCTAGTGTGACAAAAAAATGCTCAGGGGGAGCTGTAGTTGTTGCAATCAGGGTGTGCATAGGATGTTTTTCTTCTAAAAACCAAAGGATACCTAACACTGCCACCAAAGCTATGAAAACTATCACTAGGCACCCTATCTTAGTCTTAGGGGGCCAGCTCGACCAGGTGGGGCCACGGTGGTCTGGACGACGCCCCTCTAACAGCTGTTCCTCCTCCCTAACTATACGACCAAAGGGAACATCTTCACCTACGAAACTACCAGAGGAGAGTCCGTGCTATGGAGCCAGGTATATGGGGGAAAAAGAAAAATAGTCTCTTAATGTCTATGGTCGGTGGTGCTAATGAGCACTTCAAGAAAAAAAAAGGGAAAAAATAGTCTCTCTGAGTCTTCCAACGGTGGTGCTAACGAGCACGTCGCGGTGGGGATGCACGATCACAACCCTTGCTGTCTCTCCGCTCAGGATAGGGCTACTTCCCTCCTTGGAAAGCACCCCCCACTTATCCTGTCCAATATCTCAGACAGCAAACCAATCTTTCTGTCCCTAAATTATTGTGGGTACTATAGGCAAAGTACACGAGCCCTATTCTTCATCCAGCAGTCCATCACTACTAACCTGACTGTCCCTGGGGTGCACTGTCCCTCCGTCGGGGACGCAAATTGTATTGAGCCACTCCTGGCACTGACTCGTCTCGGAAAAGGACTTGAAACTCAGGGGAGTTAACAGACTGGGACTCCTGTTCCTGTGGACCAGATGGAGGAGAGACCTGGGCAGCCTTTATTTCCGGAGGCACCTCCTCATTCAAAACAGCATCACTCTCCTCTTCCGTCTGCGCCCAGGTCAGCCGGCATCAGAAAAGGGGATAAAGTGAGGGACCTTCTCCGTCTCGTGGTCTCCAATCCCCTCGAGTGTCCACTTGTCGCAAGGAAGAGGAAGCAGGACCCGCTTACAGTGAGATGTATGGATCCAGTTCTTCCGTCCTTCCACCTTTACTGCTGTTCTTGTTGCGAGAAGGACCAGCAGGGGCCCCCTCCAATGTGGCTCCAAGCAACCTCGCCTCTGGAAGTTTCGGACCAGCACATACATTCCAGGCTGTATTTCGTGGCCCGGCCCCTCAGGTTTTGGTGGCAGTGCTTCGTGGACCTGTTGATGAATAGAACGCAAATTTTTAGTGAGCTCATAAAGGTAATCCACAAGCAACGGGTAGTCAATATCAGAGAAATGACGAGGACGTGGTACACCCCACACACTCGCGGGGCGGCCAAAGACCACCTCGTGTGGGGATAACCCCGTTCTAGAATGCGCTGTCACTCTGGTGGATAATAGGGCAAGGGGTAGTGCATCCGGCCATTGCAACCCTGTGCTCTCCCTGATCTTAGCCATCTTCAACTTGAGAATACCATTATACTTTTCAACTAGGCCAGCCGACTGGGGGTGGTTTGCTGCATGGAACTTTTGCTTAATATGCCGGCCGTTGCCTACTAGCTGAATCACTTTTGCATTAAAGTGACTTCCGTTGTCACTCCAAATCAAACGGGGCAAGCCAAAGCGCGGGAAGAACTTCTTCAATAGGACTTTCGCTGTCGCCATGGCTGTGTTCTCTTTAGTGGGGTAAGCCTCAATCCATTTACTGAATGCACAAACCACCACCAGCTCGTACTTCAAGTTGTTAACCCGTTCCATTTCGATGTAATCCAGCTGGAGAACCTCGAAAGGGAAAGAGGGTGGTGCAAAATTACCAGGGGGTGTAGAGGTGCCTTTCCCTGGATTATGTATCAGGCAAACCGTGCAATTCTTCACTAGATGGGCCGCTACCTTAGGGATGTTATCATTTTGCCATACGGGGTCCAATAGCTTACATATCCCCTTTGCACTGATATGTGCCGGACCATGAGCCATTGTAACTACAGGTAGTACATATGCGACTGGTAGCATCCATCTTTGCTTTCCCGATTTGTCGGTCCAGCACCCCTCCTCATCTAGGCGCCCCGTACTCTCCTGCCACGTTGCCAACTCCTCAACTGTTGCCTCGCTTTGAATCTCCTTCACATTGTCTAGTGTGTCCTCAAACATTGCATCATCGGGTACCCATCTAGCAGGACCCGCTACAAACATTCTTTTCATCTTCGATCGGGCTGTCTCCTTAGCTGTCTGGTCTGCAAATGCACTTCCCCTCCCCACATCATCAGTGATCGCTTTATGGGCACTACACTTCACTATCGCCAGTCTCTTAGGAAGCGCTAGGGCTGACAGGAGCCTATGTATCAGAGGGCCATGCTGTATCCTTGTGCCGTGTGAGGTCAGGAATCTCCTCTCCGCCCAGAGCCGCCCAAAATTATGGGCAACTCCGAACGCGTATTGACTGTCAGTATAAATATTGACAGTCAATCCCTCACTTAGCTCACACGCTCGCAAAAGGGCAACAAGCTCCGCAGCTTGTGCCGAGTGGTAAGGAACACGCGATGTCTCAACCACAGTGTGCAGCGTAGTGATAGCATGCGCTGCGGTGGTGGTGCCATCTGACAGTTTGAAACAAGAGCCATCGACATATAGTTCCCCTTGTGGGTCAGATAAGGGAACATCAGTCAGGTCTACCCGTCCCTTCGTTTCTTCCTCCGTCCGATACAGACAATCATGGACGTCTGTATCCCCATTGTCCGAAGGGAGGGGTAGTAACGTGGCCGTATTCAGAGTGGCTCATCGTTTTATTGTAATGTGTGGTGCAAACAATGTTAATTCATAACCAGTCAGGCGAGCACTGGTGAGGTGCTGCGTCTTTGTCTTGTTCAAAAGCGTATCCACAGCATGGGGTACCATTACTGTGAGGTCAGTATTGAGGACGAGCCCTGCCGATTGTCGAATAGAGACAGCCACAGCCGCGGCAGCTCTTAAACAGCTCGGGAGGGCTCTGGCGACTGTGTCAAGAAGAGCAGAGAAATAAGCACATGGCCTCTGCTTACCTCCAAAGGCCTGTGCTAACACCGAAAGCGCACACCCAGCTGTCTCGTGTACATACAACACGAAAGGCTTCTGGTAGTCTGGCGTACCAAGCACAGGCGCAGAGCAAAGCACAGTCTTTAATTGCTCAAAAGCTTGCTGGCATTCATGCGTCCAAGGTAAAGGCTCATGCACATCTTTAGTTGTTAAGTGCAAAAGGGGTTTTGCTAGTAAAGAGTAACCGGGAATCCAGTGGCGACAATACGAGGTGATGCCTATGAAAGCACGCACGTCCCTCTGGGTTTTACGGACGGGCATCCTAACAATGGCATCAACTCGTTCAGGTGTTAGCCTTCTACCCTCCTTCGACAGTAGGTGACCGAGATAGGTGACCTCCTGTCGACAATATTGAAATTTGGAAAGGGACATTTTATGTCCATGCTGTGCCAAATGTAAGAGTAATTTGACTGTTGCTGCTTTGCAACCGTCTTCAGTAGCGGAGGCTATCAACAGGTCATCCACATACTGCAATAATACGTTACCTGTAGGAAGAGAGAGGGAATCCAACTGACCTTTCAGGGCTTGACTATAGATGCTAGGGCTTTCAGAATACCCCTGAGGAACACAACAGAATTGGAAACTTTGGCCCGCTATGTTAAAACCAAAAAGGTATCGGCTATTAGGGTGAATTGGAATGCTAAAGAAAGCATTTTTCAAATCAATCACAGAGAAGAATTTGGCTGTGGAAGGAATCATTGTTAAAAGGGCAGTAATATCGGGGACCACCGGGAACTGAGGGACAACTATTTTGTTAACCTCCCGCAAATCAATTACAAAGCTAAAGACATCAGGGTGCACATCGACCGAGTTAGAGGGTGCCTTTTTTAGAATGGGAAGAATAGGGCTGTTACACACATTCGCAGCTGTCTCTTCAACCACCCCTGATTTGATCAAATCCTGTATAATCTGCAACAAAGCCCTTTCTCCCGCCTGCAGTATTTTGTGCTGGGGAATACGAGGCAACACAGCATTGTCTTTTATTGTAATTGATATCGGCGGTATCTGCAACAACCCTACATCCGTATCTCCTGTTGCCCACAACGTGGGCGGTACATCTTTGAATTCAGCAGGAAGCGGTGCGTCTTTCGAGAAACATGAAATCTTAGCATGCAACTTCTTTAGCAAATCTAGTCCCATGAGATTTTCGCCACAATTCGCAGTCAACAGAAAAGGCGAGTCCACAGTGAAAGGGCCAATGGTTAAAGCAAGAGGTTCAGAGATGGGGCTCACAACCGGTATACCTGAAAACCCTACTGAAACATTGTTATGGCCAGACAGGGCTGCCCCGGGGACCAGTGAACGAGAAATAGAGCTATTCATTGCACCTGTGTCCACCAAAAACTTCTTACTCGAACATGTAGATCCGCCATGACATAAGGACCACGCTGGTCTACAGATATTGAAACTGGTCCCTCACCCTGTCCCTGGCTGTCCTAGTTATAGGACATCCCGGACACTTCGTCTAAATCATAATCATCGTGATAGTACTGCCCTCCCCGGGGATCATCAAAATATTTCGGGTCAGAGCGACCCCCCAAGGATGCCCCACCCTGTGTCTCATCACGACTGCCTTCACCACTTCCTCGTCCACCAGCACCCCGACCCCTGGGGGCGGCGACCTTCTGTAACAAGTCCGGGCACTCACTCCGCCAGTGCCCTTCTCTCTTACAATATGCACACTGATTCGGCCCCACGGGACTACTTCCTCTGCCTGTACCACGTGACTGCTGAGCTGGACCACTACCGCGTCCTCTACCGGACCCTCTGGCTGCCTGCTGCATTAGTACCTTGGTCTTCAACTCCTTGTTCTTCTTCTCTACCTTCTCCTTCTCCTCATTCTCCCTATGCTCGTAGTACTGGGCCATGCTCAATATCACTGAAGGGTGGGAGGTAGTCCAGGTACTTTCAGAGGCCTGCAACCGAGCAGCTATCTCAGGAAGAAAATTTGTTACAAATCTATTAACAAACAACCTGACGCCGCTCTCCACTGACAAATCCTGTCCACTAAAATCCCAAAACACCCCTTCAAACCGAGTGAAAAAATCTGACACACTTTCATCCTTCTTCTGTCGACACACTGCTAACTTGTCCCAATCTACCCATCTGGGTGGGATGAGGGAATGCATATAAGTGATGATACGACCCGGCAAAGCCAATATCTCAGCTCTAGGTTTTTCGCCGGGCTTCCGCTCATTATCCCGCGCCCTAATCGCATCCCAAGTGCCACCTAGCTCCGCAACATGATCCTGCGTGTGTTCCTGCCGCCATATATCCACCAGTACCAACAATCCAAAAAACATCTCAATGTCGGCCAGTGTCATCACCGTCGATGAAGCGGCCTCTGTTAATTCTTTATAGTAGGCTGTGGGATTTTTCCTGGGTCCGGTAGCTGACTTTTAAGAGCAAGTACCTCACTCCTTTTCCATGGAGTGTAAACCCATTGCTCCTGAAAGCGAGCCTCTACCCGCTGCTGAACTACAGTATCCTGCGCATTACGCCGCTCTGGAATCTCGGGATGAAAAATAGGATGGACCTCTCTCATGGGGAATTGGGATACCGTCGTAGGCGTTTTCTGGTGCAACCTGCCCCTGTACCCAATCATCGTTGCTACATTGCTAAAGACATCATTAGGGGCCATATCAGCAGTATATACACGATCTCTAATGTCATATATTATATGGGGTGCTACACCACCAAAACACTGCTCCCACAACCCTATCAATGTAGCCGACATGTGCTTGAGGGCATGCTGCTGCACGAACGGCTCGAAATCCTTCAACACACTCCACACATCTACACTGTAGATCGGGCTACGTGCCCACTGTGCAGCCTGATTGGCGACCATTTGTTTTTCCTCATTTCCCACATCAGATCGAATCAGCACTCGCCCCATCCGTTCCCGTGCCGCAGCCCAATTCCCCTCATCCACCCCACGCACCGGTGTCCCAGCTCCTAACGATGCTGGGGATGAGATGTCCGGGAAAGACACAATAGAGGAAGAAGCAGGCACCAAGGTGAGCAAAGACTGCGTTGAAGGTGTGAGAGAAGGGGGAGAAATAGGAGCGGGAGCAGCAGATACAGCGGGAGGGCCCACAGCTACTGCACTCGCAGCTTGCGAAGCCAAAGGGGAAACAGGCGGGGCTGAAGCAGTAGCAGCCGGGTCAGAAGCAGCAGCGCCAGATAGAGAGACAAGAGGAGCAGCAGGCTGAGGTGTTGGAACAACAGGGTATATCCTCTGCGGGGCATAGGGAGGCGGTGCCTAGCATCCAATAGCTCATCCACAAATGCATCCCCCTCCTCTCGGGCAACATAGGACTTATCACATTGTAGTCGGAAATTCCTATCAGCACTCTCGATACCCTTTTCTACTTTATCTCTATCATAAACTACTGCTTTCTGAGTTATTGTTTGCATTTTCACTCTCCGGGCCTCTTTCTCCACCCGCATACTTCGCTGCCTAGCTTCCTTCTGCCATACCTGGAGAGAATCAAACATCGACTGTCTACTTCTCCGGGCAAATAATTTATCTTGCAGATAATTCAATTTCTGTTCATCAAAAGTACCTGTCGGTGGCCACTGAAGCTCGGCATTGTCCCTCGTATATTTGTGCCATAATGTACTAAACGTAATAGGGCCAAGGCCGTGCTTCACATACATATCAAAATTCGGGGTGCCTTCTGGAGGCGCAGGTTACCTCTCCTCCAATCGAGCCTCCGCCGATCAACAGCGGCACCCCACACACCACAATTTGCTTAAACAAGGCATCTTAACGACAGACACATACACCACTCGCACAAACTGAACGACACACAAAGCAATGGGAACCCCAAACAAGGCAGTCCGAAAACTGCACCAAGACAAGACAGTCCAAAGACTGCACAAAAACAAGACAGTCCGAAGACTGTACCAAAACAAGAAGGCAGGCTCTAGCCCCAGGCCTTTTCAAGAGTAAACCAAATTCTGCAGGTGGCCCGGCAGAGCGTTCGCACACTCTGTACCTCAAGGGTCCACAGACCCACCAAGTTCAAACAAGTCAAGACTGGTCCTCAGACCATATTCAAAATACCAAAAGACAAGACCAACTCACATGGTGCACATAGGTCAAGCAAAGCTATTCTCCACTGCCGACTCTTCGGACCAAATGGTCAGATCCAAGGGTTTTGCCGTTTCAGGACCCCAGCCGAGATGACCACTAGATGAGGAGCCGCCCGATCAGACAGGCGGGGCAGCCGCGAGAACCAGGCTTGGTCATGTGGGGATCCCCGATCCGCCCATCCAACTGGACGCAACCCCGACCCCTACAACCCGACTACGGGCGAGGTGGGTCACCTGGTGGAGTCTCTGTTCGGGCGCCAACTGAAGGAAATGACCCGATTAGGGCCACCAGGGTCACTCACGACCTCCTCTAGGCCTTCCAAGAAATGAAGAGTCGGTGACGCAGTAGAGAATACAAACAGAAGCTCTTTATTGAAAGTTGCGCTGCAGTGGAGTCCAGTCTGACTAGCCTCCTAAAATGCTAGCGAGGGACTGACCAACAAACATTTGGTAACGTATGATAAACCTTCCAACATCTCTAGAAAACCCCGCCCCTCATGGAAAAGTACTGCTTGGGCACAGAAGCTGACAAAGGAGGCACTGAGAGATGAGCTAACACCTGCAACATGGGTACATGTTATCAGACTCCCAAGGCCGCCTTACTCAATCTCAGCTCTCTCTAGTGTGGGAGCTTAATTATGTCCGATGATAGGAATGCAGAGCTGAATAAACCACTCTCTTCGTACATCTGAGTTCCGACCTTGGGTGAGATATGAGAACCTTTCGGAGCAGCAGCCTCTGCCGAGAATGAGAGAGCGGGGGCACATATATGAGGGGGTTGCTCACAGCGCAACTGGGCCGGTGTGACATGTGAATGTGCTAACTTAGGCCTACACTGCTCTACAGTAGTCGGGCACATGCACAATGAAAATCAGATAATGTAAGACCTAGCTATATGAATGCTAACCCATCATAGTATATATCATGAAAGAAAGGGAAAAAGCGGTTCAATTTTAACACACCCATTCAGAACCCCATACAGACACTGTCACACCCATTCACAAACCCATACTGAGCCTCTCACACACACTCACATACCCATACAGACACTCTCATGCCCACTCATATACCCATACAGACACTCACACCTATTCACAAACCCATACAGATACTGTCACACCCATTTACAACCCCATACAGACACTGTCACACCCATTCACAAACCCATACAACACTGTCTCTTCCATTTACAAACCCATACTGAGCCTCTCATACCAACACTTCCACCCATACATTCACACACCCACTCTCATACCGATTCAGACACTCTCACACCCTCCCCTAAATAAATGGGGATGGGGTCCCTGGGGCCAAAATCGGCCTGGGGGTGCACAGCCCTTCTCCCCAAAAAGGCCTGGCCCGGGGGATGGGGCCCCCCGGGGCTGAAATCGGCCCAGGGAAGGGGGGCCATGTGGTGCCGCTCCCGTAATAAAACAAAAAATCTTTTTTTTTTAAAAGCCAGCCCAGCAAGTTGCAGGCCCCCCCCCCCCTTTTCACCACCACTCTGCAAACGCACCTTCTGGCGCACTACTAGTTGGGGGATGAAGTCCCCTTGGCTCCTGAGTGTCCTTAGGGGCCAACTACCCTTCCTGTAACCTCCAGTAAGAACCACACAGCGGGATTGCTGAGAGGTCATCAGAGGACCACCCCCTTTCTCCACTACTCTTCAAACGTGCCTCCTGGTGCACTACTAGTTGGGACATGAAGTCCCCTTGGATGCTGAGGGTCTTTGGGGGCCAAAAGCCCCTCCTGTTGCCTCCAGTAAGTCCCACACAGTGTGATTGCTGAGAGGTGGTCAGAGGCCCCGCCCCCTTACTCCACCACTCTGCAAATGCGCCTCCTGACACAATACTGGTTGGGGGATGAAGTCCTCTTGGATGCTGATAGTCCTTGGGGGCCAAGAAGCCCTTCTGTTAGCTCCAGTAAGTCCAACACAGTGGGATTCTTGAGAGCTGGTCAGAGGCCCACCCCCTTTCTCCACCACTCTGCAAACGTGACTATTAGTTAAAAAAAACATAGAAATTCACTTAAAAAACCAAAGGTTACAGGGATGTTATAGTTAGGAAATAGAATTTGAAAACCCTTAGAAATTCACTGAAAAAAACAAAGGTAACAGAGACGTTATAGTTAGGAAATAGAATTTTCAAAAGCTTAGAAATTCACTGAAAAAAAACGAAGGTTACAGGGACGTTATAATTAGGATCAGATTTCACTCATAAAAAACCATAGAAATTCAGCAGTTACAGTTACCTGAGCTAACTATAACTTACGTCCCCACAATGCACTGCTTATGACCTCACATATTACATCACTCATGACATGGTCAGTGACATCACTGATGACATCAGTGATGACACCACTGATGACATCATAAAGTGAGTGTGTTTTTAAGAGTTTACGGGTGTTAAACATATATACTAACCTACTACAAAAGTTAAATTAGTATACTAGGTGTACTATTACTGAGTGATACTACTTCTAACATATATTATGTGAGTGGCTGTGTGACTATGTATCCTTGCCTGTATGGGTGTTTGAGTGGCTGCATGGCTGTATAAGTGGGTGTGTGAGTAGCTGTGTGGGTGAGTGAGATGCTGTGTGAGTGGCTGTATTGGTGAGTGAGTGGGTGTGTCAGTGGCTGTTCGAGTGAGTGGTGGCTCTATGAGTGGGTAAGTGGGTGTGTAATGACTATTGGTGAGTGAGTGGGTGTCTGAATGGCTATATCAGTGAGTGACTGAGTATGTAATTGGCTGTATTGCTGAGTTAGTATCTGTTCGAGTAAGTGTTTGGTTAAGTGAGTTGGCGTGTGAGTGGCTGTTTTGGAGTGAGTTTCTTTGTGAATGGCTGTATTGGTGAGTGGGCGGATGTGTCAGTGTTTGAATAGTTGCGTGAATGGGTATGTAAGTGGTTGAGTGGGTGTGAGTGTGTGAGTGCTTGTGTGGGTGAGTGAGTGGCCGTGTTGAGAGGCTGCATGGGTGAGTGAGTGTGTGAGTGACTCTGTAGGTAAATAAGTGGGTGTGTGAGTAGCTGTTTGGGTGAGTGTGTGGCTATGTGACTGGCTGTATGGGTGAGTCCTGGTTGTATGAGTGACGGTATGGGGTAGTAAATGGTTGTGTGAGTGGCTGTACAAGTGAGTGAGTGGATGTGTGGGTGGCTCTATGGAGTAGTGAGTGGGTGTGTGAATACTGGTATGGGTCTGTGAATGGGTATGTGAGTGTTCAGTGTTTCTATTTTTAAAAGAAAAAGTCCTTTCATTCAAACACAGCCATGTATTAAACACAACAGTACAAATGTACCCAACAAAATCGAGACTTCTCTAGGATGACCTGAACCAGAGATCTGTTTCTAAAATTTTCTTAGTGTTAAACAATGAATAGCCTTTTCCTATGGCAGTGGTTCCCAAACTGGGGTCCGTGGACCCCTAGGGGTCCGTGACACATTCCCAGGGGGTCCGCAGGCAGCAGTTTTAAAAGCACTGCAAAGTTCCTTGTATTATCAGCAGTTTTCAAAGCAACAATAAAAGTGTAAAGATATCTCCGGTCATTAATGTACCTGCTGGAGAGAGATGGGAGTTTTGTCTAGTGGCAGCTTTGACTCCTCCAAGGAAGCGCAGAGGTTTAATATGCCTGCTGCAAAGAACGTGTATCATGCATTTAAAAGAACAATATTATATGTGCATAGCTTAGAGGGCTATGTGTGGAAAAAGGGGGTACCCCTGAAATGTGTTTCCTACATCAGGGTGACAACATTATTGGGAAATAAACATGTAGGAAACGAATACAAAGTGGATCTATCCTAAACTGAAAACAATATGTGACCAGAAACAAGAATTTATTGAAAAATATATTATTTTATTTGATCAGCTAATGTTTAAGATATGCAAAAGATTTTATGAAAATATATTTACACTGAGCATACAGACATCAATAAAAATAAATATATTGGAATACTGTCAAAGTTCAATTTTCAACTAATATGACTAATACTTGTGTTATGTCTAAATTAGATCAAACAGAAAAGTATACATCCAAAGCTAAACATAAACAAATGCATAGAAAAAATTCATACATGATAAGTATTAAATCATTCTACAATATAGTTATGGCTAACATGGTTACAATCTACGCGCGTTTCGGCTGGACGCCTTCATCAGGTAGCCATGTGTGTCTAAAAAGAAAAATACATCTTGGGACAATATACAAATATTTTATACATATATATACATATCTATATTATCTGGGCACATATTATAGATCCTACTTATCAATTCTGTCTTTCATTAGATCAGCCCTCTTCTATTATGAATTGATATATTCAATAACTTTAAAAACAAGGCCGCGTCACAGAGGAAAGTTGAAAAGAAAAGTTGAAAGAATATGAAAAGGAAAATTAATAAGAATTCGTACCAACAAGATCAAATCACCAACAAGACCAAATCACCAGTAATAAAGAAGACTATAAATCAATGTGATATAGACCGCCTAAAAGTGACTAAAAACAAATCAGTGACATACATATACCCAATATGTGTGATAATGTTCTTTAGAAAAACAGGTCAAATGAAGAGAAAGGAAGAATAAAAGTACAGCTAGATTACCTCGAATGATATATAATGAAATATCAATCAATAGGGCTTCCTTGATTAATATCTTCTGCCCCTAGAAATAGGGATGCAAGATATAGTGAGAATCATCCCAAATAGATGTATATTGCTGAAAAGATGAATAATAATAATGCTAACCAAGATAAAAAATTGAATAGAAACCAACCAAAAGGCTGTGACTACTCGGTTAGAAACTCTGTTATTCATGAATACCTTGAAATTAACGACCATGCTTCATAATAAATGGTGACTGAATGAGACATCAGATAACATTTTATATGTCTCCAGGATGACCAGCAGCTAATAAAGAAATCGAACCAGAAAAAATACCGTTGAACACGATAAAACATACATCCCAAGGTTATAGCTCAAGAGAGGATGGAAAACTTCTAATGAGGGCCTATAAATTACCTTAAATACTTTCCTTTAATTATAATGATATGGTCCGGTATAAAGCCTTGAGATTATATAAATAGATAAAACATCTCTGGAGTGAAAAGTTTCATCAAGGATATCTAAATACCATGAAAAGGAAAAGGAGAAAACACAGAACACAAAATCCATATTAAAATGAAGATTCAGTCAAGCATTTATATTCATACAAAAACAACCAACTGTAGAAATATATACCTGGATATTTATATAGGCATAATTCTCCAAATTACGGAAAGAATAAGACACCGTCAGTCCCGTTTTGTAAAAGCGCCGACAACTGCAGAAAACCAAAAAACATAATACTATAAAATTACCAGTTTTACCATGGACGATTAGTATGACTAGTTATCGAAATGTGTTGGCGATATACCTTAGGCGGAGATGAAGAAAAGTATATATAGAGATAACATAAAGGGATATGTCACCATCAATGAAGTTTGGTGAAAAACCTAAAAATGCAAAGGAAACGTAATCACTATAAATCAACTTTAAATTAGATATAGGGCATGAATGATTTCTACAAACATCGCTGACATACCTCGATATTACATCTGTGGGCCGTGGACTTCACGTGCGTACTGCATAGCCGTATGATGGTTGTTGACTGAAAAACGCCGAACACGATATTGTGACACGGCAGCCTTTAGATATACTCGTACGTAACTGTCGTAAGCGATACGCAGATGTAATTGAAAGAGAGAACGGACATGCTTACATGTTCAGATGTACGTGAATCACGGCCACCATATTGGAATGTCAGAAAAACTAAAGGGAAAAGAGCACCGGAAGTGAAACTCAGTATCGGATCACTGTCGGTCGGTTATATTATGTATATAATACATATATCTCCATAAATAAAAAATTCGAAGTATTGAAGATACTCATTTCCTCCTTAGCCGATGTTCAGTTCTATACCAACTATATGTAACTATTAGTTGGGTAGGTTCCAATAAAACAAAATAGACTATAAATACGAATACCTAACAAAATCAGAGAAAGTTTTCGCTAAAGGTGTTTGCTGAAAAATGTAAGGTCCAAAATACTAACAAGTGACACACAGCCGCCATATTGGAATGTTAGAAAGGCTAAGGGGAAAGCATATCAAAAGTGAAATTCAGTATCGGGTTACTATCGATGGTTATATTATATAAGTAGTACATGTGTGTCCCCAATTCAGAGTTCAAAATATTGAAGATACTAATTTCCTATTTAACCGGTGGGCAGTTCTATTCCAACCATATATAACTGTTGGCTGGGCAGATTCCATATAGGACAAGAAGGGCTATGGATGCAAATACCCAACAAGATCAAAAAAGTTATTGCTAACAGTATTTGTTAAAAACTGTGAGGTCCAAAATAGATGGCATGCATTAAGAGATAAATGGCGTGTGATCTATATTCCCATCACAGTATCTCTAAATAAAGACTCGCAAGATCAAACTCTTTACACTGAGTTATGCTACACTTCTTCAGAGATATATGAGTGTCAGAATAGTGATCAGTACAAAAAGATATGACCTGATCAGAGTCTCTACATATAATCATATTGGATACTATATAGGAATATATGGGCACCAAAAAGGGGGTTTCTAGATGTTATTATATTTGATCACCTGATCCCAGGGAATCTCGTTATTTAATCCATTTTTATAAGTGTCCAAAGAATAGATCCAGTAGACCTCCCTTCTTTTGCGAATTTCCATACTTTGGTTGCCCGAATTAATGCGTATTTTTTCTAAGATAAACCACTGTATATCCTGGGCAGTGTGTTGTATTTCCATATAGTGTTTAACTAATGGAGCAGCTGTCTTTTTGGTCCTGATGGCTGATCTATGTTCAGTTAGGCGGGTAGCCATGGTACGTGAGGTCTCACCAACATAGCCTAGCTGGCAAGGACATACCAACAGGTATATGATGTTAGTTGTTTTACAATTAGTTAGCACTGTCGATTTAATGTGGATACCGTTTATACTATAAGTGCTGGCTTCTATAGCAAACTGACAGGCCACACAGGACATACACCTAAAATTCCCAATAGGGGGTTCTGTGCCACCAATAGACATTTGAACGAGGTTCTTTTGTATGGCTGGCATTCTTGAGTGTACTATTAAATCTTTAAGATTTTTGTTTTTCCTATAAGCAAAGAGTGGTTTAACTAGAGAGTTGTTACGTTCTCTGGTTGCATTAAGGATATGCCAGTTGTTATTCACAATGTAACGGATTTTGTCATTCATGGTGGAGTGGCGTGTAGCAAACACCAATCGAGAGATAGGTGTTTTGATCTGGGGGTTAAAAGATGTTGTCTATCATAAAAACGGGCCCGTTTATATGAGTCACGAACGAGACGTTTGGGATAGCCTCGGATAATGAATTTAGCTTTCATTTCTGTTGCTCTCAAATCAAAGTCCTGTATTGTCGTGCAGTTCCTGCGCAAACGCAAGAACTGACCGAATGGGATGCTGGTTTTCTGTAATACCGGATGATAACTTTGAAAATGCAACAGAGTGTTGCGTGCAGTGGGTTTGGTATACAGGTCTACTTCCAGATGGTCCCCATTTGTTTGAATTGTGATGTCTAAAAACTCCACTTTGATATTGCTGGTGTTTGCCGTAAAGATGATATTGCTATCGCATAAATTAATCCAAGATGTAAATTGGGGGATATCATCACGGTCACCTGTCCAAATGAAGAAGACATCATCAATATATCTTGACCATAAGTTGACTGACTCACTGAAAGGGGCTATTTCATTATCAATGTATATGGATTCAAACCGGGCCATGTAGATATTCGCTACAGTGGGGGCACAAGATGCCCCCATACTGACCCCCTTAGTTTGTTGATAAAGAGACCCATTGAATTCAAAGGTGTTTTCTTGTAATACCAGAGTTAGACATTCAAGGATAAATGCTCTAGGACATTCAATATCTAGGACGTCCATGAACCATTTAACAGCATCGATGGCACCCTCTTGTGGTATATTGCTGTATAATGATTCAATATCCATGGTGATCATAGTATGAATCGAAGCATTAAAATCGAGATTTTCTACTCTGTTTATGATGTCTCTGGTGTCTTTCACATAGGATGGTATTTTAGAAATGTAGGGTCTCAACAGGATATCCACATATTTAGACAGAGGTTCAGTTACTGAGCCAATAATGGTAACGATAGGTCTATACGGGGGTCTGTGCTATTTTTGTGGATTTTCGGAACACCGTAGATCGCTGCCATTTTTGGTTTATCTATATTTAGATATTCCCATTCCTTATCGCAAATAAAATTATGTCTTAATGCTCTGGTGGTAATATTAAGCACTAACTTCTGGACTCGTTTGGTGGGGTCAGTAGTTATATGGATATAATGCTTTGTATCTTGAAGCATTTGTTCCATTTTATTGATGTATTGCTGAGTGTCCATCAAGACAATACCTCCACCTTTATCGCAACCTTTTACTGTCAGATTTTTATTTTGCATGAGGTTCTTAAGGGCATAGTTTTCCTCCATAGTAATGTTTACCGGAGGTGCTGAGATATATTTCATTGCTGTAGTTAATTGCTTATAGACTACATGTTCAAAGATTGCGATTTCTGGGGCAACCTGTTCTAAAGAAGGTAAAAAAGTGGATGTAGGTGCTAAGCCTGACGTATTGGAACTTGATGATGCATTAGTTTCCTGGCCCTCAAAAAAGAAATGGAGTCTAATTTTTCGGAAAAAGGTGATAAGGTCCCGAAGAATTTCAAATTTATTTGCCCTAGTGTGTGGTACATAGGACAATCCTTTGGTAAGGAGCGATTCAGTTGAAAAATCCAAAGTTTGTCCGCTTAAATTGAAAATTGGGATGTCATTTAATCGCGCCAGTATTGGCCGTGTCGTGTCACCAGATATTGATTCTCGTCCTGGCGAGGATATTGAGCCACTCCTTGCTGGTAATGACTTGGAGGTACTGGGTATGGCTGGTTCTGGGGTGGTAAATATTGTTGGTTCTGTGGAGGGGGATATTGTTGATTCTGGACTGGTGGTTGATTGTCCCGGAATCTTGGCTGGTATCTTGTACGCCAGCGGGTACGTGTATTCCCTCGCCTGGCTAAAAAAGGACGTCCTCCTCTTGTTCTTCCTGACATATTTCTACCAGGATTCTGATCTTGGTGATAATGATAACCCTCTCCATCTGAATCAGATGTGTCTGAGAAGGTGGTTGTCTTATTTAGGGGCCTGCCATAAGAACTAGGGTATTGTTCTTCATTAGTACCTTCCGGTTGATAGAAGTTCTCCGCCAGGTAGGGATATACATTCTCCTGGCTGAAAAATCTAATGTCTTTCTTCAATTTATCGGTTTTTCTCTTTATTAGATAATCATTATATGAACTCATGTCCCTCTCTACCTCTTCAAGTAATGAATTTTTTCTATGCATTTGTTTATGTTTAGCTTTGGATGTATACTTTTCTGTTTGATCTAATTTAGACATAACACAAGTATTAGTCATATTAGTTGAAAATTGAACTTTGACAGTATTCTAATATATTTATTTTTATTGATGTCTGTATGCTCAGTGTAAATATATTTTCATAAAATCTTTTGCATATCTTAAACATTAGCTGATCAAATAAAATAATATATTTTTCAATAAATTCTTGTTTCTGGTCACATATTGTTTTCAGTTTAGGATAGATCCACTTTGTATTCGTTTCCTACATGTTTATTTCCCAATAACATAGCTTAGAGGGCTACTGCTTTTGTCACAGAGCTTCTGTTGTTACTGTGCAGTTCATAAGTTACAATCGTGAACTAGCAGATTGAGCTATGAACTGCCATCAAAGAGCTGCATTCAAACTGCATGGTACAAGTTAGTTAGTTATGTTTTCTCTCAGTCTTTCATTATCCTGATGCTAATAAAGGTTTATTTGGGTAGAAATAAATTCTTATTATTAACGTCAATGCTAACATCTGTGTTATGTTCTGAATCCTGAGTTTGTGCTTCTCCACACCAAGCACTCTTAAAAAATGCCTACCAGTGTAGACGACGTGAATCCTACACCTTGAAGTCCCCTTTGCCTTATGTAACATTTTCTATACACTGATTTACACACGTATGATTCATTGTCTCTGCCCTACATTATGAGAGATGCTATAAAACAAATGCAATACATGTAACAGAGGGGCAATGGAGAGATAGGAGGCACTGTTGGAGGGTGATAGTGAGGGAATCATTGAAGAGCCCCAACAAAGATTGTTGTATCCTGGTACACAGTAAGGTCATCATTTACTGTGCTTTAAAACGTAATACAATTCAATATATAATGACAAATGTATGTGGAATGCACACTTTTTCCCTAATTTTCTTGTGGGGGGGGGAGTGTCCCCCAAAGCTCCGTTTGTAGTGGTCAGCCTCACTCGCTGTACTTGGTGCGCACCGTACAGGGACTGGTCTGACAACATTTGCCAGGGCTGCTTTGGATTTCCAGTATGGCCCTGGCAGGAGCAGGAGCCTCGTACCGCGAAATAAAAACAAACATTGAAAAGTTAGTCGCTGAGGTGCAGCACCAACCTTCCCAGTAAAATCTTTAGATTTTTGCAAATTTTTTCAATATAAAATAATAAAATCTTTATCTATTAGAGTATTTGTTTGGTGTGCGGTTGTTTGTGTATTCTTAATGAATTACTGTTTTAATGTTTGAAATTTAAATAGTACAAATTGTTTGGGGGTCCCTGGCTTCCAGTAGTGACTCACTGGGGGTCCTCAGGAGTCAAAAGTTTGGGAACCACTGCCCTATGGTATTTGACAAGGAGTTCAGAAGGGATGTTTTTCCTATTGTAGTTGGCAGAGTTCTCAATGTAAAACCCTTTGCTTCTGCATTTGGCAGAGAGATCACAATGTAAAACCTGGCTCTCATGGTATTGAAGCAGAGCAGTCCAAGGCTGACTCCAGGAGTTGTTTAGGGCTGGAAACGGAGAACTGGACAACACAAATTGGTCTCTATCCAGTGCCTTTTTTAAAAGAAAAAACAGAAAAGTTATTTAATGCACACACAACTGAAAAATATTTACAGGATTTGAGGTGGAATTGCAAATTTGAACTCCTCCTTTATTGATCTTGAAGATTAACCAGTGTGCAAACCACTTACCCTAAAGCACTTACTGAGGGCACTAATCCTGTTAATGTAGTCTGCTCCAAATATCTGCGAGGTACTATGTGACAATTTGATCAGAAGCATGCTCTAACCATAAAACCAGCAATGGTTCTATATGGGGCTATTGGAAAACATGAGACTCTTCACATACAAAAAGATTAAGGCAACAGACTTTCTCAAGTCATTCACAATGCTGCCTTTTCACGACATTTAAAAATCAATAAAGTATGCCTATTGGCTTTAATGGGAATATAAGCATGACCGTGTGCCATTTGCCTAGAAAGACCCATCAAACAATTTAGGCAGACCCAAAGTATATATTGACATGAACATTAACTCTACTTCTGGAGGCACCTAGCATTTTACCTTTGCCGGACTTAAAAAGGAATATATGTTTAAATCCTTTTCTATTGCATTTGTTAGAGCATTGACAATGTAAATTCCATTCCAATCGAATTTGTGAAATAGTTCAAAGTACAAGTTCACTGCTTGTAGTGTTTGTCATGGAGTTCACAGTGGAAAACACTTTCGTATTAGATTTGTTGAAGACTCCACAGCGTAAAACACTTCTTATTGCATTTGTAAGAGTTCATGAGATACAATCTCTTTCTATTGCATTGGTTACGCAGTTCACAATGTAGAGCCACTTTGTATATTTTTTGGCAACATATGCTTTTCACAATAAATAATTTAGGCCGCTTTCACCTGATGCGCACAATGTCTGCCCAGTCAAGTCCATTTAGGGAGACAGATGAACATGTGGAGTGGAGTCAAAGCCCCTCTCTTAGCAGTTCTTCTTAAAGCTCTTGATGTGTTAATCACATGAGGTATAATGCAACTGAGCTGTCAAGTGAGACATTAAATTATATACATACTCAACAAGAAAAAATAATTTAGGCGATAAACCTTTGTAAATGTTGCAATGCTGCCATCTACTGGAAAATTTTAAAAAATTACATCCGAAAAAATACATCACAATATGCGGGAATCCGAAATCCTTCATCACTGCGAATACCAGCAGAAGTTCGACCAGACATGAGAAGAAGGACTCCCAGTCTGTGAGGGAGATCCAGTCTGTTGTATGGGCATGTGAAGTATTTTCACTTACTCATGGGTGGCTAGTGCTCATAATGTTTTCATCGTATGATTGGATGGCATAAGATAGACTTTCCATTTATGATATATTATTCTTTTCTCAATCCTAAACGTTTTTAACTAATATAATGTTATTTGCATTTATAATACCATTCCTGTTACATCGTCTACTTACTATCCTCTGGCATTTTGTATTCTCTATCTTTAGTATGCAAGACCCCTATGAAAATGCACAACTGTCTGATTTTTCGCAGGTACTTTGGACCAAAAGCTTGAAAAGACTTTAAATTAGTTACATTTTTTACAGCCAATCTTTATTGGCATTTGCATAACATTAACAAATTAACAATACATAAAATATTGCTTTAAATAAAAAATGTTTAACCTTATTACACTTTAAGTCACGGGTATGCAAATTTGCAGTCTAATTGAAAGGATTGACTCACATCACATTAAACAGGCTAGAATAGAAAGAACTATAAAAAAAAAAGAAAAATATTTAAAAAATGTAATAACATAGTAATACAGATATGTGAAGTTAATATAATAACATATAACAAATCGGAAGAAGAGAACACACCACCCACTGCCAGGAAACTGCTCAAGATGTCCATGCATACATAACTGTTATCACTGAAGAGAAAAAAGTTATTTCCATAAAAGCCATGAAAGACATTTACCTTCTTTTATTCAAAGAAAAAGGAGATAGAGAAAGAAAAAAAGTTTTTAGTGTCAGCATACGCCCTGCTTAGCATAAATGTAACCTCAGAGAAGTGCCTGACACAAGAGATCAATTGGGCAACCCAAGCATACCAATAAGGGTGCTTGAGAAATGGTGATTTTCTTGGGGATTTCCCTAAAAAGGAATAGGTCCCTCACCCACCAACGTAGCATGCTTCATCATCAGGTCCCTCCTCACTGTTACAGTCTGAAGGTCAAAACGGGGGTTATTCTAAGAGGGTTGTGAGGTATACATCACTGTTGGTAAGGTATCTCGGATCTTAAGAAACAATAAAAATGCTTAAGGAATGAATGGATTTTAAAATGTAAATTCATTACTTCATATCACATAAATAAAAGCAAAGGCACATCCCTGCAGAATGCAGAACCTTAGTGATGTGTTAGCATGTTTCTGCCCCTTGTTTTGTGGCCTATGCTGGTCCGGGGCGTTCATCAGCACTTGACCCCACTACTACCTATCTCATATCTTGCTGTCAGGGTAAATCACTGGTGTGTGAGTCTAGGATGTTTAGAGAGGAGAAGAAAGTAACATGTTGGTTATACCTTGCTGTACGATGCAACCACTAGTCATTTGATCTATGAGGAGAAAGAAAACACATTATCATCATTCACTCAGCGACCCACAATTGTGACGCCCAACACACATATAATGAAGTAATTGTTGACATGCTTCGTTGGTGTTTGTATTCACACATGGGCACGGAAAAAACTGGTATTCTTATGCACCATCAATAAAACACAGTTGCCTACCACCAAGTGAGGACATTGTCGGTTGAAGGTTCTGGCTCATAGACCTCAATTGCTCTACATAGCTTTCTACAAATGAAGCCATCTGGCTGTGGCCATAGATTAATGAGGTACCACTGAGGGCAAAACATAGATGAATTGCCCCATCCTAGTATTGCCATGGAATACACAGACTAGCACTTACACCAACTGCTGGTTACCCACATGTACCTAAGAACAGCACAGGTCCTTCCCTGTACCATTTAGTACGACATCTGAGAAAAAATGTAGATTGTAGAATTTATGACTAGTCATTCGATGTACTAGCCCTTTGACTGACCACCATATTGTCTATTGCCTCACTTTTTGAGGTACGTTATTGTTTATATCACTACACTCGCACTGTGTAATAGCCTTGTTTCACAGAGCATTGAATTTGCTCTCTGTAGATCCGTTTGTACATACCTAAAGTTTAGTTATTGTTTTTATGACTCAGTGTTTAAAGGATCATTATAAAGTACTCAGGTTCTCCTAATATTGTTATTGACATTTATTTACTTATTTGTTTGGCTTAATGTACATTCTACATTTTTTATCAAATGATAGCTAGAAGGACCTGTGTTGTTTTTAAGTATTACGTACCCTATCTTTCTTGGGTTTAAGGGTAGCTTCAGTGGTTTACATGTAAGTCACATGTAGGCAGACTCGAGCATGCCGAACAGTGCCCCGCAAAGGGATGCTGGAGGCGAAAAGACTGAGTGCCAACTTTCCAGAGGAAATCATTCTCTTGAAGGTCATTATTCCTTAATATAGTGTGGCCAATTCTTAGCCTGGCTACTACATTCATGTCCATGTGGTTTCGACAGGAAAGGAAAGACTGATACCATAGGGAAGCAGTGCACTAGTGTCTATCTATCTGAAGTGTCTATCATATTTGACCCAATTTAATATTATCATTCAGCTCTTCAAGATGTGTGCCTTGTCCAAATACCCATCATTGTTCCTATAAGGGGGTTTAGCTATCTGTGTGCGGAACGTTTTCTAGCACTGTCCTTTGCAGATGCGTTCTATGTCTTTATAAAGTGTCACAAATGTGGAAGTTAGTTTTCCTAATTGTATGCTTGTTTGTTACATAATGGAAGTTTTAACTTTTGGAATGGTCCCACCAATGTACAGTAAATTGCTAGGATAAAGGATTACATATACAGCTGATTCCACATTACAATTGGCATGTGTGCATTGTCTCCAGGGGTATCTCAAACCTAGATGTACCTCGGTGCTAGATGTGGTTAATTTATATGAATAGCAGTTCCTTCAGGGATGATGTTCCTGAACTCGTGGTAGAGATCAAAGTGTGATTTGTGATGTTGTTTGGTCAACTAGTAAATGTCTTAAAGGTCCTATGTGGATCAAGTGATTCCAAAGTGCTTTTGTTTGTTAAATGAGTGAACGGTCAGACATTTACATTGGCCAGTTGTCAATTGAGATCTTTGTAGTTGGTTTCTAGTTTTTAAGGAGCATAGAATAAGGCACAATGAATACCAATACCACCCATTGTTAAGAGACATGTGGATTAGATGTCCCCCAGAGATAATCCATCACCCCCACCCTCTTCAACACCTACATTAACCCCTTGGCCAACATTGTCAGATCCCGCGGACTCAACATTATAACCTACGCAGATGACACAACCTATCTTGTCCCTCTCCAAAGACCCTACCACCACCAGAACCAACTTCCACAGATGCATGACAAGCATTGCCAACTGGATCAGGGACAACTGCCTGAAGCTTAACACAGACAAAACGGAAGTACTGAGCTTTGGCAACCCCCCCCCCCCCGGGATGCCTCCTGGTGGCCCATAGGCCTATGATCCTCCCCCACCCCATCCGACCACACCAGAAACCTTTGCATCTTCCTTGACAGCAAGCTGACCATGAAGTCCCAGATCTACACAGTCTCCTCCGCCTGCTTTTTCACTCTGCGCATTATACGAAAAATCTTCCAATGGCTTCCCCAGAGCACAAGGCGCACTGTCTCACTGGCCATCGTCACAAGCCGACAGTCTCACTGGCCATCATCACAAGCCGATTTGACTACGGCAACGCTCTCTACTCAGGGATCACCGCACACCTTCTCCAGAGACTACAGACCATACAGAACGCCACAGCCAGACTCATCCTCGATCTTCCATGATGAACCCACATCGCCCATCACCTCAGAGAACTCCACTGGCTCCCAATACAGAAGAAATGCCAATTCAAGCTGCTGACCCATGCATACAAGGCCCTACACAACCAAGGACCCACCTACATGAACCACCACCTGAACTGCCACCAATCAGCCAGACAACTACATTCTGCATTCCTCTTGCTCACCCACACTCCCCGCATCCACCGAAGCAGGAACAAAGGACACTCCTTCTCCTACCTTGGAGCGAAGACATGAAATGACCTCTCCCTAGAACTCCGGACCTCCCCTTCACTACTGGAATTTCAAAAGGCACTCAAGACCCGACTGTTCGATTGAGTCCCTCAGGCCTGCAAGCACCTCTATACCCTTTTGGGTGACAAGCTGCACTATACAAATCGACTGATTGATTGATTGGAGATGTCATTGAATATAATCATCAGGAGGTCTGGAAAGATTTATCTTTTCAGTGCTACTCATATTTTTTCATATTTTACTCTGCAAAACTCTGAAGCAATAGCACAGTTCAATAACACATGCAAAGGTTTTGCATGGGCCAAATGCCATTTCCAGCAAGTAAAGTTGTCCTTCAGACTAAGCCTTGACATCGTCATCAGATCAGTTTCTGGTCGCCTTGTCGACTTTAAGATGTCAGTATATACTTGGTGAGTGTTGGTGTGTTGTGTCTTCCCATCCTCATGGGAGACATGAAATGGGTGTTGTGTTGCTGGGGTATACTGCAGCAGATGCTTAGGCCATTTTGCTGCCAAGCTATGGGATTCAGTCAACAAGGACAGTAAGTTTGAAAGCCTTAACATTAAGATTGTGAGACCGCTACCTGAAAATATTGACGTTTCTAATATGTTGGCCCTGATACAGACAATAGAGTGGGTGTACATTCAGGGGCTCATTTACAAGCCCCTAGCGTGGCCTTGTGCTGCCAATGCATAATTTTTTTTTCAACGCAACGGCGGCGCTTCATTTGCTCCATATTTACAAAATTGGAGATACGTTACTTTTCCTCCATATACGCTGGTTTTTCCAGCATCTGAATTTGCTGTGTCGCGGTACTTTATACTATATGCAAGGTAAGCATTCCGTAGGAAACTCCTCTGTAAAACTGATGCAGTGGTAGTTATGATATTTTTTAAAAGTGACACATTTTCGGGAAGCAGGTCGCTGCGCTTGAAATGCGTTAAAATCCCTATGCCTGTAAAACCTAGGTGTAGGAAGGACGCATTGGCTGTTGAAGAGGAATCTGACCAGCTGAAGTCACTTCCAATGACTTAATGTGCAAGGACATCACGTCCCCCCAACAGGTAAGTGCACACGGAAGGTAGGTAACACAGTACATGTCACACTACACTACATGAATGACTTATGTCACACATATGTGGGCATAGTGGTACACATAAGTACACTTTACCCACTTGTATGCGTGACATACAGGACAAATGTAATAGAGTGAAATGTTAGTTTTCGCCCTTTGACACTCTATTACATTGGTCTCCTTACAGTAGGCTACTTGCATCAATATAAACTGACACAACGCCATTTTTTTAAGCATTGCTGTTGTTGAATCAGTTTTCTGACCAACTACAGCAATGCGCCACTTTTGCGCTGGATGCCTTGTGGTATCCTTTACACGGATACGCCAGACTTTTTGACGTATCCTTGAAACCTTGTGCCATGGATATCTGTATTGTAAATACGGCACATCCATGGTGTTGCAAGGGTTTCTGCCGCAGGCGCAATAAATTTTGCTGCATCACTGCGTTACCGCAGTGATGCATCAGTTCTTGTAAATGAAGCCCTCAGTTCTATGCATTAGGATTACGCTTCCAAATATCTTTTAATGAAATATTTTTCAAACACACACCCCATGCAATCAAACATACATTCAAATACGTTTAATTTCCAGGCTCCCTATTTCAACATTTTTATCACAGTATTTAGGTTTTATTCTTTTGAATTGCTTTTTTATTTTCTATTTACTTTTTAAATTGTAAAGACGTTGTAATATGTTTAAAAAGTCGATCCAAAATATTTACAAAAATGTTTTTTATTGGCAGTGTTATTATAATGTATATTTACGGTCAACTTTCTTTTTTTGCCATTAAATGAAATGGTAAAATTGATCTAAGAAGTAACCAAAAACGAGGGTATTACGGAAGTTGAAAAGTAATGCTGTTTGAAAACTTTATTTTGGTTAATCATAAGCATAAAAGTATCTATAGAAACATCATAAAATGATTGAATATACAGCAGTTCATTTCACAAGACAAGATAAAGTACCGCATTCACTAATTCAATGGGCTATCTATGTGCAAGCAAAGAGTAAAGTAAATTTGTCATAAGATGTTTAGGAAAATAATGTTACCTTATGGTACCTTTACATTCTGTGGGCCCAGGGGAGCCAGGCCAACATAGGTCCACAGCACAGACCACTGCCACCAAGAAACAGTAGGTCCCAGAGCCCGACGTCCCATGGATATTATTGGCAGCCAGTAAGGATTGATGCAACACCGAGACAGACTGTCTAGGAAAGAACGCACTTCGAGAGCAAACAGCATTGGTACTGGCCCAGTAACCAGTAGGGGCATTACGATCTGTCTGCCTAGGAACCCTAATCAACCACAAAGAAGGCAGCCGTATCCAGTTTCCACAATACCCTTTGTACATGACCCCAAGGCATGCATTCTCTCAGGTAACCTTTGTTTCTCAGATGATGCATTGGATCTATTTATGTATTAATTTTCTTTACTGCCATTTTATTGTTTAAATCTTTTATTCACATGTATCAAGACCATAAAAGTACATCATATATAGGACCTTGCTCATTGCTCTCTATGCACATACGAA
The DNA here is from genome assembly GCA_963921515.1 of Calotriton arnoldi. Taxonomy (NCBI): domain Eukaryota; kingdom Metazoa; phylum Chordata; class Amphibia; order Caudata; family Salamandridae; genus Calotriton; species Calotriton arnoldi. The sequence goes on along the minus strand of CAWUFW010007308.1, from coordinate 833,494 downwards.
TCAAGGCAATGAGCGTTGCAGCACTCATCATGTGGGTTTTCAAGTACAAATGTAAAATAAACTGAGAACTAACCCGTAAATCCCCCCCTCTCACCCTACCCCCCAATACTCGAGACGCAGGGTGTGTCAGCTGTGGAGAGATGTATCTAATCCCCACATGCTTCGCTTGTGGTAAGACCTAGTCTAGTTCAGTAAGTCGAAGCGTACGTAGATATTTAGGGCATGTAAGTTCTCTAAATTCGGTGGATAGGAGAGAGCAAGAAATGGGTGCCATATCTCGTGGAAGGAGGTCTTAGAAGTCGTGAAGGTGGCAGACATCCTTCCCATCCTTAGGATGTACCATAGACTGTGGAGCAAACCTAAATGTGTGGAAATAGTAGGGGTCCCCCAATTAGTAAGGATGTTCTGGAGCGCTGCTTCCAATGCCAATCCCATCATGTGGGATTTGAGTGGGTAAGTTAATGGGTTAGACAAGCCTAGGACCGTATATGCGGGGAACCGGGGTATCTGAGTGTCAAAATGTGTATCGACCTCGTCTAAGATCCGGGCCCAATAAGCTGTGAGGTTCGGACATTTCCAGAGCAGGTGTAGGAGCGTGCCTGCTGAGCCGCATCCGTGCCAGCAACCTGGACTAGGTTCCGAATTACCCTTATTGAGACGCACTGGGGTCAGGTATCAATAGGTGGCTATCCTAGTGGCCGTCTCTATGCTAGATGTGTTCCGGGCTGTGTGTCGTGCTCTACAGTAAATCTCACCCCACTCTTTTGTAGATAGCTCTCTCCCAAGTTCTCTTACCCAGCGCCGTTGACTGAGTGTGGGCTGTGGAGGGGCAGGCTGGCACAATAATACATAAAGTTCGGAAATCAATAGTTTATCTGTGGTTTTTGTAACCAGCCACTTCTCGTATCGAGTAAGTCGTCTGCCAACTGTGGGGAGGTTAGAAGGATGTAGCAGCCAGTGTCGCACCTCGAGATAGCATAGCCTTTCGGTCTCAGGCAGATTATACTGTTGGCGCAGTTGTGGAAAGGGGATGATTACCTCTTCATCAAACATATGGCCTGCGGCCTGGCACGGTGTCTGATTCCAAGCCTCGAACGCTTCCCATTCTAGGTCCACGGTGAAATCTCCATTCTGAAACAGAGGAGTCATGGGGGAAGGGAATGTGGTGAGCCCCCTTCGTCAAACTACATAGTCCTACACCTCCATATCCGTCTTAGCGATGGGGGACTTTTGCTTGCTCCATGGCCCATCGGATCTCTTAAGGAACGGTACCTTCCAAAGGGGGAGCCTCGCAATCGCCCTGTCCTGGAATAGGCAGTGCTTTTTGGATTCATCTCTACTCCACTCCACTAGGTACCGCATCTGCGTCACTTTAAAGTAACGCTGCCGATTTGGGATCCCCAATACCACTTCGTCTGGGCCTAAATTGCTCAGATCTCTGCTCATATGTGGTCGGGCCCCAGCCACACAAACCGGGGTAGTTCTTTCTGCATTATAGTAAGCGTCCCTCAAGGGAGGGAGACCGGCAGTGTCTGGAAAAGATATAAGATCTTCGGTAGGGTGGACATTTTAAGGACGGCAATGCGCCCAAGTAGAGAGAGGTGGTGGTGTTTCCAGCTACTTAGGTCTTCTCTAATTTGGCAGAGTAGGTTGTTATAGTTTATTGTGGCGGTTTGGGAGACCGAAGAAGCGAGGTGAATCCCCAAGTAGGGCAGCGACTCTGTAACCCACCGCACTGGGAAACGATTTTTTAACGAGGATAAGCGCTCACGCCTGGTCGACAATGCAAGGGCCTGGGATCTGCCGACATTTATTCAGAACCCAGAAGCTAAGCCGAACGTAAACAACTCGTTGAGGAAAGCTGGAAGAGATATGTCCGGATCGGCCAATGAGGCCAGGACGTCATCCACGTAGAGGCTATCTGAATGTCTCTCTCCACTGAAGGTTATACCGGTGATCTTTTTATTGTCCCTGATCCACTGGGCCAGGGACTCCACATATAAAGCGAATAGGACGAATGACAAGGGGCAACCCTGTCTGGTACCTCTACCGATAGGGAAGGAGGGTGACGAAATGCCATTCACTCTAACTTTAGCCGTGCGGGTGCAATAGCAGATCGCCACCCAGGCCCGAAAGCGGGCCACTACGCCAAAGTGGGAAAGGGTCTGCTCCATGTAATGCCAATGTACGCAGTCAAATGCCTTTTCCGCATAGACCGTTAGGAGGAGGGCCTCCATGTCCGAATGGTAAACCTTGTCGATTAAATGTAAGATTCCTTTTGTGTTGTCGCTGCTCTGTCTATACTGGATGAACCCTGCCTGGTCAGGGTCAATGATGCCTGGCATCAGGGTGCCCAACCGTGTTGTGAGAATACTCGTAAAGAGTTTGATGTCCACATTTAGCAGTGATATGGGGCAATAAGAGCTACATAGATGCCTATCTTTCCCTGGTTTAGGGATGACTACAAATGACGCAGCTAGCATATCTGGGGGAATTGAGTCAGGGCCCACAAAGGAATTAAACAGTCTGGTAAGAATAGGGATCTGACAAAACGATTTATAGAAGCTTGCTGGGTATCCATCTGGGCTTGGGGATTTAAAGGGCTTAAGGCGGGAAATCACAGAGATGACCTCCTCGACCCTGATGGGGGCGTCTGGGGAAGCCACCTGAGCAGCAGCAAAATGGGGGTGTTTGCCCCCTTCAAATACGAGGCAATATCCTGGGCTTCCAAATCTTGTCTCATGTATAGCTCTGCGTAGAAGTCCCGGAATTCCTTCGCTATATGTTCGTCGTCCACCAGCTCCTTGCCCCCCTGGGAACTGAGAGAGTGAGCCTTATTCTGCTGTCTTTGGGCCCTTAACTTGTTTGCTAGTAGCTGCCCTGATTTATCTCCTCCAACATAAAAGGAGTGTTTCAACCGGAGAGCGGCATATTCCGCCCTATCCAGGTCGAGGCCTGCCAACTGGGCTCGCGCTGCACGTAGTTAGCGCCAAAATCTGGGGGCCCCTGTGCGTCTGTGTATACGTTCAAGTTTGTATAAAAAGAGAGAGGAACCCTTGGTAACCCAAAGGACTAGGGTTCAAACAAGAACTTTTTACAAAGACGTCCTCTGGGAATGTTTTATATCCAAACCTTAGTTCACACTTCTGATCCAAATCACATACATTTAGATCCAATCATACCGACCACATCCAAACCTTGGGTCTGCTAAGTATTGGCACAAAAACCTATAGTTAGTGAAATGATGGTTGAAATTTATTAAAACAATATGTTTTTCAAGACATTACACAATAAAAACAATTTTATCAAAAAAATCACAATAGAACAATTACAATACATTCAATATAAAAACTAATTGATCCTAGTTAAAATACAAAAATTATTGCACAAGAGTTTAAAAACAGACAGTAACCTTTGTCATCAATTGCCACAATCAAAAAAACAAAAAAAAATTCCACATACACCTTGATGCCTTACAAATCATATACATCTAAGGTAATGTTCAAACAAATGGATTTGTGGCTACAATAGGAGCGTCAACGCGTTTCGAAGGTATGTTCACATAACACCTTCTTTTTCAAGACAGTGGTATTGTTACTTCCGTTCTTTAAAAATTTGAGGCAATGTAAACCAAGTCTGCCCCAGGGTCATGCGGACAATATAGTCTCAGAAGTACTTCCTATGAAGACGTCCCAGTTAGTCAATTTCTTATTTTATAAAATCTGTGCGGAAATCAGGCGTCTAATTCACAGCGATGAACTAGCCTTAATTTAAGGATCACAGCAACCACGTGGGTCCTGGTATTTACTTATTTTAAAACCAATATCTCACGGTTCAGGTTTCTGAATACGGCACCAGGACGGACGTATTGATACGCCGCCGGTTTTGCATCTGACATTAGAAAGAGCTTGAGATATTCAAAAGGCTCCATTTCTAGAAGGAAACGCATATGAAAGTCTTTTTTTGTGCCCGCAAGGAGTAGAGGATATTCACCCAAGGGGCCGTGAGATATTGGTTTTAAAATAAGTAAATACCAGGACCCACGTGGTTGCTGTGATCCCTAAATTAAGGCTAGTCCATCGCTGTGAATTAGACGCCTGATTTCCGCACAGATTTTATAAAATAAGAAATTGACTAACTGGGACGTCTTCATAGGAAGTACTTCTGAGACTATATTGTCCGCATGACCCTGGGGCAGACTTGGTTTACATTGCCTCAAATTTTTAAAGAACGGGAGTAACAATACCACTGTCTTGAAAAAGAAGGTGTTATGTGAACATACCTTCGAACGCGTCGACGCTCCTATTGTAGCCACAAATCCATTTGTTTGAACATTACCTTAGATGTATATGATTTGTAAGGCATCAAGGTGTATGTGGAATTTATTTTGTTTTTTTGATTGTGGCAATTGATGACAAAGGTTACTGTCTGTTTTTAAACTCTCGTGCAATAATTTTTGTATTTTAACTAGGATCAATTAGTTTTTATATTGAATGTATTGTAATTGTTCTATTGTTATTTTTTTGATAACATTGTTTTTATTGTGTAATGTCTTGAAAAACATATTGTTTTAATAAATTTCAACCATCATTTCACTAACTATAGGTTTTTGTGCCAATACTTAGCAGACCCAAGGTTTGGATGTGGTCGGTATGATTGGATCTAAATGTATGTGATTTGGATCAGAAGTGTGAACTAAGGTTTGGATATAAAACATTCCCAGAGGACGTCTTTGTAAAAAGTATACGTTCAAGTTCCCTGACCTGAGCCATCAGTTAGTCCCTCTTTTCTTTACGAGCTTTGTTGTTGGCAGCCAATATTGCTATGAATTCCCCTCTCACCACTGTTTTCAGTGCCTCCCATAGTGTGGAGCTAGAGATGTCGGGAATGTCATTGAAGTCAAGATAGGTGTGTATGGCTGTTGTAAGCTGTTGTATCACTGCGGGTTGGTGGAGCAAAGTCACTCTAAGTCGCCAGTTCCCAAAGTGCTGTCTCAGAGGGGGAAAATTTAGTGTGAGGGTCACCGCGTCGTGGTCCGACAGCGCTGCCGGCTCTATCTCTACACCTCCCATGATGTTGTGTACGTCTCTAGTCCCTAATAGATAGTCGAGATGTGCATACGTTTTATGAGCATGGGAGAAGAAAGTGTACTGAGTAGAATGTGGATGAGTCTCCCTCCAGAGGTCTATTAGCCCCACCTCGTGTGGCCACCTTCTCCCTCCCTGTGACAGGGCTCCCAACTGGGTAGAACGGCTGCCAGATCTATCCATGTTGGCATCGAACACAAGATTCAAATCTCCCCCTAGAAGTATAATGCGTGACTGTGTGGCCATCACTTCTGAAACTGCTGCCTGTAGGAATTGTTCCTGTCCTGTGTTGGGAGCGTATACAGAGCCCACCACCAAGGAGTGCCCCCCAATGTGAATAGTGTGGGCCAGCCGCCTACCTTTCACCACAGCAACCTTAGGACCCACCTCACCCCTGAATGTTCTGGTTAGAAGGATTGCTACTGCTGCTTTTTGTAGCAGAAGTAGAGGAAAAAATTTGGTGAGGAAATGCTTGGGATCGGAGGCGGTGCCAGTCCCTACTCAGGAGATGAGTCTCCTGGAGGAGGCAGATATCTGCTGCCGAATGTTTGAGGTAGGCAATTATCGCTCGTCTCTTGGTAGGGCTATTGACCCCCTTCGCTTTGAGCGATAGGACCTTAATGCCATGTCTGATGTATGGAGAAGTATCTGGCTGTGACCATCTGTCTCGGTTGTCCCTGGCCCCTCTCAGCTTCCGGTCTCCCACCTAGGTGTGTCTGCCCCTCTTCCCGTGTCCCGCTAAAATGAGTACTGGTACCCGCGAAAACTAGAAACAAACTAAACCTAGAACATAATACAGTCAATTTAAGTACAGGTCCAGCAGATCGAGTCCACAAGCCCCCAGATATTGGAATTGTTGGGTGCATGTTGTGGCACATAGACCCCCTCTCGAGAATCCCCGTCCACCACTAACCTGGCCCCATTATAAAAATCTGATGTCTGTCCAGAGGTCTCACGTGGCGTCTCCATCCTGCCGTTCACCAGACAGCGACTCCAGGACCTCCTGGCGCTCCATCGCTATTGTAGCGGGATCAGGTTTCACCCTGCTCTCGGGTGGGCGGCGCCTCTGCTCCCGCAGGTGCTTCCCACTTGAGGATCCAGGCTCGTCTCTCTCTTAATACTCGCCCAGGGAATCCTCAATTCCGAGGATGCGGCAAGTCTCCTGGAATGATCTGAGCTGGTGCAGTTTGCCCTCCCATCTGAAAATCAGGCAGAAGGGATGGCCCCATGAGTATGCAATCTCTAGATTCCATAAGTGAGAGGTGGCCGGTCAGAATTCCCTCCTTTTCTGAAAAGTGATCATGGCTAAGTCTTGATACAGAGAGGGAGTGTGTCCCCGGAACGCCAGAGGTTGTCTCTCTCGGGCTTTACGTAGTTCCTTCAATTGGAAGTCCGGGAGATAGGCCAGAATGTCTGTCGGGAGAGCTGTTGATCTGGGGTGGCCTTCAGGATGTAGCTGAAGAGGTCTCTCAAATAGATGTTCATATCGCAGCCCTCTGCCTGAGATGGTACACCCTTATTACGGATGTTATTGCGCCATTAGCGGTTCTCGAGGTCTTCGGCGTGAGCTTGGAGGTCTATCTGCTGTTCACGTTAGCGGATCACCTCCTATTGTAGCTGTTCCACTACCTCATCACAGGTGTGTTCCAGGTCTTCAATGATCGCCACACGTTCACCGATTGAGTCTACATTGTGGCGAATCTCTTTAATGTCATTGGATACCCTCGGAGGGTTTGCAGGTCTTTGCGCAATGTGGAAAACAGTGCCTCCAAGAAAGAGCGAGTGACTGGCTTCTCTGCTCTATTTGCGTCTTGACCAGAATGGGTAGTACTTTTATGAAATCAAAGTTGCACCAAATGTCCAAAATATGATCCATTTAGATCATTTCAAATAATGTCCAATCCATTCAGTATGGCATAATCACGTTTCTTTATTGGTTTCTTTAAAAGGCCACAGCCAACGCGTTTCGTTCTGAAAACAGAACTTCTTCAGGGCTGTAATTTAAAAAACAAATATATGCATATCAACATACCATATTTACAAACAATGATACAGACAATATCTACAACATATGACAGAGCACATATAGACAACGAAACCAATTATGTAAAAAGAACTTAAGCTTCCTCAAGCGTATCCTACATAATATGAAACATGACGAAAAATATATATGACCATACCCAAAACAAAACAAAATCCCATAAGAATGGGAAGTATCATCACTGGCAGACATATAATTCTCCCCAGTGTAATCCAATCACGTGATATTCACATATTAACGACAAAAATCTTGTCATAGAGCGTCTCCCCAAGATAATGTACAGAAGTACACTGTTATTTATATTTCTTAATTGAAACCATATTCAGAAGATGTACTTTCTAAACATTTGTTTTGGGAATTATTTTTTAATTTGGTCCTCTTATATTGCCTTCTTGTGATACAGAGTTATGAGTACCATCTCTAAATGAATATTCTGATCCAATAAATATTGCCTGACATATTTACCAACTAATATCTTGACGTACAACAACACTTTCGGTATGTTCATCTTTATTTTTGTTCCTTCTAAATGTGCTTTATATTTTTCAAAAAATTCGATTGATTTTGGATAGTTATGTGGATGTGGGTATTTTATGGCCCTGAACAAATGTTTAGAAAGTACATCTTCTGAATATGGTTTCAATTAAGAAATATAAATAACAGTGTACTTCTGTACATTATCTTGGGGAGACGCTCTATGACAAGATTTTTGTCGTTAATATGTGAATATCACGTGAGTGGATTACACTGGGGAGAATTATATGTCTGCCAGTGATGATACTTCCCATTCTTATGGGATTTTGTTTTGTTTTGGGTATGGTCATATATATTTTTCGTCATGTTTCATATTATGTAGGATACGCTTGAGGAAGCTTAAGTTCTTTTTACATAATTGGTTTCGTTGTCTATATGTGCTCTGTCATATGTTGTAGATATTGTCTGTATCATTGTTTGTAAATATGGTATGTTGATATGCATATATGTGTTTTTTAAATTACAGCCCTGAAGAAGTTCTGTTTTCAGAACGAAACGCGTTGGCTGTGGCCTTTTAAAGAAACCAATAAAGAAACGTGATTATGCCATACTGAATGGATTGGACATTATTTGAAATGATCTAAATGGATCATATTTTGGACATTTGGTGCAACTTTGATTTCATAAAAGTTTTATTTTCCTTGATGTCAAGGGTGGTGCTCTTGGACAGAGGGCATTATCAAAGTTAGCACATAGATTTTGGTGACGGTACATATAAGTCTGGTGACTTCCAGTGGGTGGTGCCTTCTGTAGACAATTGGTCCACTGTCCAAATGTTGTATTCAGAATGGGTAGTAGGCGACACCTGTCCATCCCCCCTAGCATAGAGGGGAGTTTGGTCAACATGCCCTTTAGAGACCAATTTTTTCCCCCTCGCGGATGACATAGTTTGAGGGATGAGCTGCCCTTTCCCTCAGGCTGAGCCCCTGTCGCAATGATGAGACGCAGCCTCTCAGTTGTGGCTCCATAACACTGATAGATATGTGTGGAGGACCAAAGGTGCCCTGACCCTGAGAAACCTGCAGAGCGAGGCCCAAATCTGCTGCTCCTCTGGGTATTGTTGAAGGGGGGGTCAGCACACGGCATTCTGCCTTCACGGGCTCGCACCGCGTACAGGAACCATTATCCAGTGTGACCACCTGGTCACTACTCTCGCAGCCATCTCCTTAGCGCCTACTCACTCACTGGTGGAGGGAGCGGCCCACGGTGCTTGGCTCCTCTGTGGTATCGTTGAAGGGGGGGGGTCGGCACACGGCGTTCTGCCTTCACGGGCTCGCACCGCATACAGGAACCATTATCCAGTGTGACCACCTGGTCACTACTCTCGAAGCCGTCTCCTTAGCGCCTACTCACTCACTGGTAGAGGGAGCGGCCCACGGTGCTTAGCTCCTCTGTGGCCCCCTACTCCTGGGGGCTGCCACTCGGCACAACAACTTCTGCCCTGCACCCTTCTTCAGGTGCTCACCCAGTCAGTGCCAGGGATCCGCCTCCAGTGCTACAGGCTAGTGAAGCACCACCGGGGGCTTACCAACCATCTCGCAATGGGGTTACCGTAGCAGTCGGTTGGGTCTCCTCTGTAACGCCAGGGCAGAAAGGCGACTGCACCCGGGTTCAATTTAGTTGTGCCTCAGTGTCCATGGACTCCCTGCTGCAGAGCTGCGAGCTCCGTCTGTGCACTGCCCCTCTCCTCACTGTGCATGTCTTCTGGCAGGCGCCTCAAATCCCACCAGGGTTCGGTGCCCGGTCCCGGGTCCCGCATCGCCGTCTACAGGGGGAGGTGGCCAGGCACTCCGGTGTCTTGCAGTGCCGGCAGTCTCGGGCCCACACTTGTCCTGGCACCCCCTTGTGCTGTTTCGCTGGGTCTCAAGGGCTGTGTGGATCAGGCTGGTCACGGTGCTCTAGACCCTCCCGCTCCGCTGCTCACGAAGGATCTCCTGCCGGGCAGAGACTCCAGCCCGCGCCCCCACAGTGTCACAGTGTTGGAGGTGCCTCTGCAGTGTAGCTCGGCCCCCAGTCAGTGCCTCTGCCCTCGCTCTCCGCTCACCTAGTTCACCTAGGCGGGGGGCCTTGGTGGTCTCTGCTATGCTCCAGCAGCATTCACAGTTTAAGGCGGCTTTGTCTTCGGGCAGCGACTCCCTCGCCCGCCACTCTGCGAGTTGCATGCGGCCGCCTCTGTGTGCCTACGAAGTACCCCAGGCACCGCCCGCCATTGCGTGGAGCCGGGCCTGTCTCTCCGTCCATCATCTCTTTGTGTTTGTTCAGTATACATGCTCATCCAATCCTTAACCTCTCTACAGACCACATAGAGCAATGGTCCCGTGTGGCAATTTTAATTGTGACTCCATGCGAAAGCATGCGAAGGAGGTCACAGCTGTCAACATATTGACAAGGGGAAAGTGAAAGAAACTGTAGGGGCTTATTTACATGCCCCTTGCGCCGCCAGTATGTCACTCTTTCTCATTTTAAAAGTGACGCACCGGCTGCATAAGGGGCTTGTAAATAAGCCTTGTAGTGCTTACAGGTGAGTGAGTGTGGTGTGTGTGTAGGGGGATGTTGAAATGAAGGCATGCAAGTAAGCACATGCAGGTTAGAGTGAAAACAAGGTGGTGACGAGGAAGGGAATGCGATGTGAAAAGTGCATATGGAGGATTTCAAAAAGATGTGAAGCGAATTAGGATATGTCCGTTCCAGATTTTGCTAATGGTTATTTCACATTCTCATATTTTCAGAATTGAAACATTTTCAATTATAATTATTCTCAACAAACTCATTGTTATCGCTCATTTATCTGATACTGCTAACAAGCATTGCCAAAGCCAATAGGTCTGGCTTGGTTTAGGTACTTGTCCGTTACAGTGCAATACTGCTGGATGCAATAGAAGAAAGCCCTCAGAGAGGTATCAAAATACTAGTAGGGTGGAACACTATGAGAAGAACAAGATTTTATTTTACATGTTTCAAGCCACTTCTGTAATCACACAGGCCACACCTCTCGAAAATCCTTGTTAGGCCACGCCCCTTTTAGAGGACCCCCCTAATTTTTGCATCCCACTCAAAGCCCTGGGTAGATCATTCTACTGCATTTGTGTCCTGACATTGCTTTGTACTGGAAATCCATTAAAAGGCATATTTATCTAGCCTCTTCCTGCTGGGATTGTGTGGTCTTGCTCCAAAGGTGCGCTGTTTTCTATGTGGACACTGCAACAACTCTAGTTGTAAAACTCCACACTATGAGACTCTGAAGTCTCTCAAAGGTCTCAGTATGTGCACCAATGATAAATCAGTCAATCAATCAATAAGGCTCTCCGAGGACCCAAGAGAAGTATTGACTGAGTCATTTACATCCAAATCACCCATCACTACAGTTGGGAGGAATATCACCAGGCCTTGCTGCTAAGGACTTCCTCCATCTACCGCCATGAGTAGTGAGCCTGCCGTGTAAGTGGCATCCATTATCACTGAGGAGGCGTGTCTCTTCGACAGTTCAGCCCCAAAGTATCACTAAGTTAGAAAACATTCCAAAGAGGAGCAGCAGTGGTGAAGGTGGTACCATGATGTGAATCCTGCGTGGTCATTCATCTGATCAACTGTACTAGGCAAGACTCCAGGAATCGAGATTACAGTGCACGAGGTGGTATGCGAGCACCACCTATTCTCCTTGATTATATCCTCACTGGGGTCAGTGGCCCCTCTAGACAATCTACAATCCTTTTAGTTGTTCTTCAGCCTGGATGCTCAGGGCGCTCCGAAGCGGAGATTTTCCCAGGTAGCCAGGCTCTTCACTTCCCTTTGCCTGGCCAAATCTTTGGTGCCTTCACAACCTTTTTTTGCTTCCTCACCCCTCAGACTTGCCAGAGCCTCCAGCTCTCCCCTATATATTATCAGGGCCTTCTTTATCCCAAGGAATCAGTGGTTCCAGTCTTGCTAGGCAAAGACCCAGTGCGTCTCTCATTCATAGCTGTTTCCCATTCCAATATAGCCTACTGCCCCATAAGCCCTGAGTGTTGCGCCGCGGGCCATGGCTCAGCCCGTGGTCCTGCCCGCTTCATCATTGCTGGCCGCGGTGCAGCTTGCGATGATCCCCGCGTAGCCTCCTTCTCTGGCGTGTCGCGGTGCTGCACGGCAGGCCGCGGTTTCAGCATCGCGGTTACACTCCGCGACGCTTATGTATAGTTGGGCACACCGCAGCACCACGCGGCTGCCTGTTAATGCTCATTAATACACAGTAGGAACACCGCAGCTCCAATTTTGAAGTTGCGGCTTCCAGTACTTCGATGGGGCATATTTTCACTCACCTGTTGTTTTGCACATTTCACTGCGGCTTCCAGTATATTCTCCTGGTGACATCTTGTTACTTCTTCTTCCCATGAGTCCTCAGTCTTGTTTACCAGAGGGCTTTGGGAAGGTTCTTTGTTTTACCCTTTCCAAGATGGTGACCTTTCCTATTCCTTACGTTTCCTTTTCCCTATCCAGGATGGCAACTGCTAATTTCCTATTACCTCACTTCCTGTTACATCACTTCCTGGTATATCACTTCCTGCCTATGGGTATTTAAGGGGCTGAATCCTTCATTGCCTTGCATTGCAACACTCCTTGCTCCTGCTGGTGTTTCCTCGCTCCTGCTGGTGACCTTTGCTCCTGCTTGGTGTAATCTTGCTTTTGTTTCCAGCGCTTCCTGTTCCAGTTTGGATTCCTTTAAACCTTCCACTCCTATTTGGAATTCTTGCCTACTATTCTCCACTCCTTGCTGGTGTTTGCTCTTATTTATGGGTTCTTTCCTTCCTTTCCGCTCCTGGAGTCTCCGCCTTCAACAGAGGTTTTTCCCTATGGGGATTTTTCCTCTTGGGACTCCTTTTGGAAGGCACAGTCTGCTCTGGCGTCTCATTGTCGGCAGCACCGTGGCTACCAGAAAGGGTCGCCCTTACCTCGGATAGACCAGAACCCTCAAGAACCGAAGTTGAAAACCTCTCCAACACACCATTCTGCTGATGTTTTAGTTCCCTACTGCCTCATTGTTTTAAACTGCTTTTAATTTTGTTTTAAAGTTTTGTGCAATATATTTACTGGTTGCTCTTACCCTACTGCTGTCCTCTTGCATATTTGCACACTTTGTTGGAGTTCCCCGCTTTCCTCCACTTTCTCGGGGGCTCGTCTCCCTCTTAACGCTTCTTTTCATTTCGCCAGCGCCCCGTTCCACCGTGGGTTTTACCCTTTGTTGTGGAGGGCGCCGGCGCACATTCAGGCTTCTTCCGGTGTTTGGGGGGGTGGAGCCAAGGCTGTTTAGCACTCTAGTTCTGCTCCTCTACTTAAGCAGCATGGCCGGCTCGTCGCGCAGCGGGCGTGCTGCCGGCACGCCGAAGGCGCGCCAAAGGTAAGCCCGTCTGCGCCCGTCCGCGCTAAGGTCGCGCCTCGCGCAGGAGATGCTGCCCTGTCCATCTCTGATCAGCGGGGACGGATTTGCCTTTCCCGAGAGTTACTGCTAGATCTGCGGGCAGCCTGGGCTCCCTGCTATCACTCCCTGGATCCGGATACTTTAGCTAAGAAGCGGCATCTGGTTTGTACAGGATGTAATACCTCTCTTAAACAGGCTTGTAACACACCCTCGGATAATAAAGGAATTAGGCCCAGTTCTACAGTACAGACTGCACAGGGCTATCTCATTAATGCAAGATCCCTGATCAAAAATAAGGTTGCTTTTAGAGATTTTGTATCAGCCAGGAAGCCAACCTGGGTTTTTATAACCGAAACTTGGGCTACGGATGCCTCTGGTCCTGACCTTGTAGATGCCATTCCTACTGGATACACCCTTGCTAGAATGGACAGGGTAGATCGGCGGGGAGGGGGTGTGGGCATTCTATAAAGAGAAACCCTGATTTGTCGCACTCAGGCTCTGTCCGCTCCTCCTGATCTCTACCAGGCTTTTTATTTTTCACTTAATCTTCACCCTACGGAAAGCTTCTCTGGCATCCTTTGTTATAGGCCACCTGGCTCTAGGGCGGCCTTTAGTCAGGATTTTAGCAGGCTTTTAGAACCCTATTGTGAAAGATCCAATCTCACTCTCCTGGGGGATTTTAATTTTCACCTTGACTGCAGGGCCGCCCTGGGTCTTTTGGATACCTTGAATGGCTGTGGTTTTCCACAGCTGGTCAAGAAGCCTACCCATCAAGCGGGGCACATACTTGACGGGGTCTTTTCTAATGACCCACGTGTAAGTGTGGGGGAACCTATCCCCCTAGCTTGGTCTGATCACTTTGCCGTCCCTTTTGACCTACATTTTATGTCTCCGGCGTTGATTATCCCTGGTGACATGAATATGGACGAAAGGAGGAACTTTAGCCTCATAAGTAATGAGTCTCTTTCAAATTTTCTTAACAATCTTGAGCTCACTAAGCTTTATGATGCTAATCTGGCAGCGGTAGAACTATCGCAACAATTGTTAGCAGCAATGGATACTCTTGCACCTCTTAGTAAGTACTATTCAGCAAGGAAAAAACCCTCTGCTCCCTGGTTTACGGAGAGGCTCAGAACGCTGAGACAGGGCTGTCGCAGACAGGAGAGGCATTGGCGCGTAGATCTAAATCCGCTGAATAGGGCACTACATAAGCAGGGCCTCAAAGAATATAAAATTGCCGTCATGGAGGAAAAGAGATTATACTTCTCTAAGACTACTGATTCTATGAGATCCTCTAGGGATCTCTTTAAGGTAATACATTCTCTTACCTCTCCCCTGCTTCCGACCCCTCAAACTTCTCTCAGGAGCGCTGTGATAAAATATCTGACTTTTTCCATACTAAGATTGCAGATATCTACTCCCTGCTTGAAGCCTCCAACCCCATTGCGGGGTCATCTGTCCGATCCACCTCCCATCCCATTGGGGCCGCACCCATCGAGGGGTCGCCCAGTCTTCTTACCTTCCCTATTATGTCTTCCGAGGTGACCGATCGGATCCTTGAAGGGGTTAAATCGGGTTCCCCTCTGGATCCTTGTCCCCTCAAGGTGCTAAAACATGGTCGTGAAGTTATTATTCCCCATTTGACTGATGTTTTTAATATTGCCATTTCAGAGGGGCAATATCCCACTCTGTGGAAGACGGCTGTAGTGAAGCCACTTTTGAAGAAACCTTCTCTGGATCCTAGTGGACTGAAGAATTATCGCCCGATCTCCCTACTTCCTGTCCCAGCTAAGATTCTGGAAACTTACCTTAACTCTCATCTCAGTACTTACCTAAAAGATTTCCATCTACTAGATGGTTTGCAACATGGATTTAGAAGCCATCACAGTACGGAGACAGCATTGACGGCTGTATTTGATAATATCCGGGTTCAAGTGGATGCAGGGCATACCACCCTCCTTGTTCTACTGGATCTTACCGCAGCCTTTGATACCCTGTCTCCCTGTAGATTGATTGATCGTCTCAGAGAGATAGGTATTGGGGGCTCGGCATTGGGGCTCCTTGCTTCCTTTCTTAGTGAGCGGGCACAGATGGTTAAGCTTGGTCGATTTTACTCAGCCCCCAAACCCTTGCTGTGTGGTGTTCCTCAGGGCTCCTCCCTGAGCCCTACTCTTTTTAATATCTATGTCGCTCCTCTTGCGAAGGTTGTGAGATCCTTTGGGTTGGAAGTGCTGTCCTATGCGGACGACACCCAAATTATGGTGTCTATTTCGCATAGTATAAAGGATTCGGCCCTTAATTTTAGGAACTGTATGCAGGCAGTTTCCTCTTGGATGGTGGAGAATTTTTTTAAATTGAATGGAGAGAAGACGGAGGTCTTGGTTTTTGGGAGTAAGCAGGAGGTGTGGTCCAGTGACTGGTGGCCGGATGCGCTTGGCGTCTGTCCCTCTCCGGTCTCCCATGGCAAAAACCTGGGGGTTATCGTGGATAACTCACTGTCCCTGAACCTACAGGTTAGTAGGACAGTTTCCACGTGTTTTGGGATCATTAGGATCCTACGGAAAATTTCCCACTATCTCTCTTTTGATGCATGTAAGCAGGCTGTCATTGCACTGGTTACTTCCAGATTGGATTATTGTAATGCCCTTTATTTGGGCATTAACAAAGGTTTAATGCGACGTCTGCAGATGGTGCAGAATGCCGCAGCCAGGCTGGTGATGAATTTACCTAAATATCATTCAGTCACAGCTGCTATTAGGTTGCTGCACTGGCTGCCTGTGGACCGTAGGATCCTCTTAAAGACCTTGTGCATGACTCACAATGCCTATTACGGGTCAGGCCCTGAGGCGATTAAGGCCATTATCCATCGTTATGTTCCCAACAGGCGGCTCCGGTCTGCTGATAAGAATCTGCTTATAGTACAGAGATTCAAGAAGGTTACATGGGGAGGTAGAGCTTTCTCCACTGCTGCTGCTAGACTGTGGAACTCCCTCCCGGAACAGCTCTCAAGTCAGGTGTCCCATTCTCTTTTCCGCAGGGCCATAAAGACCTGGCTTTTCTCACAGACCTCGGTATGAGCATGTCTTTTTGTCTGCATCCTTAGGTCCGCTTATAGCGCCTTGACGCCCTTAGGCTTAGTTCGCGCTTTACAAATTTCATATTCATTCATAAGAACATTACAAGTTGTGACAGATTGCAACGCCCAAAAACCCGTTTTGATCCTGATGCCATGGATCTTCCTCAAGCATCACCTCCTGAAGGATCAGTAGAAGCGACACAAGCCTTAGTGCAGACTGTTCAACAGCAAGTCCAAGAATTACAACAGTTACGTGAAGTAAATGTAGCTTTTTTCGAAGTGTTGGCTGCTAAGACATCTGATGTACCCGCAGTCTGTACCACCACTCCTCGTTATTCCGGGGATCCGAATAAGTTGAAAGAATTTCTGGAGTACTTAACAGTATTTTTTGCCTTCCGCCCAACCCAATTTGAACTGGACAGAACTGAGGTTTGTTATCTGATTAGAGCCGTGTCTGGTCCTGCGTTGGCATGGGCAACTCCCTTGGTAGCCTCGGAAGATCCTCGGTTGTCAAATTATATGTCCTTTCTTGCTGCCTTTAAACAAATGTTTCAAAGACCCGGCTTGGAGACCTCAGCAGAAGAAGCCCTGCGTGACATTCAACATTCAACAGGGGAACCAGGATGTCCTGCAATACAGCACACACTTCAGACAACTGTCCGCAGAGATCACTTGGGTGGAATGAACATTAGTCACTCTTTTTCGCAGAGGTCTACGAGAAGACATTAAAGACAAATTAGTGCATTCTCCTCGCGCTGAAACCATGCCTGAACTAATGGATTTAGAGTTGTCAGTTGAACATCGTCTCAATGAACGTTTATTGGAAAGGCGAAAAGCATGTGTCCATCAACATACAGGAACCACTTGACCTATTACTCGTAGAACAGAAACTCCTGTACCAGAAATACTACCTTCGACAGGAGAAGAACCAATGCAGATAAGTCTGACCATGGGACCACTGTCTGAGGCCAAACGAGAATACAGGATAAAACAAGAACTGTGCCTATATTGTGGAGCTTCTGGTCGTATGATACGCAATTGTCCTACCCGTCCATCGAGGCAGTCGGAAAACGCCAGATCCCGTCCTCTGTAAGAAGGGAGAGGAAGGGATGGTCTGGAATACCTTCAATCTGCACGTCAAAAGAAACCTCAAATTCTCTTTTACTCTTACCTATGTTACTACGGTTATCTGATGGTACAAAAGAAAGTGTACTGGCACTGTTAGATTGTGGTGCCATCGGAATGTATTTGGACGAAAGATGGGCTACAGAGAGACAAATATGCAGTGTTCCGAAGGAGACTCTGGAACAAGTTCATACAGTGGATGGGACTCTTCTTGTTTCCGGACCAGTCAAAGAAATGATGCCGTCACTACAACTGACTTTTGGAAGACACCAAGAGTACTTGCCCTTTGACCTGATTGCCTCACCCAATCATATCATGATTTTAGGAATACCTTGGCTGATCAGACACAATCCTTACATCAATTGGGAAACTTGAACTGTTTCCTTATCGTCACATTTTTGCCAACAATTCTGTTATCCTACTGAGGAATACTGGTTTCCAAAAGAGATGCCTATGGTGAAAAAAGAGTCTTGTAACTCCGTTAACACGGTCCAAGGTGTACCCAGTTACTACCAAATGTATGCAGATGTGTTTCAGAAACCAAAGAACTTGACACTGCCCCAACACAGGGAGTTTTATTGTACTATTCCTCTAGGACCAGGAGTGACAGTTCCTTTTGGAAGAATATACTCTCTCACTGAACCTGAGAAGGAAACCCTTAGACAATACCTTGAAGAAAACCTTCGAATTGGTTTGATAACTCGGTCCTCCTCACCTGCTGGGGCACCCCTCTTCTTCGTGGTAAAGAAGACTAAAGATCTACGGCCATGTATAGACTTCAGGGGTCTGAACAAGATCACTATAAAAGATCACTATCCTTGCCCTTGATTAAGGATATCTTGAAGTTTGTTA
The DNA here is from genome assembly GCA_963921515.1 of Calotriton arnoldi. Taxonomy (NCBI): domain Eukaryota; kingdom Metazoa; phylum Chordata; class Amphibia; order Caudata; family Salamandridae; genus Calotriton; species Calotriton arnoldi. Next base: position 815,387 of record CAWUFW010007308.1, on the reverse strand, counting down.
GAGGGGCACAAATATTTACCAAATTAGACCTTAGGGGTGCCTATCATCTCCTTCGAGTCAAAGGAGATGAGTGGAAAACCGCATTCAGAACACCCCTGGACCATGTTGAATATCAAGTTATGCCCTTTGGACTAACCAATGCTCCTTCCATCCTTCAAAGATTCATGGATAACGTGTTCTCTGATCTCTTAAATCAGATTGTTGTAATATATTTGGATGACATTATGGTTTATTCAGCTGCTCCTGAGTTGCATTATGCACACATCGCTCAAGTCCAAGAAAGACTACATCAAAAGAGTCTATTCTGTAAGCCTGAGAAGTGTGAGTTCGACAAATCTGAAGTGGAATATTTGGGTTACCGGATCAACAAGACAGAGATTGCCATGGATCCACAAAAAGTAAAGGCTATTTGAGATTGGCCTTCGCCTTCAACTATCAAAGAAACCCAATGTTTCTTAGGCTTGACAAACTTCTATCACTAATTCATCGATAATTTTGCTCACCGTACAAGTTATATCTCCCAGAACCTTAAAGAAGGTAAATCTCCGTCAAGGATTCAAATGGACCGAAGCTGCTGAAAGAGCTTTTCAGTCATTGAAACAGGCATTCACTCAAGCTCCTGTTTTACGACATCCTGATACAAAAAGGACGTTTATTGTAGAAACATGCGCTTCAGACAGAGCAATAGGTGCTGTGCTCCTCCAACAACAACAAGACGACTGGCTGGAACATTCTGTTTTTTACTTATCACACATCCTGTCAGATTCCGAGAGAAACTACTCTGTTCTCGAGCGAGAGCTATTAGCCATGAAGTTGGCCTGTCGTGAATGGAGACAGTTCCTAATGGGTACTAAGGAAACGTTCGAAATCAGAACAGATCATAGGAATCTACAATGTCTTTGCAACATTCAGTGTCAGAATAGTCGTCAGGCCCGGTGGGATTACTTTTTTAGCCAATACGATTTTACCATTACTTATATACCAGGGTCTCAGAACAGTATGGCGGATGCCTTATCCCGTCGTTATCCAGAAGGTCCAACGCTCCAACAACAAAACATAATCGAGCCACAATGAATCATTGGCACGGTTCAATCATTCCTAGACAGAGTCCAATCAGAGTATACCTACCTAAACCAAGAAAAATGGAAGAAGCTGAATGACCAGATTAAGCGACAAGATAGATACTTTCACTATGGTAGAGCATTATTCCTCCCAACATAAAAAGTACAACTTGAAGCCTTACAGATATGTCATGAGTCTCCTGTTGCTGGTCATTGTGGTTTCAAAAATACTCTAGAGTCAATACTTCGCTCCTTTTGGTGGCAAACAATCAGAAAAGATACTGAGATCTATGTATCCTTTTGTCCTGTCTGTGCCCAAGCCAAAACACCTCACACTAAACCTGTGGGGTTACTCCAGCCCCTACCTGTTCCACCGGCACCATGGCATACCGTGTCCACTGATTTCATTTCCTCTCTACCTCCTTCTGCAGGTAACCAAGTCATTATGGTGACAGTAGACTCCTTTTCCAAAATGGCACATTTCACTGCTTTAAGAAAACTACCTACCGCAAAAGAACTGGGAAAAATCTTCATACAGGAGATCTACTGCCTTCATGGTCTTCCACAGATCATTATATCTGACCAAGGCCCTCAGGATATATACCGGTTTTGGAAACACTTTTGCAAATCCCTTCATATTGAAGTAGCCTTATCCTCAGGGTTTCATCCCCAAACAAATGGTGAAATTGAACGTTTAAATCAGGGGCTAGAACAATACCTTCGTTGCTTTTGCAACTCCACCCAAAGTGACTGGTCCTCATATTGACCCGTAGCAGAATATTCCTATAACGACACTGTCCATAGTGCCTCCAAGACTACCCCATTTTACTGCCTGTATGGCTACCATCCTAGGACCTTTCCATCAGTTTTACAAGACACTACAGTTCCAAAAGCAGCCTCTTTTACTCAACATCTCCGAGTGGTCAGACAAAAAGTACACATTAATCTTCAGGATGCCAAAAAGAAAATGAAAGACACCGCTGACATCCTTTGACAACAGTCTCCATTATATCAGGTTAATTGTAAAGTTTGGCTTTCCTCAAAATTTTTACCTCACCACATGTCCCTTAGTGAATTCAAGCCATGCTTTTATGGACCCTTTAAAACTACTCAAGTGGTGAACCCCGTGTCTTTTCGTCCACAACTACCACGTTCCTGGAAAATACACTCTGTTTTCCATACTTCACAATTTAAACCCTATTTTACAGATCCTTACAAGAGGGTTTTTTCTCGACCTCCTCCTATTTTGGTTAATAATGTTCCTGAATATAAGGTCCAGGAAATCTGTGATTCCCGGGTTTTTAGGAACCGCTTGCAGTTCCTAATTCATTGGAAAGGTTACCTTACAAGTGATAGGTCTGTAAGTAAGTCCGTTTTTATATAGCGCAGCTACTCACCCTTACGGGTCTCAAGGCGCTGTGGGCCGTAGTGGAAATTAAGTGAGCTATTGCCCAGAGTCACAAGGTGCTGAGCTGAGCTGCCGCCGGAGCCGGGGATCGAACCGTGAACCCTGTGCTCCGAAGTCAGCTGCCCTGGCCGCTGCACCACACCTCAGGTCTTGGGAGGATGCTGACTCAGTGTTCGCTCCTGTTCTTATCTGCAGATTTTTTCAGCTTTTTCCCAACAAACCTGGGGCTTCCGGAGGGGGACCTACTGTTGCACCATGGGCCATGGCTCAGACCGTGGTGCTGCCCGCTTCATCATTGCGGGCCCGGTGCAGCCTGCAATGCTTCCCGCAGCGCCTCCTTCTCGGGCGCGTCACAGTGCTGCACGGCTGCCCGCTGTTTCAGCATCGCGGTTACACTCCACAATGCTTATGTCTACTCGGGCATGCCGCAGCACCATGCGGCGGCCTGTTAATGCTCATTAATACACAGTAGGAACACCGCAGCTCCAATTTTGGAGCTGAGGCTTCCAGTACTTCTGTGGGGGCATATTTTCACTTACCTTCTGTTTTGAACATTTCACTGCGGCTTCCAGTAATTTCTCCTGGTGACATCTTGTTACTTCTTCTGCCCATGTTTCCTCAGTCTTGTTTCCCAGAGGGCCTTGCGAAGGTTCTTTGTTTTACCCTTTCCAAGATGGTGACCTTTCCTATTCCTTACTTTTCCTTTTCCCTATCCAAGATAGCAACTGCTTATTTCCTGTTACATCACTTCCTGCCTATGGGTATTGAAGGGGCTGCATCCTTCATTGCCTTGTGTTGCAACACCCCTTGCTCCTGCTGGTTTGTCCTTACTCCTGCTGGTGACCTTTGCTCCTGCTTGGTGTATTTTTGCTTCCTGTTGGTGCACTTTTGTTTCCAGTTGGCGCTTCCTGTTCCAGTTTGGATTCCTTTAAACCTTCCACTCCTATTTCTTAATTCTTGCCTTCTATTCTCCACTCCTTGCTGGTGTTTGCTCCTATTTGTGGTTTCTTTACTTCCTTTCCGCTCCTGGAGTCTCCGCCTTCAACAGAGGTTTTCCCCTTTGGGGTTTTTTCCTCTTGGGACTCCTTTTGGAAGGCACACTCTGCTCTGGCTTTTCATTGTCTGCAGCACCGTGGCTACCAGAAAGGGTCGCCCTTACCTCGGACAGACCAGAACCCTCAAGAACCGAAGTCAAGAACCTCTGCAACATGCCAGAACTGGTAAGAACATTACAAGTCGTGACACTGAGGGTCTCCTTTTCCACACTGAATCCTGTCAGCCTCAGTCCAGCCACTGCTTCTCCTGCTTCAAAGCTGACAACCAACCTCTGCATCTTCACCGGGCAATAGAAACTGCAAAGATGGGACACCCAGTCAGCTCCAGCAGCTACAGGTATGGGCTCAGACACTGACAACCAGGACCTCAGACCACTGCAACAAGTATGTTCCACAGAGGATTTGATTAAAAATCTAAATCAACCTTGGTAAAAATGTTCAAACCAAAGCCACATTGCAGGAGATCCCTGACTGGAACCAAGCCAGGGGACTCGGTTGGCACATACCAGCACATTCTGCTCTGAAAGCAGTCCCTTACCTCGTGGCGCACTGGAAAATGCCATAGTTACAGAAAGGCCAGTTCGGTACTTGTCATAGCACAGCCAAATGATCGGGCCACTCTTGCACACACCAAGTAAGCTTGCTTACGCTGTCTTGGCAGATGTTAGAGAATATTTTATGAGTCTAAGCTAAAATGATGGGTCAGATTGACTTGGGTTCTGACAAGCCTACTGAAGAAGATTCGAAATGAGCAGCAGCCATGGGCCAGTGAAGCCCTTGTATATGCCCTGAGACTCTCCAGGATAGCCTTTCTTGCCAGGTGACTTTTGATACTGATGGGCTATGGACGACCCAGATAGGATGATACGGGGTGCAAATCTCGTTTCTGATCTACTGAAGAAATATATTGGGGTGTGAATGAGAATGGCAATGTATTTGATCCTGTACGTCTAGGATGCACCAATAAGTAAGTATTTTGATATCAAATGGTGCTTGCAATTTTTTGGGGGGGCGTGACAGGCCCTTTGTACATTGGGGCCATGGGCTACTCCAAGCTCACCGCATGGGGTAGTTAAGACAAGTAATTTGGTTTATTCATGTTATGAATTTTTATAGCAGTCATGCAGCAGCAATAAATTCTCCATGGTCACATGATTTGCGCCCTGCTCTAGATGTCACTAGCGGGAAAATGGCATCAAGGACCTTACATTGCGTGTTAATGTTCTGGGCAACACAATAAAAAGGGACACTGTAGTCCAAATGTTTCACAGGTATAAGCCAGATATACTTTTGTTGCAAGAGGCACACATGATCGGTTACAGGTGCGACTTCATAGGCAGAGATGAATTTACTTTGTTAGCCATGCTGCCTTTAGTTCGGGGTCCTGATTAGTGGCAGTTTTACTTGGGAAATCCTCTTTCTCACTAGAAGTAAAGTGAACCCCATTGTCGGTTAAAATTTTCCCATGCATTCACTTCCTTGAGAATATCACAACAAAAAAATCCAATGCAATCCATGTCTTCGGCTCCCTAATAACCTTTAACTGCCACCATGACATAACTGCATTTCTCAGGCAGCACATAGAATAGTCCTGAAAATCAACTTCTATCTTGTCCTATGCCTTCTCTGCCAACTTCATAGGTTTAAGAATAGAACAAGAGGTTGCAAGATGCTGGTCAAGCATAGAACAAATAGCACAACCCCTCTCATACTTTTCTACCTCCAGGTCATCCTTAGTCACCAAAATATGACTTTTAACACTCTCTTCATCACCAACATCTCTAAATGTCCTTTATGGGCAACCTTCAACAGCTTCCACTTAATACAGTAGGTGAAACACATTGTTCCTCTTTAACTAGTAGTTCTTCTTTTGTTACAATTTATTTGCTACATTCCAGTAACGCTGCAACTCTGGCTCTAATTGTCTTTGTCTGAGCCAATCTTTAGTCACCTTATCCCTGACATGCCTCAGAATAACACCACCTTCCACAGCACCACATTATTCTTGTTGATTCCTGTTAGAAATGGGGGTCTCTAGTTGGCAGTGGCTGGCCAATGTCCAATTAGGGACCCTTCTTCCTAAGTCAGAGTAAGGGGGCTACACCCTTTGATAACCCCTGCTCAACCCTGTGGTAACGTAGCACGAGCAGACAGGCCTATCTCAGAGGCAGTGTATGAAGCATTTATGACCATACACAATAACGCAGTGACGACACCACAAAGGGACACCACACAAGTAGCTATAGAAAAATAGGTATCTTTATATAAGCTTAACACAAGGCTCAAATACGATCAAAAAGCCACAGTGCACGTAAATATAGGTTCACGAAGAAAGGCAATTAAAAGCACTCAAAAGCGTGTGAAACGAACTTAGTTCGAGGCCGGGGTCTACGCGACCCGGTGATGCACAATGTACCTGAGGTTTAAAGGGGCACGGCACGCAGCTTCGGGAGGAAGCCGCGATGATGACAGGCGGACTCGCAGTGGGTGCAGCTCCCAGCTGCAGCGGTCCGCGGCGTGCACTCACGAGGCTCCTGAGGCGGTGATAAAAAGGCGGGCTCTCAGCGGCAGCAGCTGCTCAGCCGCAGCGGCCCACAATAGCGATAGCGCTGATCCTCGTAGCATAGACACGTGCGGGCTCTCAGCGGCAACAGCTCCTCAGCTGCGGCAGCCCACAATAGCGACAGCGATGATCCTCGTAGCACAGACAAATGCGGGCTCTCAGCGGCAACAGCTCCTCAGCTGCAGCGGCCCACAATAGCGATAGCGATGATTCTCGTAGCACAGACAAATGCGGGCTCTCAGCGGCAACAGCTCCTCAGCTGCAGCGGCCCACAATAGCGATAGCGATGATTCTCGTAGCACAGACAGATGCGGGCTCTCAGCAGCAACAGCTCCTCAGCTGCAGCGGCCCACAATAGCGATAGCGATGATTCTCAGCCCGCGTTCCCCGCAGTAGACCCAGAGGCTCTGGAGTTCTTGACAGAGGCCTCACCTGCGAGTAGAACCCCTCTTAATAGGAATTCAGAAGGCGGATGGGTTAAGACTAATGTCCCTGAGACTTCAGCAGGAGGCAAGCTCAAATCAGGCCCTTGGGTAGTTGCTTCAGCAAGATGGATGAAAGTTTCAAAGTCCTTTTCCTCTCCTTACACGGACAGAGGTTCGTCTTGACATCCAGAAGTAACACTCCCGTAGGGGTTTCGGCGCAGATATTTATACCCCACAGGTCTTTGTTCTCAAAAGTCACAAGTCACTGAACCCAGCCAGAACCAGTTCGGTGTGGTCCTGGAGCACTTTATTTACGAGGCGGCATCCTGCCTTTGAGGAAGAGGGGTCTGCCATCAGACGCACAGTGGGGGCTGGAGCCATGATTCACCTTGCCAGGCCCAGCCCTGCTCAGACCAAAGGGTCACCCCTCCCCATACTCCAGCTGCAGATTCCACTCTTCACCCCAGGTCGGGCTCAGCCTGCCCTGTCCTTCCAAGACCAGACATCCAATACACATAACAGCAGAGCACACGGGACGACTTAGGCAAGAAAATACCTACTTCCTAGAAGTGGTATTTTCAAACACAGAATATAAAAATAATCCTCACTAAAAGATGTATTTTAATATTCTGAGCTCAGGCATACTAAATTCGACTTTCCAAACGTGTTCCTTGGGTCAGCTAGGATTATAGGATGTAATAATTAAAACTGCCCATTCTGGCCTAAGGGAACACATAGCCTTGCAATAGTGAAAAACGAAATGGAGTCTAATTCACTATCAGGACATGCCACACAGACCAAGGCAGGTCCTACCTTTCACATACAACGCACCCTGCCATAGGGATGACTTACATGATGCCAAGGGAAGGTTGAGGGACTGGGAAGTGGGTTCACTTTACAGTCAAAGAATGGCAGTTCTGGACTGCGCACAGACTCTGCGTTCGCAGGTCTGAGACACACTTTACGCGCTGCTTAGGTGGTGGCGCAATCAGCGCTGCAGGCCCACCAGCAGCATTCGGTCTACCAGCCCTGGGCACGCACGGAGCACTATACGAGGGACTAACAGGTAAATCAAATGAGCCAATTATGGGAATACCAATTCATCCAGTCAATTTACAATGGGGAGCATTCGCGCTGTAGCACTGAATGGCAGTGGCACAGCGCCCAGAGCATCTAACACCAGCGAACACAGAGGAGACAAAAAGCGAAAGATGGAAGGGAGACCCACGCCAATGGTGCCAGGTCTAACACGTGTCCCCTCCAGCTGAAATGTGGGGAGAACTACCCACCCACTTGGGGGTTCTCATCACTAAGGCGGAAAAATCTGGACAGACCATCAGCATTAGCGTGTTCTGTACCCGGGCGGTGTTCCACCGTAAAGTCCATCCCCTGTAGGGAAATAGACCACCTCAACAACTTGGGATTCTCAACCCTCATCTGCATCAACCATCTGAGGGGCCTGTGGTCCGTCTGAACCCGGAAGTGAGTCCCAAACAGGTATGGCCTCAGCTTCTTCAGTGCCCAGACCACAGCAAATGCCTCATGCTCAATTGCACTCCACCTCTGTTCCCGTGGAAGTAACCTCCTACTAATGAAGGCTACCGGTTGGTCTAGGCCCTCCTCATTGATCTGTGACAGAACAGCCCCCACACCATGCTCTGAAGCGTCTGTCTGGACAACAAATTCGTTTGAAAAGTTGGGCGCCTGAAGTACAGGGGCTGTCCACAGGGCAGTCTTCAGGGCGTCAAAAGCTTTCTGACAGGTGTCAGTCCAGTTCACAATCTTTGGCTGCTTCTTAGAAGTCAGCTCAGTCAAGGGTGCAACAATGTTGCCTAGCCCTTGACAAACCTCCTGTAATAACCCGTGAGTCCTAAAAAGGCTCTCACCTGTGTCTGGGTCTTTGGGGGTTCCCAAGCCAGGATGGTTTCAATCTTGGGCTGTAGGGGCGCCACCTGGCCGCTCCCAACCTGGTGTCCCAAGTACACCACAGAACCCTGCCCAATCTGGCACTTACTTACCTTGATTGTGAGGCCTGCCCTTCGCAGTGCCATCAACACTTCCCAGAGGTGGCGTAGGTGGTCCTCCCATGAGGAACTAAACACTGCAATGTCATCCAGGTAGGCGGCACTGAAATCCTCCAGCCCAACCAACACCCTGTTGACCAACCTCTGAAAGGTGGCAGGGGCATTCTTCATCCCAAAGGGCATCACCCGGAACTGGTAGTGCCCATCCGGTGTGGAAAATGCTGACCTCTCCTTTGCCCCGTCAGTCAAGGCGATCTGCCAATACCCAGACGTCAAATCAAACGTGCTGAGGTACCGTGCAGCCCCTAGCCGATCTATGAGCTCATCAGCTCTGGGGATGGGGTGCGCGTCAGTCTTTGTGACTGAATTGAGACCTCGGTAGTCCACACAGAACCGAAGTTCTGGGGTGGCACCAGGCGCTGCAGCTTTTGGTACCAGGACCACTGGGCTGGACCAAGGGCTGCTAGAGGACTCAATCACCCCTAAAGCAAACATTTTGGAAACCTCCTCCTTAATGCATGCCCTAACCCGGTCAGTCACTCGGTAAGCCTTGTGCTTAACAGGAGGACTGTCCCCAGTGTCCACTTCATGGACACACCAATCAGTGACACTAGGCACCAGGGAGAACAGATCACTGAATTGTCCCAACAGTTGGCCACAATCACTCTGGTGCTCAGGGGTCAGTGTGGTGGAGAGGACCACACCCTCCACTGACCCATCTTGCTCCTTTGCACACACGAGGTCAGGAAGAGGCTCACTCTCCTCCTCCATCCCAGCATCTGTGGCCAGGAGCATGCCCACTTCGGACCTCTCAAAGTGGGGCTTCAGGCGGTTGACATGCAGGACCCGCAAAGGGTTCCGGGGAGACCGCAAGTCCACCAAGTAGGTAACAGGACTCTTGCGCTCCACCACCTCAAAGGGTCCGGTCCACTTATCTTGGAGCGCACAGGGCTCCACTGGGGCCATGACCCAAACCTTTTGACCAGGCTGAAACTCAATCAGAGTGGCATTCTGATCGTGCCAACGTTTCATCTCTTCCTGGCTGGCTTCCAGATTCGCCTCAGCAAGCTTTCTGAAATGCCGAGTCTGGTTCCTGAAGGCCAGCATGTAGCTAAACACATCCTGGGGAGGTTTCCTGGGAGATTGCTCCCAGCCTTCCTTGACCAGACTCAGAGGCCCTCTTACCGGGTGACCATAGAGTAGTTCAAAGGGGCTGAACCCAAGGGACTTCTGTGGCACCTCACGGTAAGCAAACAACAGGCATGGCAAGAGGACGTCCCACTTACGCCTCATGGACTCTTCTAGGCCCATAATCATGCCTTTGAGGGTCCGGTTGAATCTCTCAACCAGCCCATTACCTTGGGGGTGGTAAGGGGTGGTAAACTTATAAGTTACCCCACACTCCTCCCACAGAGACTTCATATATTTGGAAATGAAGTTAGTACCCCTATCGGACACCACCTCTCTGGGGAACCCCACACGGGAGAAAATCCCCATCAGTGCATGTCCCACCACGGGGGCCGTCACTGTCCGGAGCGGGATGGCTTCAGGGTACCGGGTGGCATGGTCCACCAAGACCAGGATGAACCTGTTGCCCATGGCTGTCTTGGGGTCCAGAGGCCCCACAATGTCAATGCCCACTCGCTCGAATGGGGTACTGACAACTGGAAAGGGCTGGAGTGGTGCTTTGATCTTCCCCCCACTTTTCCCACTTGCCTGGCAAGTTTCACATGTCCTGCAGTGAGCATCTGAGCTCCTGCGCATCTGGGGCCAATAAAAGTGGGTGACCAGCCTCTCGAAGGTCTTGGTCTGCCCCAGATGTCCTGCCAATGGCACATCATGAGCCAACCCCAGTAGGAAGGCTCTGAAGCACTGGGGTACCACCAGCACATGGGCTGACCCAGGCTCAGCAACCTTAGGCTCGCTGTAAAGGTCATTCTCCCAATAGATCAGATGTGACCCTGACTGATCACCTGCTGCCTGGGCTGCAGCCCGTCGCCGCGGCCCCTCAAGAGAAGGGCACGTTCTCTGCTGTTCACAAAATTCCTCCCTGGTGGGCCCTTCTTCCTGCTGCCAATGGGTCAGCCCAGGCAGGTCCCCCAGTTCGGCTACTTGTTCCCCGGTAGGCTCCAGGGCATCTCCCTCAAGGTCTGCTCCCTCCTGGGCCGTGGGAACTATGGAGGCTGGTTTCCCGTGCCCCGTACCCCTTCTCTTTAAGGCAGGGGCCTGGGCCATACTTTCAGGCTCCAGGTCCTTCTGAACGTCCTTACTGCCTGCCATGGACCGAGTGGTCGCGCACGCCCACTCAGGCAGACCCAACATTTCCAAGTGAGATTTCCTCTCCACCGTAGCCCACGGGGAGTTCTCTAAATCGTTGCCCAACAGACAGTCTACCGGCATGGCTGGCCTCACAGCTACTTGAAGAGTTCCTGAAACTCCCCGCCACTCAAAGGGAACTTGAGCCACCTCACACTGGCTCTGAGTTGTCTGCTGACACTACTGGGCAGAATGCATGGGGGACAACCTGCTCTGGGGACACCAACCGGGAGCTGACAGCAGTCACACTTGCTCCGGTGTCCCTCAGAGCCTCCACCCTATGGCCATTGATGGTCACCCACTGCCTGTACTTCTTAGTGTTATCAGGCAGCGTGGGGTTAGGGACCTTCTCAAACTCTCCTAGCGAGACAAGGGTCAATTCTACGGGATCCCACCCACCTGTGGCACCCATCTCCTCCCCTCCCAGGGCTACACTAGCAAGCTGGCGGGGTGGTGCACGGGGTGGTGCATTGTGGTCCCTCTGGGGACACTGGGGATCATAATACCGGTGGCCCACTTGACCATATTTAAAACAAGTAAGGGGCCCCCATTGAACAGGCCTACCTGTCGGGGGCACTGGCTTCTTCTCAGGGGGAGACTGGGACACCACTCCTGGGTTCCCTTGGGAATTACTTTGGGGCCCTCTCTGGAACTCCCTCTGTTTACCCCTGTCCCCCCCACTTCTCTGCTGGGGACCCTGCCCACCTTTGATGAAGTCTCCCACCTGACCCTTGTGAACCCGGGTGCTCACCCAGCGGTCCGCCTCCTCAGCAAGCTTCCAAGGGTTAGTTAGCTTGCTATCAACAAGGTGCTGGCGTAGCTCTGGAAAACAGTTACTAGCTAAATGCTCCCACGCAAACAAATCAGGCAGTTGTTCAAAAGTTTCCACCTTGCTACCTTTTACCCAGCGATCCATTGCTCTGCAAAAAAAAAGACACATATTCAACCCAAGTGGTACCCTCTAACTTCTTACAGGTTCTAAATCTCTGCCTGTACATTTCTGGGGTCAAACCATATCGCGTCATCAAGGCCTCTTTCATGTGGGCATACACCATCCTGCTCTCTTCAGGCAGATCCAACAGGGTATCCCTCCCATCACTCACAAAGCGTCCCCACAACCCCGCTCCCCAATCCTTCTCAGGGACCTGGTGGGACACCATGGCTATCTCGTAGGCGGCAAACCATTGCCCAATATCCTCACTCTTATGGAAATCCTTGATGACATCCTTGGGTATATAAACTCTACCCTCGGTAGGTACTAAAGGTATGCTGCCACCAGAGGGGGAGATCTCTAAACTTGTCAACCTGTTATTCTCAATATCCAACTTTTTACTCTCTAGGTCCTTCTGACCTTCTAATTTGGCCATCTCCAAACTATGCCTCCTATCTCTCTCCCTGTCCTCCATCTCTTCTGGAGACAGGCCCTTTGAGGACACACTAGTACCTGGACTGGAAAGTGCTTTACCTCCCCTAAATCCACTTCGTCATCCTGCTGCCCTCCGGCATTCTCTCCCCCGTCCCCAGGCTCTCCCCCATTCCCGGGGGACTCCCTCGCCTCCCACCAGGCCTTTAGCGCCTTCTGATACTCCTCCTTCCTAGAGAGACCTGCAATAGGGACGGTGAATTGCTTGCAAAAAGACTTTAGCTGTTTGGCAGTGTAGGTTTCTAACCTCTCTTCCTCAAAGGTGAGATCCTCTGAAGCATTGGATACTGGCTTACCCATTGTAGACATAACTGGCAATGACGATAAAAAAATAGAACAAGATCAACAACATATGTGGTTGCGTTTAGGTCTGCACTCACTAGTGGTGTACACCAGTTATTGTATGTGGATCACAAATGCAAGTCCTGATCCCACCGCTGCCACGAATGTTAGAAATGGGGGTCTCTAGTTGGCAGTGGCTGGCCAATGTCCAAGTAGGGACCCTTCTTCCTAAGTCAGAGTAAGGGGGCTACACCCTTTGATAACCCCTGCTCAACTCTGTGGTAACGTAGCACGAGCAGACAGGCCTATCTCAGAGGCAGTGTGTGAAGCATTTATGACCATACACAATAACGCAGTGACGACACCACAAAGGGACACCACACAAGTAGCTATAGAAAAATAGGTATCTTTATATAAGCTTAACACAAGGCTCAAATACGATCAAAAAGCCACAATGCACGTAAATATAAGTTCACGAAGAAAGGCAATTAAAAGCACTCAAAAGCGTGTGAAACAAACTTAGTTCGAGGCCGGGGTCTACGCGACCCGGTGATGCACAATGTACCTGAGGTTTAAAGGGGCACGGCACGCAGCTTCGGGAGGAAGCCACGATGATGACAGGCGGACTCGCAGCAGCCGCAGCTCCCAGCTGCAGCGGTCCGCGGCGTACACTCACGAGGCTCCTGAGGCGGTGATAAAAAGGCGGGCTCTCAGCGGCAGCAGCTCCTCAGCCGCAGCGGCCCACAATAGCGATAGTGCTGATCCTCGTAGCATAGACAAATGCGGGCTCTCAGCAACAACAGCTCCTCAGCTGCGGCGGCCCACAATAGCGACAGCGATGATCCTCGTAGCACAGACAAATGCGGGCTCTCAGCGGCAACAGCTCCTCAGCTGCAGCGGCCCACAATAGCGACAGCAATGATTCTCATAGCACAGACAAATGCGGGCTCTCAGCGGCAACAGCTCCTCAGCTGCAGCGGCCCACAATAGCGATAGCAATGATTCTCGTAGCACAGACAGATGCAGGCTCTCAGCGGCAACAGCTCCTCAGCTGCAGCGGCCCACAATAGCGATAGCGATGATTCTCGTAGCACAGACAAATGCGGGCTCTCAGCGGCAACAGCTCCTCATATGCAGCGGCCCACAATAGCGATAGCGATGATTCTCGTAGCACAGACAGATGCGGGCTCTCAGCGGCAACAGCTCCTCAGCTGCAGCGGCCCACAATAGCGATAGCGATGATTCTCGTAGCACAGACAGATGCGGGCTCTCAGCGGCAACAGCTCCTCAGCTGCAGCGGCCCACAATAGCGATAGCAATGATTCTCAGCCCGCGTTCCCCGCAGTAGACCCAGAGGCTCTGGAGTTCTCGACAGAGCGAGTAGAACCCCACTCAATAGGAATTCAGAAGGCGGATGGGTGAAGTCTAATGTCCCTGAGACTTCAGCAGGAGGCAAGCTCAAATCAGGCCCTTGGGTAGTTGCTTCAGCAAGATGGATGAAAGTTTCAAAGTCCTTTTCCTCTCGTTACACGGACAGAGGTTCGTCTTGACATCCAGAAGTAACACACCCGTAGGGGTTTCGGCGCAGATATTTATACCCCACAGGTCTTTGTTCTCAAAAGTTACAAGTCACTGAACCCAGCCAGAACCAGTTCGGTGTGGTCCTGGAGCACTTTATTTATGAGGCGGCATCCTGCCTTTGAGGAAGAGGGGGTCTGCCATCAGACGCACAGTGGGGGCTGGAGCCATCATTCACCTTGCGAGGCCCAGCCCTGCTCAGACCAAAGGGTCACCCCACCCCATACTCCAGCTGCAGATTCCGCTCTTCACCCCAGGTCGGGCTCAGCCTGCCCTGTCCTTCCAAGACCAGACATCCAATACACATAACAGCAGAGCACACGGGACGACTTAGGCAAGAAAATACCTACTTCCTAGAAATGGTATTTTCAAACACAGAATATAAAAATAATCCTCACTAAAAGATGTATTTTAATATTCTGAGCTCAGGCATACTAAATTCGACTTTCCAAACGTGTTCCTTGGGTCAGCTAGGATTATAGGATGTAATAATCAAAACTGCCCATTCTGGCCTAAGGGAACACATAGCCTTGCAATAGTGAAAAACGAAATGGAGTGTAATTCACTATCAGGACATGCCACACAGACCAAGGCAGGTCCTACCTTTCACATACAACGCACCCTGCCATAGGGATGACTTACATGAGGCCAAGGGAAGGTTGAGGGAATGGGAAGTGGGTTCACTTTACAGTCAAAGAATGGCAGTTCTGGACTGCGCACAGACTCTGCGATGGCAGGTCTGAGACACACTTTACGCGCTGCTTAGGTGGGTGGCGCAATCAGTGCTGCAGGCCCACCAGCAGCATTCGGTCTACCAGCCCTGGGCACGCACGGTGCACTATACGAGGGACTAACAGGTAAATCAAATGAGCCAATTATGGGAACACCAATTCATCCAGTCAATTTACAATAGGGAGCATTCGCGCTGTAGCACTGAATGGCAGTGGCACAGCGCCCAGAGCATCTAACACCAGCAAACACAGAGGAGACAAAAAGCGAAAGATGGAAGGGAGACCCACGGCAATGGTGCCAGGTCTAACAATTCCCACACATCATACTACAAATATTACAGGCTATCAAGCTCTGTTTTAATTACTCTGACTTACATTGTTCCACCTCCTACATGCCGGTATCCTAAATAAACAATCTGTTGACCAATTCTTACTACCACAAATACTACAGTAATATTGTACTCCAGTAACTTGCCAGCCTATCTCGCCAATTTAAGTGTAGATTTGTTAACCTTCTTTCACCTTGTAATGTTCACAAATGGTTTGTAGTCAGTCCTCAATATAAATATCCGCTTCAAAAAATATGCTTGCAACTTCCATGTACCCTCAACACATGCCAACATTTCCTTTTCAGTGATGGAGTACCTCATCTCTGTCACTCTCAGCATTCATGAAGCAAAGCCAATAGCGATCTCACAACCACTCTTTTATGTGAAGAGTGCCCTAACCCTTATGCAAATGCATCAACCGTCTCAATTGTCCCTGGTAAGATAGGTGCTTCGCTTAGTTGCATATTTATCTTTTCAAATGCCTGGTGACAATTTTTTGACCATACAAACTTTCCACCTTTTTTTCAATATTGATCCAAAACAGCTCCAAATAAAGGACAACTGGCCGTCATCTTGGGGCGTGACTGCCCTCTGAATACCTTTTAAAAACATGGCTTCGGATTGACACCTTCACCAGAGACCACATGGGTCAAATACTCCACTTCCCTGAACCCAAATACACATTGGTCTTCTGAAAACAATATTCCATCATCAGATAGGCATTGTACTACTTCTATGACACACCTGCTATGTTCTTTTTCAGACTTCCCCCGTTCAAGTATATTGTCTTTGTTTTTTTTTATTTATTCTTTATTTATAGAGTTTTACAACAGTAAATTAAGTCATAAAGAGAGAGAAAGAGGGGAAACAGCGTTTACAACGCTGTCATTACATCGCAGCACTGTTACAACACGGTCGTTACAATGACCGCGTTGTTAGTACGCGATGCATTTACATCGCAAGTCATTACAACGACTTGCTGTAGGGGGGCGCTGAGGTATTGGAAATGAATTCCAACACCTTCCCTACTGTTGCGCAAACTGGAGTAGGAATAGTAAATAATACTATTCCTAAGTCCAGCGCGCCCCCTACTGCAAGTCGTTGTAATGACTTGCGATGTAAATGCATCGCAGTACTAACAACGCGATCGTTGTAACGACCGCGTATAAAACCACGCGATGTAATACATCGCGTAGTAATGTGCTATATTCGAGAAAGAGTCAAAGAAATGTACAGGGTAGCAAAAATACATGAAGCAATCATCAGCATGTGCATCAAAATACAGAATGTATGTTAAAGATCATATCTATATAAAAAATAAACATCACTGAGTAGAATGGACTTGGCAATGAGAAGAAGTGGAGAGGGGGGTCAGAGATGCAACAGTAACAAGAAACGTGCAACAGGCAGGTGGTTCCATCCAGAAGAATAGGGCAATAGGGATCCAACAATGTGAGCGCCTGGGGCCAAAAAAGAATACATGTACATTTACAGTCATGAGGGGCCCCACAAAGCAAACATCAGTTGCGTCGGGGTCCCTCACCCTCCTCAGGATAAAGCAATAAGTAGTCCCGCAGGTGCTGCCATATATTTTTAGGTCTGGAGGTTGGTGGTTGCAATGCAGCATACGTATCGCTCGTGATGTCGCAATAGATTAAGTCCCGGATCCATGCTTTCACCGTTGAGACAGTGGTGCCGCCCCAGTGCAAGGACACCTGACGTTTGGCCAATAATAGAGCGATGGTGGCATAGCGCCGAACCCACGCAGGCAATTGCTTGACATAGCCCAGCAGCACCAGCAGTGGGGTCGGGCTGAGCTCGGATTTAATCATACGAGAGATCCGTAGACACACTTACTCCCAATATGCCAATATTGGAGCACAATTTAACGCTAAGTGTGAGAAATCGGAATTTTCCACTGCACATCTGGAGCAGCAGTGTGATTTGGCGGGGTCCATTTTTGCTAGGAGGTGAGGAGTAGTGTATGCCCTGTGTAAGTATTTCAAATGGAGAAATTTATGCCGGTGATTGTTGGATACTAAACGTGTCTGTTCACAATAATAGAACCATGTCACATCTGATAAGGGGCACCCCAGATCTCTCCCCCGCCCACGCTGGCCTCAGTAACATTGACGAGTGATATAGCCGAGAAATCAAATGGGCACCACTTGGGGTCATAATGGCCATGGTAAGTGGTGGCAAGTCCGTCGGTTCCGAAAGGGAAGACAGAAGCATGGTGTGAATGGTGTTATGAAGTCTATGTAGAATGAATCTGTTCAAATAGGACACATCATTCTCGTTCGATATAGAGGTTACAGTTCGTAGCCTGGCTTCCGCAGAGAGGTCACCCAGACTGCTCAGTTGGCACGCAGCCAGGGTCTACTTAGCCAGTATCTCTGTCATCAGTGGAAGCCAGGGATTGTCGGGGAGTGGAATGTGTGGAGAATATAGGAGATTGAAGTCCAGGTAGCGTTGTAACTTGGTCCAGGCCCAGTATGTAGTTGGATACCAAAGGGGATGATGGACGGAGCGTTTGAGCAAATCAAACACTCACCCCCAGTCAACTGATCTGGGTTTAATCCATCATCATTCTTTACTTCACTCCACCACCCCAGTTCAGACATGGCCATATGCAAATCAGTCTGACCCTGTGCCTCATGGGAACAGTCCAGCCCGAACTGCCAAGCCATGTCTTCCCTGGACCGGAAACAAGCATCCTGGGACCGGTTTCTGGCTATTCAGCCGTCATCAGCCAGGCTAGCTTGAATCCAGTGGCAAAGTGAGCAAGGGACCCACGTCTGGGCATACCCTGCCAACTTAGGGCGAACAAAGCGATACCAAAGGGGATGATGGACGGAGCGTTTGAGCAAATCAAACACTCACCCCCAGTCAACTGATCTGGGTTTAATCCATCATCATTCTTTAGCTCACTCCACCACCCCAGTTCAGACATGGCCATATGCAAATCAGTCTGACCCTGTGCCTCATGGGAACAGTCCAGCCCGAACTGCCAAGCCATGTCTTCCCTGGACCGGAAACAAGCATCCTGGGACCGGTTTCTGGCTATTCAGCTGTCATCAGCCAGGCTAGCTTGAATCCAGTGGCAAAGTGAGCAAGGGACCCACGTCTGGGCATACCCTGCCAACTTAGGGCAAACAAAGCGATACCAAAGGGGATGATGGACGGAGCGTTTGAGCAAATCAAACACTCACCCCCAGTCAACTGATCTGGGTTTAATCCATCATCATTCTTTAGCTCACTCCACCACCCCAGTTCAGACATGGCCATATGCAAATCAGTCTGACCCTGTGCCTCATTGGAATAGTCCAGCCCGAACTGCCAAGCCATGTCTTCCCTGGACCGGAAACAAGCATCCTGGGAGCGGTTTCTGGCTATTCAGCCGTCATCAGCCAGGCTAGCTTGAATCCAGTGGCAAAGTGAGCAAGGGACCCACGTCTGGGCATACCCTGCCAACTTAGGGCGAACAAAGCGATACCAAAGGGGATGATGGACGGAGCGTTTGAGCAAATCAAACACTCACCCCCAGTCAACTGATCTGGGTTTAATCCATCATCATTCTTTAGCTCACTCCACCACCCCAGTTCAGACATGGCCATATGCAAATCAGTCTGACCCTGTGCCTCATGGGAACAGTCCAGCCCGAACTGCCAAGCCATGTCTTCCCTGGACCGGAAACAAGCATCCTGGGACCGGTTTCTGGCTATTCAGCCGTCATCAGCTAGGCTAGCTTGAATCCAGTGGCAAAGTGAGCAAGGGACCCACGTCTGGGCATACCCTGCGAACTTAGGGCGAACAAAGCGATACCAAAGGGGATGATGGACGGAGCATTAGAGCAAATCAAACACTCACCCCCTGTCAACTGATCTGGGTTTAATCCATCATCATTCTTTAGCTCACTCCACCACCCCAGTTCAGACATGGCCGTATGCAAATCAGTCTGACCCTGTGCCTCATGGGAACAGTCCAGCCCGAACTGCCAAGCCATGTCTTCCCTGGACCGGAAACAAGCATCCTGGGACCGGTTTCTGGCTATTCAGCTGTCATCAGCCAGGCTAGCTTGAATCCAGTGGCAAAGTGAGCAAGGGACCCACGTCTGGGCATACCCTGCCAACTTAGGGCAAACAAAGCGATACCAAAGGGGATGATGGACGGAGCGTTTGAGCAAATCAAACACTCACCCCCAGTCAACTGATCTGGGTTTAATCCATCATCATTCTTTAGCTCACTCCACCACCCCAGTTCAGACATGGCCATATGCAAATCAGTCTGACCCTGTGCCTCATTGGAATAGTCCAGCCCGAACTGCCAAGCCATGTCTTCCCTGGACCGGAAACAAGCATCCTGGGAGCGGTTTCTGGCTATTCAGCCGTCATCAGCCAGGCTAGCTTGAATCCAGTGGCAAAGTGAGCAAGGGACCCACGTCTGGGCATACCCTGCCAACTTAGGGCGAACAAAGCGATACCAAAGGGGATGATGGACGGAGCGTTTGAGCAAATCAAACACTCACCCCCAGTCAACTGATCTGGGTTTAATCCATCATCATTCTTTAGCTCACTCCACCACCCCAGTTCAGACATGGCCATATGCAAATCAGTCTGACCCTGTGCCTCATGGGAACAGTCCAGCCCGAACTGCCAAGCCATGTCTTCCCTGGACCGGAAACAAGCATCCTGGGACCGGTTTCTGGCTATTCAGCCGTCATCAGCTAGGCTAGCTTGAATCCAGTGGCAAAGTGAGCAAGGGACCCACGTCTGGGCATACCCTGCGAACTTAGGGCGAACAAAGCGATACCAAAGGGGATGATGGACGGAGCGTTTGAGCAAATCAAACACTCACCCCCTGTCAACTGATCTGGGTTTAATCCATCATCATTCTTTAGCTCACTCCACCACCCCAGTTCAGACATGGCCGTATGCAAATCAGTCTGACCCTGTGCCTCATGGGAACAGTCCAGCCCGAACTGCCAAGCCATGTCTTCCCTGGACCGGAAACAAGCATCCTGGGAGCAGTTTCTGGCTATTCAGCCGTCATCAGCCAGGCTAGCTTGAATCGAGTGGCAAAGTGAGCAAGGGACCCACGTCTGGGCATACCCTGCCAACTTAGGGCGAACAAAGCGATACCAAAGGGGATGATGGACAGAGCGTTTGAGCAAATCAAACACTCACCCCCAGTCAACTGATCTGGGTTTAATCCATCATCATTCTTTAGCTCACTCCACCACCCCAGTTCAGACATTGCCATATGCAAATCAGTCTGACCCTGTGCCTCATGGGAACAGTCCAGCCCGAACTGCCAAGCCATGTCTTCCCTGGACCGGAAACAAGCATCCTGGGAGCGGTTTCTGGCTATTCAGCCGTCATCAGCCAGGCTAGCTTGAATCCAGTGGCAAAGTGAGCAAGGGACCCACGACTGGGCATACCCTGCCAACTTAGGGCGAACAAAGCGATACCAAAGGGGATGATGGACGGAGCGTTTGAGCAAATCAAACACTCACCCCCAGTCAACTGATCTGGGTTTAATCCATCATCATTCTTTAGCTCACTCCACCACCCCAGTTCAGACATGGCCATATGCAAATCAGTCTGACCCTGTGCCTCATGGGAACAGTCCAGCCCGAACTGCCAAGCCATGTCTTCCCTGGACCGGAAATAAGCATCCTGGGAGCGGTTTCTGGCTATGCAGCCGTCATCAGCCAGGCTAGCTTGAATCCAGTGGCAAAGTGAGCAAGGGACCCACGTCTGGGCATACCCTGCCAACTTAGGGCGAACAAAGCGATACCAAAGGGGATGATGGACGGAGCGTTTGAGCAAATCAAACACTCACCCCCAGTCAACTGATCTGGGTTTAATCCATCATCATTCTTTAGCTCACTCCACCACCCCAGTTCAGACATGGCCATATGCAAATCAGTCTGACCCTGTGCCTCATGGGAACGGTCCAGCACGAACTGCCAAGCCATGTCTTCCCTGGACCGGAAACAAGCATCCTGGGACCGGTTTCTGGCTATTCAGCCGTCATCAGCCAGGCTAGCTTGAATCCAGTGGCAAAGTGAGCAAGGGACCCACGTCTGGGCATACCCTGCCAACTTAGGGCGAACAAAGCGATACCAAAGGGGATGATGGGCGGAGCGTTTGAGCAAATCAAACACTCACCCCCAGTCAACTGATCTGGGTTTAATCCATCATCATTCTTTAGCTCACTCCACCACCCCAGTTCAGACATGGCCATATGCAAATCAGTCTGACCCTGTGCCTCATTGGAATAGTCCAGCCCGAACTGCCAAGCCATGTCTTCCCTGGACCGGAAACAAGCATCCTGGGAGCGGTTTCTGGCTATTCAGCCGTCATCAGCCAGGCTAGCTTGAATCCAGTGGCAAAGTGAGCAAGGGACCCACGTCTGGGCATACCCTGCCAACTTAGGGCGAACAAAGCGATACCAAAGGGGATGATGGACGGAGCGTTTGAGCAAATCAAACACTCACCCCCAGTCAACTGATCTGGGTTTAATCCATCATCATTCTTTAGCTCACTCCACCACCCCAGTTCAGACATGGCCATATGCAAATCAGTCTGACCCTGTGCCTCATGGGAACAGTCCAGCCCGAACTGCCAAGCCATGTCTTCCCTGGACCGGAAACAAGCATCCTGGGACCGGTTTCTGGCTATTCAGCCGTCATCAGCTAGGCTAGCTTGAATCCAGTGGCAAAGTGAGCAAGGGACCCACGTCTGGGCATACCCTGCGAACTTAGGGCGAACAAAGCGATACCAAAGGGGATGATGGACGGAGCGTTTGAGCAAATCAAACACTCACCCCCTGTCAACTGATCTGGGTTTAATCCATCATCATTCTTTAGCTCACTCCACCACCCCAGTTCAGACATGGCCGTATGCAAATCAGTCTGACCCTGTGCCTCATGGGAACAGTCCAGCCCGAACTGCCAAGCCATGTCTTCCCTGGACCGGAAACAAGCATCCTGGGAGCAGTTTCTGGCTATTCAGCCGTCATCAGCCAGGCTAGCTTGAATGGAGTGGCAAAGTGAGCAAGGGACCCACGTCTGGGCATACCCTGCCAACTTAGGGCGAACAAAGCGATACCAAAGAGGATGATGGACGGAGCGTTTGAGCAAATCAAACACTCACCCCCAGTCAACTGATCTGGGTTTAATCCATCATCATTCTTTAGCTCACTCCACCACCCCAGTTCAGACATTGCCATATGCAAATCAGTCTGACCCTGTGCCTCATGGGAACAGTCCAGCCCGAACTGCCAAGCCATGTCTTCCCTGGACCGGAAACAAGCATCCTGGGAGCGGTTTCTGGCTATTCAGCCGTCATCAGCCAGGCTAGCTTGAATCCAGTGGCAAAGTGAGCAAGGGACCCACGACTGGGCATACCCTGCCAACTTAGGGCGAACAAAGCGATACCAAAGGGGATGATGGACGGAGCGTTTGAGCAAATCAAACACTCACCCCCAGTCAACTGATCTGGGTTTAATCCATCATCATTCTTTAGCTCACTCCACCACCCCAGTTCAGACATGGCCATATGCAAATCAGTCTGACCCTGTGCCTCATGGGAACAGTCCAGCCCGAACTGCCAAGCCATGTCTTCCCTGGACCGGAAATAAGCATCCTGGGAGCGGTTTCTGGCTATGCAGCCGTCATCAGCCAGGCTAGCTTGAATCCAGTGGCAAAGTGAGCAAGGGACCCACGTCTGGGCATACCCTGCCAACTTAGGGCGAACAAAGCGATACCAAAGGGGATGATGGACGGAGCGTTTGAGCAAATCAAACACTCACCCCCAGTCAACTGATCTGGGTTTAATCCATCATCATTCTTTAGCTCACTCCACCACCCCAGTTCAGACATGGCCATATGCAAATCAGTCTGACCCTGTGCCTCATGGGAACGGTCCAGCACGAACTGCCAAGCCATGTCTTCCCTGGACCGGAAACAAGCATCCTGGGACCGGTTTCTGGCTATTCAGCCGTCATCAGCCAGGCTAGCTTGAATCCAGTGGCAAAGTGAGCAAGGGACCCACGTCTGGGCATACCCTGCCAACTTAGGGCGAACAAAGCGATACCAAAGGGGATGATGGGCGGAGCGTTTGAGCAAATCAAACACTCACCCCCAGTCAACTGATCTGGGTTTAATCCATCATCATTCTTTAGCTCACTCCACCACCCCAGTTCAGACATGGCCATATGCAAATCAGTCTGACCCTGTGCCTCATGGGAACAGTCCAGCCCGAACTGCCAAGCCATGTCTTCCCTGGACCGGAAACAAACATCCTGGGAGCGGTTTCTGGCTATTCAGCCGTCATCAGCCAGGCTAGCTTGAATCCAGTGGCAAAGTGAGCAAGGGACCCACGTCTGGGCATACCCTGCCAACTTAGGGCGAACAAAGCGATACCAAAGGGGATGATGGACGGAGCGTTTGAGCAAATCAAACACTCACCCCCAGTCAACTGATCTGGGTTTAATCCATCATCATTCTTTAGCTCACTCCACCACCCCAGTTCAGACATGGCCATATGCAAATCAGTCTGACCCTGTGCCTCATGGGAACAGTCCAGCCCGAACTGCCAAGCCATGTCTTCCCTGGACCGCAAACAAGCATCCTGGGACCGGTTTCTGGCTATTCAGCCGTCATCAGCCAGGCTAGCTTGAATCCAGTGGCAAAGTGAGCAAGGGACCAACGTCTGGGCATACCCTGCCAACTTAGGGTGAACAAAGCGATACCAAAGGGGATGATGGACGGAGCGTTTGAGAAAATCAAACACTCACCCCCAGTCAACTGATCTGGGTTTAATCCATCATCATTCTTTAGCTCACTCCACCACCCCAGTTCAGACATGGCCATATGCAAATCAGTCTGACCCTGTGCCTCATGGGAACAGTCCAGCCCGAACTGCCAAGCCATGTCTTCCCTGGACCGGAAACAAGCATCCTGGAACCGGTTTCTGGCTATTCAGCCGTCATCAGCCAGGCTAGCTTGAATCCAGTGGCAAAGTGAGCAAGGGACCCACGTCTGGGCATACCCTGCCAACTTAGGGCGAACAAAGCGATACCAAAGGGGATGATGGACGGAGCGTTTGAGCAAATCAAACACTCACCCCCAGTCAACTGATCTGGGTTTAATCCATCATCATTCTTTAGCTCACTCCACCACCCCAGTTCAGACATGGCCATATGCAAATCAGTCTGACCCTGTGCCTCATGGGAACAGTCCAGCCCGAACTGCCAAGCCATGTCTTCCCTGGACCGGAAACAAGCATCCTGGGAGCGGTTTCTGGCTATTCAGCCGTCATCAGCCAGGCTAGCTTGAATCCAGTGGCAAAGTGAGCAAGGGACCCACGTCTGGGCATACCCTGCCAACTTAGGGCGAACAAAGCGATACCAAAGGGGATGATGGACGGAGCGTTTGAGCAAATCAAACACTCACCCCCAGTCAACTGATCTGTGTTTAATCCATCATCATTCTTTAGCTCACTCCACCACCCCAGTTCAGACATGGCCATATGCAAATCAGTCTGACCCTGTGCCTCATGGGAACGGTCCAGCACGAACTGCCAAGCCATGTCTTCCCTGGACCGGAAACAAGCATCCTAGGAGCGGTTTCTGGCTATTCAGCCGTCATCAGCCAGGCTAGCTTGAATCCAGTGGCAAAGTGAGCAAGGGACCAACGTCTGGGCATACCCTGCCAACTTAGGGCGAACAAAGCGATACCAAAGGGGATGATGGACGGAGCGTTTGAGAAAATCAAACACTCACCCCCAGTCAACTGATCTGGGTTTAATCCATCATCATTCTTTAGCTCACTCCACCACCCCAGTTCAGACATGGCCATATGCAAATCAGTCTGACCCTGTGCCTCATGGGAACAGTCCAGCCCGAACTGCCAAGCCATGTCTTCCCTGGACCGGAAACAAGCATCCTGGGACCGGTTTCTGGCTATTCAGCCGTCATCAGCCAGGCTAGCTTGAATCCAGTGGCAAAGTGAGCAAGGGACCCACGTCTGGGCATACCCTGCGAACTTAGGGCGAACAAAGCGATACCAAAGGGGATGATGGACGGAGCGTTTGAGCAAATCAAACACTCACCCCCAGTCAACTGATCTGGGTTTAATCCATCATCATTCTTTAGCTCACTCCACCACCCCAGTTCAGACATGGCCATATGCAAATCAGTCTGACCCTGTGCCTCATGGGAACAGTCCAGCCCGAACTGCCAAGCCATGTCTTCCCTGGACCGGAAACAAGCATCCTGGGACCGCTTTCTGGCTATTCAGCCATCATCAGCCAGGCTAGCTTGAATCCAGTGGCAAAGTGAGCAAGGGACCCACGTCTGGGCATACCCTGCCAACTTAGGGCGAACAAAGCGATACCAAAGGGGATGATGGACGGAGCGTTTGAGCAAATCAAACACTCACCCCCAGTCAACTGATCTGGGTTTAATCCATCATCATTCTTTAGCTCACTCCACCACCCCAGTTCAGACATGGCCATATGCAAATCAGTCTGACCCTGTGCCTCATGGGAACAGTCCAGCCCGAACTGCCAAGCCATGTCTTCCCTGGACCGGAAACAAGCATCCTAGGAGCGGTTTCTGGCTACTCAGCCGTCATCAGCCAGGCTAGCTTGAATCGAGTGGCAAGTGAGCAAGGGACCCACGTCTGGGCATACCCTGCCAACTTAGGGCGAACAAAGCGATACCAAAGGGGATGATGGACGGAGTGTTTGAGCAAATCAAACACTCACCCCCAGTCAACTGATCTGGGTTTAATCCATCACCATTCTTTAGCTCACTCCACCACCCCAGTTCAGACATGGCCATATGCAAATCAGTCTGACCCTGTGCCTCATGGGAACAGTCCAGCTCGAACTGCCAAGCCATGTCTTCCCTGGACCGGGAACAAGCATCCTGGGACCGGTTTCTGGCTAGTCAGCCGTCATCAGCCAGGCTAGCTTGAATCCAGTGGCAAAGTGAGCAAAGGACCTACGTCTGGGCATACCCTGCCAACTTAGGGCGAACAAAGCGATACCAAAGGGGATGATGGACGGAGCGTTTGAGCAAATCAAACACTCACCCCCAGTCAACTGATCTGGGTTTAATCCATCATCATTCTTTAGCTCACTCCACCACCCCAGTTCAGACATGGCCATATGCAAATCAGTCTGACCCTGTGCCTCATGGGAACAGTCCAGCCCGAACTGCCAAGCCATGTCTTCCCTGGACTGGAAACAAGCATCCTGGGACCGGTTTCTGGCTATTCAGCCGTCATCAGCCAGGCTAGCTTGAATCCAGTGGCAAAGTGAGCAAGGGACCCACGTCTGGGCATACCCTGCCAACTTAGGGCGAACAAAGCGATACCAAAGGGGATGATGGACGGAGCGTTTGAGCAAATCAAACACTCACCCCCAGTCAACTGATCTGGGTTTAATCCATCATCATTCTTTAGCTCACTCCATCACCCCAGTCCAGACATGGCCATATGCAAATCAGTCTGACCCTGTGCCTCATGGGAACAGTCCAGCCCGAACTGCCAAGCCATGTCTTCCCTGGACCGGAAACAAGCATCCTGGGACCGGTTTCTGGCTATTCAGCCATCATCAGCCAGGCTATCTTGAATCCAGTTGCAAAGTGAGCAAGGGACCCACGTCTGGGCATACACTGCCAACTTAGGGCGAACAAAGCGATACCAAAGGGGATGATGGACGGAGCGTTTGAGCAAATCAAACACTCACCCCCAGTCAACTGATCTGGGTTTAATCCATCATCATTCTTTAGCTCACTCCACCACCCCAGTTCAGACATGGCCATATGCAAATCCGTCTGACCCTGTGCCTCATGTGAACAGTCCAGCCCGAACTGCCAAGCCATGTCTTCCCTGGACCGGAAACAAGCATCCTGGGACCGGTTTCTGGCTATTCAGCCATCATCAGCCAGGCTAGCTTGAATCCAGTGGCAAAGTGAGCAAGGGACCCACGTCTGGGCATACCCTGCCAACTTAGGGCGAACAAAGCGATACCAAAGGGGATGATGGACGGAGCGTTTGAGCAAATCAAACACTCACCCCCAGTCAACTGATCTGGGTTTAATCCATCATCATTCTTTAGCTCACTCCACCACCCCAGTTCAGGCATGGCCATATGCAAATCAGTCTGACCCTGTGCCTCATGGGAACAGTCCAGCCCGAACTACCAAGCCATGTCTTCCCTGGACCGGAAACAAGCATCCTAGGAGCGGTTTCTGGCTATTCAGCCGTCATCAGCCAGGCTAGCTTGAATCGAGTGGCAAGTGAGCAAGGGACCCACGTCTGGGCATACCCTGCCAACTTAGGGCGAACAAAGCGATACCAAAGGGGATGATGGACGGAGTGTTTGAGCAAATCAAACACTCACCCCCAGTCAACTGATCTGGGTTTAATCCATCATCATTCTTTAGCTCACTCCACCACCCCAGTTCAGACATGGCCATATGGAAATCAGTCTGACCCTGTGCCTCATGGGAACAGTCCAGCTCGAACTGCCAAGCCATGTCTTCCCTGGACCGGGAACAAGCATCCTGGGACCGGTTTCTGGCTATTCAGCCGTCATCAGCCAGGCTAGCTTGAATCCGGTGGCAAAGTGAGCAAAGGACCCACGTCTGGGCATACCCTGCCAACTTAGGGCGAACAAAGCGATACCAAAGGGGATGATGGACGGAGCGTTTGAGCAAATCAAACACTCACCCCCAGTCAACTGATCTGGGTTTAATCCATCATCATTCTTTAGCTCACTCCACCACCCCAGTTCAGACATGGCCATATGCAAATCAGTCTGACCCTGTGCCTCATGGGAACAGTCCAGCCCGAACTGCCAAGCCATGTCTTCCCTGGACTGGAAACAAGCATCCTGGGACCGGTTTCTGGCTATTCAGCCGTCATCAGCCAGGCTAGCTTGAATCGAGTGGCAAAGTGAGTAAGGGACCCACGTCTGGGCATACCCTGCCAACTTAGGGCGAACAAAGCGATACCAAAGGGGATGATGGACGGAGCGTTTGAGCAAATCAAACACTCACCCCCAGTCAACTGATCTGGGTTTAATCCATCATCATTCTTTAGCTCACTCCACCTCCCCAGTTCAGACATGGCCATATGCAAATCAGTCTGACCCTGTGCATCATGGGAACAGTCCAGCCCGAACTGCCAAGCCATGTCTTCCCTGGACCGGAAACAAGCATCCTGGGAGCGGTTTCTGGCTATTCAGCCGTCATCAGCCAGGCTAGCTTGAATCCAGTGGCAAAGTGAGCAAGGGACCCACGTCTGGGCATACCCTGCCAACTTAGGGCGAACAAAGCGATACCAAAGGGGATGATGGACGGAGCGTTTGAGCAAATCAAACACTCACCCCCAGTCAACTGATCTGGGTTTAATCCATCATCATTCTTTAGCTCACTCCACCACCCCAGTTCAGACATGGCCATATGCAAATCAGTCTGACCCTGTGCCTCATGGGAACAGTCCAGCCCGAACTGCCAAGCCATGTCTTCCCTGGACCGGAAACAAGCATCCTGGGAGCGGTTTCTGGCTATTCAGCCGTCATCAGCCAGGCAAGCTTGAATCCAGTGGCAAAGTGAGCAAGGGACCCACGTCTGGGCATACCCTGCCAACTTAGGGCGAACAAAGCGATACCAAAGGGGATGATGGACGGAGCGTTTGAGCAAATCAAACACTCACCCCCAGTCAACTGATCTGGGTTTAATCCATCATCATTCTTTAGCTCACTCCACCACCCCAGTTCAGACATGGCCATATGCAAATCAGTCTGACCCTCTGCCTCATGGGAACGGTCCAGCACGAACTGCCAAGCCATGTCTTCCCTGGACCGGAAACAAGCATCCTAGGAGCGGTTTCTGGCTATTCAGCCGTCATCAGCCAGGCTAGCTTGAATCCAGTGGCAAAGTGAGCAAGGGACCAACGTCTGGGCATACCCTGCCAACTTAAGGCGAACAAAGCGATACCAAAGGGGATGATGGACGGAGCGTTTGAGAAAATCAAACACTCACCCCTAGTCAACTGATCTGGGTTTAATCCATCATCATTCTTTAGCTCACTCCACCACCCCAGTTCAGACATGGCCATATGCAAATCAGTCTGACCCTGTGCCTCATGGGAACAGTCCAGCCCGAACTGCCAAGCCATGTCTTCCCTGGACCGGAAACAAGCATCCTGGGACCGGTTTCTGGCTATTCAGCCGTCATCAGCCAGGCTAGCTTGAATCCAGTGGCAAAGTGAGCAAGGGACCCACGTCTGGGCATACCCTGCGAACTTAGGGCGAACAAAGCGATACCAAAGGGGATGATGGACGGAATGTTTGAGCAAATCAAACACTCACCCCCAGTCAACTGATCTGGGTTTAATCCATCATCATTCTTTAGCTCACTCCACCACCCCAGTTCAGACATGGCCATATGCAAATCAGTCTGACCCTGTGCCTCATGGGAACAGTCCAGCCCGAACTGCCAAGCCATGTCTTCCCTGGACCGGAAACAAGCATCCTGGGACCGGTTTCTGGCTATTCAGCCATCATCAGCCAGGCTAGCTTGAATCCAGTGGCAAAGTGAGCAAGGGACCCACGTCTGGGCATACCCTGCCAACTTAGGGCGAACAAAGCGATACCAAAGGGGATGATGGACGGAGTGTTTGAGCAAATCAAACACTCACCCCCAGTCAACTGATCTGGGTTTAATCCATCATCATTCTTTAGCTCACTCCACCACCCCAGTTCAGACATGGCCATATGCAAATCAGTCTGACCCTGTGCCTCATGGGAACAGTCCAGCCCGAACTGCCAAGCCATGTCTTCCCTGGACCGGAAACAAGCATCCTAGGAGCGGTTTCTGGCTACTCAGCCGTCATCAGCCAGGCTAGCTTGAATCGAGTGGCAAGTGAGCAAGGGACCCACGTCTGGGCATACCCTGCCAACTTAGGGCGAACAAAGCGATACCAAAGGGGATGATGGACGGAGTGTTTGAGCAAATCAAACACTCATCCCCAGTCAACTGATCTGGGTTTAATCCATCATCATTCTTTAGCTCACTCCACCACCCCAGTTCAGACATGGCCATATGCAAATCAGTCTGACCCTGTGCCTCATGGGAACAGTCCAGCTCGAACTGCCAAGCCATGTCTTCCCTGGACCGGGAACAAGCATCCTGGGACCGGTTTCTGGCTATTCAGCCGTCATCAGCCAGGCTAGCTTGAATCCAGTGGCAAAGTGAGCAAAGGACCCACGTCTGGGCATACCCTGCCAACTTAGGGCGAACAAAGCGATACCAAAGGGGATGATGGATGGAGCGTTTGAGCAAATCAAACACTCACCCCCAGTCAACTGATCTGGGTTTAATCCATCATCATTCTTTAGATCACTCCACCACCCCAGTTCAGACATGGCCATATGTAAATCAGTCTGACCCTGTGCCTCATGGGAACAGTCCAGCCCGAACTGCCAAGCCATGTCTTCCCTGGACCGGAAACAAGCATCCTGGGACCGGTTTCTGGCTATTCAGCCATCATCAGCCAGGCTAGCTTGAATCCAGTGGCAAAGTGAGCAAGGGACCCACGTCTGGGCATACCCTGCCAACTTAGGGCGAACAAAGCGATACCAAAGGGGATGATGGACGGAGCGTTTGAGCAAATCAAACACTCACCCCCAGTCAACTGATCTGGGTTTAATCCATCATCATTCTTTAGCTCACTCCACCACCCCAGTTCAGACATGGCCATATGCAAATCAGTCTGACCCTGTGCCTCATGGGAACAGTCCAGCCCGAACTGCCAAGCCATGTCTTCCCTGGACCGGAAACAAGCATCCTAGGAGCGGTTTCTGGCTATTCAGCCGTCATCAGCCAGGCTAGCTTGAATCGAGTGGCAAGTGAGCAAGGGACCCACGTCTGGGCATACCCTGCCAACTTAGGGCGAACAAAGCGATACCAAAGGGGATGATGGACGGAGTGTTTGAGCAAATCAAACACTCACCCCCAGTCAACTGATCTGGGTTTAATCCATCATCATTCTTTAGCTCACTCCACCACCCCAGTTCAGACATGGCCATATGCAAATCAGTCTGACCCTGTGCCTCATGGGAACAGTCCAGCTCGAACTGCCAAGCCATGTCTTCCCTGGACCGGGAACAAGCATCCTGGGACCGGTTTCTGGCTATTCAGCCGTCATCAGCCAGGCTAGCTTGAATCCAGTGGCAAAGTGAGCAAAGGACCCACGTCTGGGCATACCCTGCCAACTTAGGGCGAACAAAGCGATACCAAAGGGGATGATGGACGGAGCGTTTGAGCAAAACAAACACTCACCCCCAGTCAACTGATCTGGGTTTAATCCATCATCATTCTTTAGCTCACTCCACCACCCCAGTTCAGACATGGCCATATGCAAATCAGTCTGACCCTGTGCCTCATGGGAACAGTCCAGCCCGAACTGCCAAGCCATGTCTTCCCTGGACTGGAAACAAGCATCCTGGGACCGGTTTCTGTCTATTCAGCCGTCATCAGCCAGGCTAGCTTGAATCCAGTGGCAAAGTGAGCAAGGGACCCACGTCTGGGCATACCCTGCCAACTTAGGGCGAACAAAGCGATACCAAAGGGGATGATGGACGGAGCGTTTGAGCAAATCAAACACTCACCCCCAGTCAACTGATCTGGGTTTAATCCATCATCATTCTTTAGCTCACTCCACCACCCCAGTTCAGACATGACCATATGCAAATCAGTCTGACCCTGTGCCTCATGGGAACAGTCCAGCCCGAACTGCCAAGCCATGTCTTCCCTTGACCGGAAACAAGCATCCTGGGAGCGGTTTCTGGCTATTCAGCCGTCATCAGCCAGGCTAGCTTGAATCTAGTGGCAAAGTGAGCAAGGGACCCACGTCTGGGCATACCCTGCCAACTTAGGGCGAACAAAGCGATACCAAAGGGGATGATGGACGGAGCGTTTGAGCAAATCAAACACTCACCCCTAGTCAACTGATCTGGGTTTAATCCATCATCATTCTTTAGCTCACTCCACCACCCCAGTTCAGACATGGCCATATGCAAATCAGTCTGACCCTGTGCCTCATGGGAACAGTCCAGCCTGAACTGCCAAGCCATGTCTTCCCTTGACCGGAAACAAGCATCCTGGGAGCGGTTTCTGGCTATTCAGCCGTCATCAGCCAGGCAAGCTTGAATCCAGTGGCAAAGTGAGCAAGGGACCCACGTCTGGGCATACCCTGCCAACTTAGGGCGAACAAAGCGATACCAAAGGGGATGATGGACAGAGCGTTTGAGCAAATCAAACACTCACCCCCAGTCAACTGATCTGGGTTTAATCCATCATCATTCTTTAGCTCACTCCACCACCCCAGTTCAGACATGGCCATATGCAAATCAGTCTGACCCTGTGCCTAATGGGAACAGTCCAGCCCGAACTGCCAAGCCATGTCTTCCCTGGACCGGAAACAAGCATCCTGGGACCGGTTTCTGGCTATTCAGCCGTCATCAGCCAGGCTAGCTTGAATCCAGTGGCAAAGTGAGCAAGGGACCCACGTCTGGGCATACACTGCCAACTTAGGGCGAACAAAGCGATACCAAAGGGGATGATGGGCAGAGCGTTTGAGCAAATGAAATACTCACCCCCAGTCAACTGATCTGGGTTTAATCCATCATCATTCTTTAGCTCACTCCACCACCCCAGTTCAGACATGGCCATATGCAAATCAGTCTGACCCTGTGCCTCATGGGAACAGTCAAGCCCGAACTGCCAAGCCATGTCTTCCCTGGACCGGAAACAAGCATCCTGGGACCGGTTTCTGGCTATTCAGCTGTCATCAGCCAGGCTAGCTTGAATCCAGTGGCAAAGTGAGCAAGGGACCCACGTCTGGGCATACCCTGCCAACTTAGGGCGAACAAGCGATACCAAAGGGGATGATGGACGGAGCGTTTGAGCAAATCAAACACTCACCCCCAGTCAACTGATCTGGGTTTAATCCATCATCATTCTTTAGCTCACTCCACCACCCCAGTTCAGACATGGCCATATGCAAATCAGTCTGACCCTGTGCCTCATGGGAACAGTCCAGCCCGAACTGCCAAGCCACGTCTTCCCTGGACCGGAAACAAGCATCCTGGGACCGGTTTCTGGCTATTCAGCCATCATCAGCCAGGCTAGCTTGAATCCAGTGGCAAAGTGAGCAAGGGACCCACGTCTGGGCATACCCTGCCAACTTAGGGCGAACAAAGCGATACCAAAGGGGATTATGGACGGAGCGTTTGAGCAAATCAAACACTCACCCCCAGTCAACTGATCTGGGTTTAATCCATCATCATTCTTTAGCTCACTCCACCACCCCAGTTCAGATATGGCCATATGCAAATCAGTCTTACCCTGTGACTCATGGGAACAGTCCAGCCCGAACTGCCATGCCATGTCTGTTCGCCCTAATTTTGCAGGGTATGCCCAGACGTGGGTCCCTTGCTCACTTTGCCACTGGATTCAAGCTAGCCTGGCTGATGACGGCTGAATAGCCAGAAACCGGTCCCAGGATGCTTGTTTCCGGTCCAGGGGAGACATGGCTTGGCAGTTCGGGCTGGACTGTTCCCATGAGGCACAGGGTCAGACTGATTTGCATATGGCCATGTCTGAACTGGGGTGGTGGAGTGAGCTAAAGAATGATGATGGATTAAACCCAGATCAGTTGACTGGGGGTGAGTGTTTGATTAGCTCAAACGCTCCGTCCATCATCCCCTTTGGTATCGCTTGTTCGCCCTAAGTTGGCAGGGTATGCCCAGACGTGGGTCCCTTGCTCACTTTGGCACTGGATTCAAGCTAGCCTGGCTGATGACGGCTGAATAGCCAGAAACCGGTCCCAGGATGCTTGTTTCCGGTCCAGGGAAGACATGGCTTGGCAGTTCGGGCTGGACTGTTCCCATGAGGCACAGGGTCAGACTGATTTGCATATGGCCATGTCTGAACTGGGGTGGTGGAGTGAGCTAAAGAATGATGATGGATTAAACCCAGATCAGTTGACTGGGGGTGAGTGTTTGATTAGCTCAAACGCTCCGTCCATCATCCCCTTTGGTATCAGTATGTAGTTGGAAGCGTCTGTATTTCTGAGGGAGTCCTATTTAGGCCCCGTTGTATGATAGTGGAGCGGGAATATGGGCAGGCCTGAGTCCACTCCGGTTTTAGGTATTGTAGCCGAGCATCAGGATGGGCCCAATAGTACGCGAAATGTACCTTTGCAACTAGGTGGTAAAGATAAAAATTGGAGACTCCGAACCCCCCGCGTGTGTAAAGCTTGGTCAGCGTTTGCCAGCTGAGTTTTGGTTGTCTACCGGCCCACACCAGTCTAGTGAGCATGCTGCGAAGTGTGTCAAAGAAACTAGTAGTCAGAATCATAGGGATATTGAGGAATAGGTATAAAAATCGTGGTAGCACCACCATTTTGATGATGGCAATTCTGCCAGCGATGGATAAGGGGAGCTTAATCCATCGGACAATTTTAGATGATTGTCTGTCGATCAGAGGACCGTAGTTGAGACTTACAAACTCCTCGTTACTGCAGTGATAATTGGATTCTGGGTCCCTCATGAACAGCATCACGTCGTCAGCGTATAGAGAAGCTAAAAGAGGGCCGCGGTGGAACCGCAAGCCGCGCAACAAGTGATGCTCTTAAAAATGATAATACTTTAAATACAGGAGTGTGCATTTCCTTTAGAAAAAAAGAAAGGGAAACAAGTGGGAATCCAGGTCAGGGGAGTCGGCTTCAATAGGAGCAAGTGCCCTCACACACCCAGAGAGGTGTCATGCTTCATCATTTGGGCATGCTCCTCTTTGGGCCGGCGCTGAAATACCCAACGGGCACCTGCTAGGGGGCACATTGCCAGAGGTCTTTTATTTGCTGTATGATGAGGTGTGGGTGTGTGGGTTATGTTAGGGATGTAGTGTGGTGGTAGAAAGTAGATTAAAATAGATGCAGTGATGCTTGATTAGAAAATGTTTTACTGTTAAAGCTCACTAACTCAATTAAAAAGTGTGGTGCTCATATGGGATACAATGGTCCTAAGGAGCAGTCCCAAACAATAGTTGTAACGTAAGGTCAACATGTTTCTTGCCTAATCTGTCCATAAAGGATCTAATGGCAATTCATCAGGACCAAATAACTGTAACCTACACTACTTCGTGACTTGATTGAATCGTTTGCATTAGGTGCTTGAGTAATCAAATCAAATCAAATCAAAGAGAGCTTTATTCGATTTTAGTCATATAAAATCACAAAAGCAAACAAATAAAAACATTTAAAAAAAAATCTAAAATACAAATGTACACAATTCCCGAATTCATTCATTTACAAGTGGACTTAATCCAAGCAAGTTATTATGAGGGATACATATTGTAAATAAAACAGTCCTACAGAATTTAGTACATTCTAATCTACTTTAAGACGTCGTTAAAATTTGTTGCGTTTCCTTTCTCTCAATATACTTTTCAAAAAACCAGCCATAACTCCAATGCAGTAATCACTATCTAATAGCTGTAAATATAGGAAGGCAGTTCGACATTGTCTCCATCCCCCCAATCTTAACAAGGGCGGGATCCATCTGGATCTTTCCTTAGCATACAGTTTGCAAAATAGAATCACGTGAATAGTTGTTTGTGGGGAGAGATTGTCACAGGGACATGGACCAAATTCTCTGGATCAATCATTCATCTCAGGATAGCTAATTAGTCGGTGGAAGGTTCCGAACCTAAAACGTGTTAAGACATACCTGTCATACCCACCTGGACAGCGTAAAAGATATGGTTGGATATAGTATGTTATTACAGTCAATTGATGTTGGACAACCGCAGGTTTATTCATCTCCATTACAAGTCTGTTTGTCTCAAGGTGGGTCATGCAGATTACTTTAAACTCCTTCCAAGAAATAGTATTTAATGACTCTGGGGCGGTGTAATACTCTGGACGCCCGAGATCATGCATAAAATTCTTTATGTACTTTAACCAAGTAATCTTTGTAGCATGATCTAACTTCATAGAATCCCTTATTATTTCTTGGTTTAGACCTGTGCTACTGGAGGTCCAAATTCTGTGCCAGAGTAGCACTGGTTGTACCTTAATAACATCTGAAATGTATGAAATCCCTAACTCACTGTGGCAGTTAAAAACAGGGGAGCAAGCAGGTACAGCTAAAATAAATCTTCAAAAAGCATTTTCAACATATTGAATGGGGGAGGGATCATAAAAACCCCAAACTCCCGCCCCAAAAATGGCTACACTCACACATTTTGCTTGATACATTTTTTAAAGAATTTCCGGGGGCCTTCTACCCAATTTCTTTGAAAA
Source organism: Calotriton arnoldi (assembly GCA_963921515.1). Lineage (NCBI taxonomy): Eukaryota > Metazoa > Chordata > Amphibia > Caudata > Salamandridae > Calotriton > Calotriton arnoldi. The sequence goes on along the minus strand of CAWUFW010007308.1, from coordinate 778,798 downwards.
ATTAATAAGAGCCGCGGTCGACTTCATGAAAAGAAGACTCCTACTCTTGACCGCCTGGCCCCAGGATCCAGTGCGATTAAATAGGACACCCAGATACGTAAACGTATTAGTGGAGTCTATCCTGTTACCCCCAACTTGGAGACTCCTACATCTTTGTCTCCCTCGCCTGCAGGTCATTACAAACGTTTTCTTAGCATTCAATTTTAACCCTAAGTCCTCCATAAAACCAATATAAGATACAAGAGCTTTCTGCAGACCTATCTGTGTACGTGCCATCAGCACTGCATCGTCTGCGTAGAGGAGGGAGACTATTGGACGTTTGTTGACATACGGTGGATCCCTCGCCTTGGCCACCAACTCCTGTTCCAGAGCATTGGTATAAAGAGTGAACAGGAATGGGGCCAAGACGCATCCTTGTCTTACCCCCCTCTCTACATTGAACGATGCAGTGCACTCCCCTTCGGTTCCGTATCGAACCTTGGCAGTTGCCCCCATATACAGTTGGCATAAAAACTGTACAAGGACCGGGTCGACCTTTAAATCAGTCAAAATGTTCCACAATTTGCTGTGTATGACACAGTCAAAAGCGGCTGTAAGGTCGACGAATGCCAAATAAAAACTCCCTGCTTTAGCCTGGGTATATTTTCCTATTAAAAGACTAAGATTTAAAACCTGCTCATTTATTCCTAGGCCTGATCTAAAACCGTATTGTACATCACTTAAAATGTTGTTTTATTCTGCCCTTGTTTGCAACCTTTCTAAAACAATCCTTCCTGCTACCTTCATCAGGGAATCTAATAGAGATATCGGTCGGTAGCATGCAGGGTTATCACGTTCCCCTTTTTTAAAAATCGGTACAATGATCGACTCCGACCAGGTATTAATGAAGCCTTTCACACAGCAGGCTTGGAGGACCCGTGTTAACAATGGGGTCCATAATGATGGAATTGATTTGAACAAATCAATTGGCACCCCATCTGGTCCTGGGGCCTTACCGCTCTTGCTTGCATTTATCGCCCCAATAACTTCTTTATGTGTGATTTGAAAATCAATAGGTAAGGAAACAAGGCCCCCCCGCTGTCTCGCGCAATCTATTGCATTTTCTGTCTCCCCTTGCGAGTTATAGACATTTGAAAAGAAATCCACCCAAGCCTTCTCCTCAATTGCCACCTATATTGTCGGTGCATTGGTCTTAATAAAAAACGGTGCATTCACCGCCTGCCAGAATGAGAAACTATCCTTGCTCATAGAGGCTTCATATAAGGTAACCCAAGCTTTTTCTTTTAACTCCTTCTTTCGTAACCTTCTTGCTTGATTATATAACTTCCTACATTCTCTAACCTCCCCGTATCTCTCTCTGTCTTATGTATGGCCTCTTTGAGCTTTTTATACTTTTTAGAACAATTTGAATCAAACCACCCCTTCCTGCAAGTACGATTTTCCTTGGTTTCCACTCTAAGCAAGTTTTGGACAGTTGATGTAATTTGGGAGAATGCTATCAATATATTTTCGTAGGAAGTAGATTCCTCTAGACACATTAAAATAGAGTCGTAGGCCTTGGTTATAATTTGTTTGTTAAGCTCAGATGGATCGTGGCTAGACCAACGCAGAGTGTAACCATTCAATCTGCCCATTTGTACATTCTGAGTCCAAACTACTTGATTGTTGTGTAGTCGTTCTAAAACAGTTGGGAATGTAATGTTGATACTTAAAGGCAGATGATCGCTCATTACATTTTGTGGATTTTATAACTTGTAATATAATTTGCGTAACGGTTTGGGGCAATTATGAGTAATCAGTCACACATATAATAACAAAGCACACCTGTACCTTGTCTTCAAACATGACCTGGAACATAAGGAGACAAACATGACATTCAAAAATTAGATTCCCATTCTGTGGTTCTTATTGTTTTCAGTTAAAATATCCGCAAGCATTTAGTTTTTACTGCATGCCCCAAGTCAATTCAAAGAGATCGGAGATGGCCAGTTAGCAATTAGAATCGAAATCCAGAATTAAAAAACACCTTGCGCAGACAAACTTATACAGAAATATATGCCATATACAGTGGTGTATGAAAACACACGTCTGTGGTCGCGTTCTCCTCTCAGCGTAATGCACTCACACTTATTAAGACCAAATCAAGTATCAGGAGGATTTTGCAGAGTGAATCGCTCATTCGGGTCCTGCGGGAATAAGCGGGATACATTTGTCAAAGCAAAGGTCTCTTACCCTGTGTCTGTAGCGGTAGCTAAACCTTTCAATCGGTACTTTCTCAGATGCGGCGTGGCGTCTTCTTTGAAACCTACCCCGCTCTGCTTCCTTGAGTGAAGGCGTGTCCTTAGGATAAAGGACTATTATAGCAGTTGCATTTCCTGTCTGTATGATGCTTCTAGTGAAAGACTAGTGCGCGGCCTGCGTCCGCCAAGTTGGAAGTAGCGGGCGGTAACTTGTAATCCGAACGATGATTAATTTTGTTTGGTTCCTCTTATTTGATTCTATCATAAGACGATTAAAGGAGGAATGATTGAATGCCCAATGTCTCTTGTTTGATGGTACGCAAATTATTTAGTGGTGATTGTTGGCAGAAAAGGAGTTTTGTATCTCATTCGTGTGAGATATATTGAGACTCTGATCGTGACAGATGGTCGATCAATACATTCATGTTAGTAAGGTGGTGTGCCCTGTCTGTGGGCAACAAAGTACAGTAAGATCAGTAATATGGTGATTGTCAGTATGTCACTTGGTGTCTAGAAATGGTGGTCTTGGATCGCATGCAACTCTGGGTAGATATGGTGTGTTTCTCCTCTGAGCCAACGTGTGTGTTGAGATCATATATTCGGAGATTTTCAATACCCCAAGGACCAACCATCAGGGTTATGGGACTATGTCTCTTCTGGCTGCAGTGGCGTGCAGTATATTCATTTATAAGAGGAATACTGGAACTTGAGGGAATAGTTCCCAGGATTATGTGGTCATTTATTCAATTACCCCAATGGATATCATCATTTAACCCGTCCCTATGCGTAGACAGTCTAAAAATCCAGGTTTGTTCTTTCCTGAATAGGACCTCTTGTCGCATATGAAGATGTGCCTCAAGGACGGTCCATTTGAGATAATCAGGTCAGTGAGCCATAGTGGTAAAATGGGCACACATCTTGTTGTTGCTCTTTTTGCACCTGATATTACTCCTGTATTCAGTAATTCGCACCTTAACCGTTCCTGTGGTCCTCTCCATGTACTTCAATTGACATGGGCAGGTGATCAGGTATAAGCAATTACGTGAGTTACAATTTGTGTGTTTCCTCTGCGTCCATGTCAACTTGTTGTTCAGCTGGAGTGACTTTGTGATATGTGTTAAAAGACAAACATTACATTGGCCGCATGGGTAGTGGCTCACCGCCGGGGGCAGATTCCAAAGGCGCCTTTGTACAGGAGTCGTGGATATTTTTGGCCTCGCATGAATCAGCATATCTTTCAGGTTTGCTGTTTTTTTGTATGCAAATCTGGGGGAGTTAAATGTAAGTTTCCCAGTTTTCAAAATGTTCCAATTTTTTTTAATGACTTTGTTTATCATGTTTGATTATGGAGTGTAAGTTGTGACACATGTAAGTTCATCAGATTTCGGTTTCTCTTGGGGTTCTAATAGAGCCTCCCTATTATTGTTGTGAGCTCTTTTTCGTGCTAAATGATAATATCCCTTGGGGGAATTGAATAAATGACCACATAATCCTGGGAACTATTTCCTCAAGTGCCAGTATTCCTCTAATAAATGAATATGCTGCACGCCACTGCAGCAGACAGAAGAGGCATAATCCCATAACCCTGATGGTTGTTCCCTGGGGTATTGAAAATCTCCGAATATATGATCTCAACACACATGTTGGCTCAGAGGAGAAACACACCAATTCTACCCAGAGTTGCATGCGATCCAACAGCACCATTTCTAGATACTAAGTGACATACTGACAATCACCAAATTACTGATCTTACTGTACTTCACTGCACACAGACAGGTCACACCACCTTGACTAACATGAATGTTTTGATTGACCATCTGTCACGATCGGAGTCTCAATATATCACACACAAATGAGATACAAAACTCTTTTCCTGCCAACAATCACCACTAAATAATTAGCATACCATGAAACAAAAGACATCGGGCCATTCAATCATTCCTCCTTATATCGTCTTATGATAGAATCAAATAATAGGGACCGAACAAAGTGAATCATCGTTCGGATTACAAGTACCCGCCCCTGCTACTTCCAACATGGCCGACATGGGCCGCACACTAGTCTTTCACTAGAAGCATCATACTGACAGGAAATGCTAACACTATTATAGTGCTTCCTCCTGAGGATACGCCTTCACTCGAGGAAGCAGAGCGGGGAAGGTTTCAAAGAAGACGCCACACCGCGTCTGAGTAAGTACCGATTGAAAGGTTTAGCTACCGCTATAGACACGGGGTAAGAGACCTTTGCTTTGACAAATGTATCTCGCTTATTCCCGCAGGACGCGAATGAGCATTTCACTCTGCAAAATCCTACTGATGCTTGATTTGATCTTAATAAGGGTGAGTGCATTACGCTAAGAGAACACGACCACAGACACGTGTGTTTTCATACACCACTGTATATGGCACTTATTAATGTATGAGTTTGTCTGTGCAAGGTGTTTTTTAATTCTGGATTTCGATTATAATTGCTAATTGGCCGTCTCCAATCTCTTTGAATTCACTTGGGGCATGCAGTAAAAACTAAATGCTTGCGAATATTTTAACCGAAAACAATAAGAACCACAGAATGGGAGTCTAATTTTCAAATGTCATGTTTGTCTCCTTATGTTCCAGGTCATGTTTCAAGACAATGTACAAGTGTGCTTTGTTATTTTAGGTGTGACTGATTACTCAAGCACCTAACACAAATGATTGAATCAAGTCACGAAGTAGTGTAGGTTACAGTTAATTGGTCCTGATGAATTGCCAGTAGATCATTTATTGACAGATTTAGGCAAGAAACATGTTGACCTTACGTTACAACTATTGATTCAGACTGCTCCTTAGGACCATTGTATCCCATATGAGCACCACAGTTTTTAATTAGGTTAGCGAGCTTTATCAGTAAAAATAATTCTAATCAAGCATCACTCCATCTATTTTATTGCAGCGCCGGCCCGATGAGGAGCATGCCCAAATGATGAAGCATGACACCTCTCGGGGTGTGAGAGGGCACTTGCTCCTATTGGAGCCGACTCCCCTGACCTGAATTCCCACTTGTTTCCCCTTTCCTTTTTTCTAAAGGAACTGCACACTCCTGTATTTAAAGTATTATCATAAGGAGCACGTGTGCTGGACCTCTCTAAGCTCATGGTTCCTCAAGTTTAAAGGCTCTTAAAAATGACACACAAGGGGGCCCATGGCAATGATGAACAGTAAGGGTGACAGAGGACACCCCTGCCTGGTACCTCGGGAGAGCACAAATTGGTCAGTTAAGGCACCATTCACCTTAAGTCAGGCCAGTGGACAGCATACAAGAGATGAACGAGGTCACAAAATCCCTTTGGGACCCCCAGCTTTCGCAATGTAGCATGTAATAAAGACCATTCAAGTGAATCAAACTCTTTCTCAGCGTCTAGTAGTATGGCTGCAGCAGGAAGATCAGGAGTTATCTGATTAAGGATCGCAAAGATGGTGCGAAGATTAACCGACGTGGAAAGATTCAGGACAAAACCAGACTGTGATGGAGAAATTATACTCTCCATAAGGAGGGAAAGGCGAGCAGCAAGGATTTTTGCCAGAATTTTATTGCCATGATTTAACAGGGACAGGGGTCTGTAGGAAGTGCAGCTATGTGGAGGCTTGCCAGATTTAAGTAAGAGGGTAATCACCGCTTCATGCAATGTGGGTGGGAGGACTCCGTTCACCAAGGATTCCACATAGACTTCCAACAAGTGGGAGATCAATAAGGATTTATAAGTCTTATAAAAAATGCCGGTCAATTTTTGTCACTTGAAAATTAGGTGAGGCGAGGAACTGCTGCTGTCCCACATCCAGCCAGACCATAGCCACCTCTGCCAGATAATCAGCAAGTGCATCGTCAGCAGCGGTGCAGTGGGAGGTGTACAAGCAAGTATAGTAGGCAAGAAAAGCGGCGGAGATGTCCTTGCTGCGCATGATCGAGGTACCATAGTCTAACCGGAGATGCATAATAAAGGAAGATTGATACGGGAGGCAAAGCAGTCTAGCCAGCATTTGACTAGGTCTCTCGCCCTCACCGTGAACCCGTGCCCATGCGTATTTGCCCAGATAGTTCACTTTGTGAGCCGCGGAGTCTTGATAGTCCTGGAGTAGCGTCACGCGTTGATGTAACGGCAGGGAGAGGGGCCATCCGTCAGGGCCCATGCGTCAAGATCTTTCAGTGCTTTCTCAATGACCACCAGTTCCCAGCGTATGGAGCAAATTACCCCCGAGTGCTTGGCAATGCATATCCCTGTGATATAAGCTTTAAAAGCCTCCCAGAGTGTGGCTTGGTGCAATACAATACCGGCGTTAAGTTGGGAGTACTCGACTATAACGTCCCTAATTTCCCCCGGAAAAACCTCGTCTAACAGCGTGTTAGCAGGGAAGCACCAAGGTGCATGTGACCACATAATAATGGGTAATCGAAGGGTCAGGAGTACCAGAGAAGGATCCGATAAGGTGCGGGGGAGATGCTCGATATCAGCAACCGAGAGTAGAAAGTCTGGGGTAAGATACCAGTGGTCAATGCGTGACCAGGACCCGTGTGGAGCAGAGTAGAAAGTGTATCCCTTAGTGAGAGAGTGATGAGAGCGCCAAGCATCAGCGAGGAGGAAGGTCTGCAATAGGGGCGAGAGTGCCTGTACAGAGTGTGGCTTAGTCACGTGGCCAGTGCCAATCGAGTCTAAAGATGGATTGAGTGTAAGGTTAAAGTCACCCCCCATTAATATAGTGTCTGCATGTAGCCGGGTAATATGTGTGGAGATGTTCTGAAAGAATTCTGGTGAATCTACATTAGGGGCATATATATTAATCAGTAAGAGAGACTCGGTGGTAAGATTGCAAGCAACGAGCAAATAGCGGCGCTCTGGGTCAGCAACGATCTTGTGTAATCTGAACGGGACTGCTTTGTGAACCAAGATGCATACTCCTCTGGAAAATGTGTTGTAATTTGCAAAAAAATGGTTTCCCCCCAGCATGATGCAAACCGAGCTGGAAGCGCAGTGGGTAAACAAGACCTGCCGCCCTTTCCGGCATTTCAATGTTAGCATCTCAGATCCCTTAACTAGTGGTGTCATCTAAACCAAAGAAAAATGAGTGAACATGCAGATATGTGGACAATACAAAGATACACATCAAGTTGCATGGTCAATACCCTGTAGGAAATGACATTAAAGACAATAGCCCAGAGCAAACCAAAAACCCATTCCCCCCACCCACATCGGATAGCAAACAACCAGTATCTGGTGAATCCCATTATATCTCGAACAACAAACATGAAAAGCAAACAATTGGAGTACTCTTTGGGGAGAGGCAATACTCAGAAGAGACCGCCAATAGTCCATAACCTTGATGGTGGAATAAACAGCCCTGTTAGAAACATGGACGATGCCCGTAAGTAAAGTTCCGGCGTAGATCTGATAAGAAATACAAGGCCAATCTGGGAACAAACAGCATGATGGAACAGTGCATCCGCAGTCACATGGGACGGGCAGCAGAAAAGAGAGAAGTCCCGGATTCGCTGGATCTAAGGAAGGGGAAGCAGTCGCTCTACTGCCGGCGGGAGATCCGGAATCAGCACTGTGCTGCTTCCAGAAGTTCATGGCCTCAGTAGGTTAGTCGAAGATGTGATATTTGCCATTGACCTGGATGCGCATCCTCCCTGGTTACAACATGGCATAATGCACATTGGATTTCTGGAGTGTGCGCTTAATATCAATAAATTACGGCATGCTTCCTGTACCATTGGGGTAAAGTCCGTAAAGGAAGCTAGAGTCATGCCTTGATGTTGGATGAACCCCTTATCGCTGGCAAGGCGAAGAACAGCATCCTGATCGTGATAATTGAGAAGCTTGGCGATAATCACATGAGGCGGTGTGCCAGGCGCTGACTGGAGCCAGTGACCTGTGGGCCCTTTCAACTGCAAACATCAACGAGAATGCCTCTCTGCCAAAGAGCTCCTCAGGCAGATACTCCACGCAGATATTCATGGGGCCAGTGTTGGTGGATTCCGCTACTCCAGCTATACGGATATTATTCTCGGCAATGCTGTAGTGGACCGCAGGCCTTGTTTATAGAGCAGCCACCTGGAGCGAAAGCAGCCCGCCCTTAGGCTCGCCCACTACCCTTGTCGTCGCGGGGCCTCCGAGGGCCGCTTTAGGCCGCGATTGACTTGGGCTGCCACACAGCATCCATGGCCGGGGCGCAGACAGGCCCAGCAGCTCTGGTGGGTGGGAGCACATTGCCCCATGTTGTGGCAGCTGCAGCAAGGGCCGGGAAGTGTAGACAGGCTGCGAATGTATGGTGGCAGCTCCGGAGCTTCACTGTCGAGCGGCCATCTTGGTCCTCGGCCAGGCCACACCTCCCCAAGTATATTGTTTTTGAATGCCATAACATTCTTCATTCCCTCAAATGCATGTCACCTGTTTGATTGAAAACAGCGCCCACATAAGAAGGTCCAAAAGGCGTACACCTAAACTAATGTGTACCATCAGGTGTGGGGAAGGCTGTCAGATACCTTGAAACCTTGACTAACAATGCTTGATAGTAGTTGCAGATTTCTTATCAGTCTTGGAAGACCAGCTTTCGCCAGTAGCAACTCCTATGAGATCTAAATCTCTACAGTAGTTTTTCTTGAAATAACTGTACTACAGCCTATAAAGTAAAGTTTACTGTCTCATCAATACTGTCATCACAAATTTTCTTTTCGGCAATAATCAATTCTTCCCTCATGTTATATGGCATGTTTAATTGACCTAATAGGTCCTCAAAAAGATCCTATAATTCTCCCACACTTCTGCCTCCACCTTCTTTAACAGATGATACCTGAACTTTCTCTCCTGGATTGTAGGAAAGTAGCCCTTTTTGACATGGTCATCCCCACTTTTTGCCTGGTAACTGATGTGATTTTGACTTAAAGTGCACTAGGTTCCTGCTAACCAGGTCCCCAGTGCCAGAGCTCTTTCCCAAAACTGTACAATTGTTTCCCCCAATTGGCAAAACCTTTAGCACCCTCTGTACGTCCCTAGAAAATGGTACCCTTGGTACCTAGGGCCTGAGGTACTAAAAAGGATCACTAAGGGCAGCAGCTTGAATTGTGCCACCCTAAAGTACCCCTCATCAAGCACATGCAAGGCTGCATGTCTGTCGTGCATTTCCTATAGGCTGCACGTGTTTTGTTATTTAGTTCTTCTGCTGGGATTCAGACTGAACATTGTATACGAGGTCGAAAAACACTGTGCTCTGTTTTCTCTGTGGTCGGGCACTAACACCTAGACATAATAGAAAAATCCAGCTGCTGTTTTGAGCATGCAATTTTTATCCTATGAGCTGGGACTTGTCGCTTTGAAAACAGAGAGAACACATTCTCACAGAGCAAAGGTCGCGAGCCGAGAGAGAGCTCTGCTGCCTGAGATGTAGAACAGCTACTTATGTATGCCAGGTATGGGGTCCCCCATTAATCCCAGAGATCTATAATATATAGTGAGGGTAGGCTTAGTCAAATCTGTCTTTCAATATGACAGGGCTTTTCATTGTGTACAGTCTGCTAATTATGATAATCACATTCTTGACCTGTATATGTATTTTAATGCAAACACAAGGAGATGATGGACGGAGTGCTGAAACTTTTCAGACACTCACTCCCAGTCACTATTAGATCTGGGTTGAATCAAACATCGTTCTTGAGCTCACTTCACCACCCCAGTTCAGATGCAGCCATATGCAAATCAGTCTTGACCCTGTTCCTCATGGGAACAGTCCAGCCCGAACTGCCAAGCCAGGTTTCCCTGTACCAGAAACAAGCATCCTGGGACCAGTTTCAGGGTAACACCCCTCATCAGCCAGGCTAGTTTGAATTTAGTGGCAAAGTGAGCATATGGCTGGGTCCAAATTGGGGTAGCATAGTGAGCAAAAGAACGATGGATTAAACCCAGATTTGTGACTGGGGGTGAGTGATTGAAAAGTTTCAGCACTCCACTGATCATCTTATTATGTTTGCTATGTATTTTAATTGCAGCGCAATTATAAAAAATAGAGCAGGAGAGTTTCAATAAATATTGGAAGCTTTCTTGGTGTCTCCTTTCTGTTTATTGTGGATACGTATGAGTAAGAGAACGAAAGGTGATGGCCTACTAACACGATCCCTGAGGGGGTCTAGAGTGTTGTGTTCTGGGGTGCCAATTTGCATGTTTCTCTGGAAAGGTTAGAAGAGCAAGTACGGCATTATGAGCTAATCTGGATGCAGGCCCATAGGTACTGATGTGGTATGGTGACTCAGTTCTATATACTGATGTTCTGTGGTGCCAGGCATAGTTCTATTTCTAAGCAAAATCCCTGCAACATGGTGCCCAATGTTTGATCTGGTGCTAATTCATGGGGCTCCTGAGTAATGCTTGTGCATGTCCACAATACCCTAACACCTATTACCAGAAACATCCGTGGTGTTTGGGATAAATCCTCCAAAGTTTTAGGAAGTACCTTTTACTGTTGGTTGTTCAAGCTTGAAAGTTTCAAAGGATCAAACCCATTTTTGTGTTGCACTTTGTTTTCATTACTGTTTTACTTATGGTTGTACCACAGCCTATTGTTATTCCTATTAATTGCAGACCTGCTGTCCATGCAATTGTAATGCAACATGGGCTTACTAATCGGGGTGGTACTTTTATCTTTGTAGTAGAAGCAGAGCCTGATTACTGCTTTGAATTCTTTTCTTCTTTTTTTTAATATCTTTTTATTGATCATACAGCAAGCAATAAGAAAACAAGTACACCATAAGTAGCCGCATATGCAGACAATGAATGAACAAACTGCAGTCCCACCACTAATGATCCCACTCCCTGCTTCCCGGTATCCTCACTGCTCCTCTTGCATCTAAGGCATCACTCCCATGAATGGTTGCTTCAGTAGACATTGCAATGGGGGCGGCACAGGGGCTTCCTCTGTAATTATTACACTTACCCCAGACTCTCCCATGCACCAACCCATGTCCCTTTTCCAGTCTTTAAGAAACAGTGTGGACGTTGATCCCCATATGTTTGTTATGTTACGTTTGGCAATCGCCAAACCCAAGGTCATCCAAACTTGTTCCATGTGACTCAAATAAGTGGCATCCCACTCATTAAGATGGCACCATTTAGCGGAGACCGGCAGATTGCTACCACACACATATTATTTATGCATGCCACCACTGATTCCCAGAAGGTTTGAACTGCTGACCAATCCCAAATTATGTGGAAGAAGATCCCTTCCTGGCCACAGGGTCGGATTGGGACAAAAAATTGGCCCAGGCACCCCAAAAAAAGTGGCCCACATTTGTGGATTGCAACCTTTAATGAATCATTATGCGGTTAGCATTAGGGGCTTATTTTGGGGAGACATTTGTGGTAAATTATGTTTTTTAAAGTTTCAGAGGCCAGTAGCATCATCCAAGACTGGAAACACTGTTAATCCAGTACAGCTCACCCACATCTTTTGACACATACCTTCAGGTCAATAAAGCACTCACCGTCAAGTCCCTGAATGTATTGCTCTCTTTGAGATCCCCAAGCTCTTGTACACCCTCGGATCTCTGGATCCCCTGTCAGGATCTAAAACTCTTGGTCATCCTTAGGGATTCCCAGTCACTTCTAAGCAACGTGGCCCCAGAGGTTCACACTCATACTCAAGTCTGTAGGCTTCTGCTCCCCTCAAGGACCCATGGGTTCTGTGAACCCTAAGGACATGAGGCTCATACTCCCTATCAGTTGGTCCCTAAACTACTCACATACCAATAGGACTCTTAAGCTCATTTCCACTGTTTGGTCCCCTGAGGATCCTGCTCCGGCTCAGATCTCTGAGGCTCCAGCTCACTCTCAGGAGCCTTTGGTCCAGCTCATCTTCCGGCCACCCAATTTCCCTGTTTACCCAGTAGCTCTTGCTCACTCATACCTAAAAGCTTCAGGATACCCTTAGTTTACCAGGAGATTTTGCAAAGCTTATATTTTTGTGCAGTTCCTTTGTTGCTTGGCACATAGTCACCACCAGCTCTCTAAAGCTCCTGTTTACTGTCAATGGGCATTGGTGGGGACAGGGTGAATATTTGCTTCAGAGGTATGGCTTCATTTAGGTCCCTGAACCTGCAACTCACCCTCAGCTTCCTGGGGTTCATGCTCACTCACAGGTCTTAAAGGTTCCTGATTGCACCAATTACTTCTGCAGTCAGTAGCTACCTGCTTTAGCAAACCTTAACGTTTTCAGAAGACCACCATTTCCCATAGAAATTCAATGGATTTCGCTCTTTGTTGGTACTTTGAGTTCTGCAGTCTTCCAAAGGTGAGTCGGGAAAGTGGAGGGACCTTGTGCTGGCTCTGGTAGTAGACAGTCCAAGAGCGTGATTTCAAGTTGGGTGGTAGTGCCAAAGCCATCTATTGCTGGAGCAAGTGTTAAAACCAGAGGATAATCGACTGGTGGTGTGTTTCCTTTACCATACTATCCGTTTTGTGAAGGAAACTCCCGTGGTGGGTTCTACATGTGGATTCAGCACATCCTCTAGTAACTTCGAAATCAAGCCATAGACTACTAAACCGTCAAAGAACTGTATGAGGCACTAATCCACCTGTTCCTCATTCTCACTGACCAGGAAACTTATGAGATCCTCTTCTCCATCAATGTTTTGTTTCATCATTCATTGCACTTTTTTTTTCTCCATTTTCCATCTCCTTTCTTTTTGTTTCCCATCCTTCACTCTCTATGCCAATCTATCATTCAACCCTTCTCGCCACTCAATTTTTTCTCTCCCTTCCTCTGTTTGTCTCTCCGCCCCTCTCTCTGTCTCAAGTTTCATTTCCTCTCTCTCTCTCTCATTTAATTTTTCTCGCCCCTTTCATCCCAGAATGGCGGGTGAATGTTTTTTTTTTTACAGTAACACTGCCAAAAAAGGTATTTTCCTTTTATCCGTTTCTTTTTCAGATTTCTTTTAAATTGCAAAGTTATTTCAAACTTTTGTGGTTCTTGGTGTTTTTTCTCTCATTGCACAGAATTTGAATGAAACTTCCAAATCTCAGTCCGAGAAAACTGGAAGCAGGCACCTGCAGCTTATCTGCCCGATCCTTGTGACCTGCTGTGGAGAACAAAAGCCTCCTACCCACACGAAGGCTTGTTAATTGTGCTGCTCAAAAGACGCACCTCCCACAAAGGCTCATTGTCACCTTCTGAGGCCAGGGATGGAAGGAGGTGCACCACATGATGTGCGTCCTAAGGCACCCAATTGCCATTCTGCAAATAACAATTAATGGGCCTAATATGTGGCTTGCTCGGACTACCTCTGACCTGTCGCTGCAGCAGTCTATTGGTTAGAAAAGTCAGCCCAGGTATGTGTGGCTGCTTTATCCACAGATGGAAAAAAATGGCCCTCTAGCTCGCCTCTGCCACAGGCCCCTCGGGCACCGGCCGATTGCACGCCTTGCCAATCAGTCCCTGCCAGGCCACACCGCCTACAACAGTTTGCGTCAGTCACCCTACCCATTTTGACCATCATATTAGAGAAGAGGTATGATCTTTGGAGTATTTGAAGCTGCCACCAGCCTGAATCCTGCCCTGATGGTGACATCTCTGTGGGAGGCCAAGGCCTCCGGTAATTCCTCATCTGCTAGGCAACCCAGGTCGTAATCCCAATGCTCTCATAGGCGAAGAAGTGTATCTGGTGAATTATTAATCAGCTTTCGATAGGTGAGGGAGATTGTTTTGGTGCTCCTGTGGTCATGTAGCAATCTATCCTCAAGTGGTGACGAGTCAGGGATGTCCTCCCTCCGAGGAATCACCGGCTGGAGAGGGTTCACTGACAAAATATCGATGTAAAAAATATAGAAGTAAAAAGTATCAATGCAAAAATATAGAATGCAAAAATATCGACTTCCTATACTTAAACAGGTAAGTACAAAGATATAGAATAAGAATATTGATGTAAAGAATATAGTTGTACAAAATATCAATTTTTATATATATATAAAACAAAATAATAAATATTAAATATGTTAAATAATAAAATGTATATAACAAAATAATGTAGATTTAATATAAATGTTAAAAATATAATAAATAAACGTAATTAAAAAAAATGTAACACACATACATAATAATTCATATATTTACTTTAAAACAATTAATAAACTATTAATTTTAATTTATTTTATAATTTTAAAATTATATAAAAATTGACAATATATATATATATGTGTACCAATAACATAAAATCTAATTACAATTTTTTTTTATTGTAAATTAAAACATTAAACTATTTAAAAATCTTCAAACTAAAATTTCCCACTCCAGTGAGTGCAACAGTAGGGAAGGTGTTGGATAGCGGAGGGGTAAAAATGACTATTCCCACTCCAGTGAGTGTAACAGTAGGGAAAGTGTTGGATAGCGGAGGGATAAAAATTACTATTCCCACTCCAGTGAGTGCAACAGTAGGGAAAGTGTTGCATAGCGGAGGGGTAAAAATTACTTTTCCCACTCCAGTGAGTGCAACAGTAGGGAAAGTGTTGGATAGCAAAGGGGTAAAAATTACTATTCCCACTCCAGTGAGTGCAACAGTAGGGAAAGTGTTGGATAGCGGAGGAGTAAAAATTACTATTCCCACGCCAGTGAGTGCAACAGTAGGGAAAGTGTTGGATAGTGGCGGGAGAAAATTTACTATTCCCAGTCCAATAATTGTAAAGGTAGGGAAAGTGTTGGATAGCGGAGAGGTAAAAATTACTATTCCCACTCCAGTGAGTGCAACAGTAGGGAAAGTGTTGGATTGCAGAGGAGTAACAATTCATATTCTCACTCCAGTCAGTTCAAAATTAAAAACAAACAACATTTTAACAACAAAAATATTTAAAAAACAAAATAAATTAAAAAATATATAAATATGTTAAAAATAAAAATAAAAATATATTTAATATTAAATTTTAAAAAACATATTATAATGTTAAATACATAGGACAAATACCTACAAATATTATATTAAATAAAAATAATTTCCAAACAAATAAACATTTGTAATTACAAATTATTTACAAACAAAAACATTAATTATTACATAAATTTACTTTTTTTATTTCCTATCCTGTAACACCACACAATTCACAACCCACATCTAAATTTAAAAAAAAATGTACTTCCCTAACTAACATAATTAATTTCCAATTAAAGAAATATTATTAATTAAAAAACAAATTAAAACTCATAAACATTATTTAACTTCCCACACTTTACCCCTATAATCCCCACAACCCACAGCTAAAATTAAACTGTAAAAAAATAATTAAACAATTAAAACTTATTTTCAATTAAAAAACGAATAATATTTAACAACTAATTATAAAGTAAGTAAAATTAATTTACTCCCCACACTGTACCCCTATAACAATAAAACCAACAAACACAAAAATATAAACAAATACCCTAATTAAATATAAATTAATTAATATTAATGATCAACTAATTTTTAATTAATTAAACATAAATTACTTCCCACCCTTTACCCCTATAAACCCCACAACCCACACCTAAAATTAATTACACAAATTCCTTATTTAATTTTCAATTAATTAATTCATATTAATTAACAACTAATTATTAATTAATTCAACATAAATTACTTCCCACCTTTTACCCCATAAACCCCACAACCCACACCTAATACAAATCAGATAATTACCATAATTAATTATCAGTTCATTAGTTAATATAAATTAACAACTAATTATTAATTAATTAAACATAAATTACTTCCTACCCTTTACCCCTATAAGCCCCACAACCTGCATCTAAAATTCACTACACAATTGCAATTTCCATAATTAATTTTATGTCAATTAATTAATATTAATTAAGAACTAATTATGAATTAATTAAAAATATATTACGTCCCACACTTTACCCCTATAAACCCCACAACCCACACCTAAAATTAATAACACAATTTCCATAATTCATCTTCAATCAATTAATTAATATAAATTAACAACTAATTAATAATTAATTGCAAATAAATTAATTCCCATAATTAACACTATAAAATCTAAATTAAATAAATACATAATAATCATTATTTATTATAATTAAATTACTTTCCAGCCTATTCCACTATAAACGGAACTAAAAAATGCAAAATTTAATTAAAATAAAATTCATAACTACTACAAATTTAACACATATATTAAAAAACATAAACAATACTTACACAAAAAAACATACATCACATACATTTAAAATATAAACTAAAATACATAACACTAATTAAAAAATCGATATTTTAAACATCTATATTTTTGCAAACAATATTAATGACTTCTATATTTAAAAAAACGATATTTCTTACCTTAAATTCGATATTCTTGACCATGATATTCTTGCTGTCGATATTTCTGAATCACGATATTTCCAACTCGATATTTGTGTAAATCGACATTTCCAACTCGGTATTCTGTCTCAACACCCTGGAGAGCATGCATACTTGGAGGTACCGGAAGGTCTCCGCAGCAGCCAGCTCATAATCCCTTTGTAGTTCAGAAAATGTGACCACCCCTCCCCAGGTCCAGAGGTCCCCAACCTTGTAGAGACTTATGAAATCTAATTTGTCAAAGCCGGGTCGCGTACCCAGAGTGCCCAACTTCTCAGAATCCCACAACTGTGTTGCCTAAGTAATCTTATCTCCCAAGCCCAGTGTTTTAGTGTCATATGCCAAAGTCAGACCGTGAGGGTCCCATGAGGGTCAGGCGCTTCGGGTCAGTGTAGAGGGCCCACAAATATCCGCCTGGTGTAAAACATAACGGTCCATACGGTATGCCAGCTCATCCATGTGGTCGTGAATTGTTCATTCAGTTATGGGTAAAATACCCACTGATTGTGAGGAAATACCATTTTGTATTGCCCAAAAAGTAGATCAACTTGAAGCTGTGTTTCCCCTTACAGGACCACAAGACAGGCACAGAATTTTGACTATGTGCTTACCCCATGGAATGGTTCCCGCTATTGGAGACTGTAACTCCTGGGGAACAGTGTTCGCTGCTGTCTGTATGATCGGTCACAGTACTCCCTCGATGCCCTTCTTACGAGACATATTAAAACAATTACAGAACGAAAATGGGGCAGCTGCTGCCCTTGATTTGGGGATGAAACTAATGGGAAATTTTCCCGTGGTCTTTGCAATGATTCTGTCAAACATTAAAGGTGAAACAGAATCTCTGGAAATACGCCAGCGGCTTGCAGCAGTTGCAGTAGCCAACCGTGAGTTGCCTATAATTATTGTTGATGTGTATACATCCTGAGGACACAATAATTTGGGAACCATACTTACTAAAGCATCTCGTGGCAAGCTTATCATTGACAAGGACACCAAGGCCTCCTGTGAGTCTATTAAAAAACCATGGGATAAAACTGAACAACCACAGAAAGGTAAACCTCACAGAGGTTCTCCTCCCCTGGAGTCCTCTGAGAGACAATACGATTTCCGTGATCGCACTAAAATCAAGACTCCAGACAGGTATCAGTTTCCTGATACATGTTCTCCTCATTGCTCTCCCAAAGGCTAGCGTTCCTAACGCTAAAGTCCTCCATCCTAGATGGATATAACGGGCAACATCCTTATCAGCTGTTGATGTAGACTTCGTCTTTGACCCGTCTTTACAGACATAAGAATTCTTGCAGTATGAGCATGTTTATCCCATGTCAACTTCTGTTTTACCTCTAGATCAGTATAAATATTTTATTTACACTGATTATCCAGTGGCATGTGCCACTGTTATTGATGTGATGTAGTACGGAAAGTTCCAACCACAAAAAACTTGCACACGGTACCTGGGGGACTGTACTGCGCAGTTGACTGAATTGGAGGCTTTTCTTGCACTCGAACATATGGATCCCGAATTCCTGACACTTATAGTGTGTGTTTCGTATTACTGTGTACAATCCTTTAATGATATTTTACAGTATTGGAGACAAAATGGATTAAAAGAATCTAAAGACAACGTAATCAAGCATAAATCACTTTGGGTTAAGGTGGCAGACCTCAAAGATTAGTTGCCATGGACTCATGTTACTCATACTTTGAGCCATCAACATGTGGGAACACAAGTAGTAGGGAATTTTCTGGTTGATGAAGCAGCCAAATCTTCAGTCACGACTGCTACTGTTGTTGCTGCAACTACTCGTTCTAAAACGAGAATAGACTATGATATTTTAGCTGCCGTTAATGCTAATAAAGACGGCACCCCCTTACCTAAGGGATTTCCATCTAAATATACCTACCACTTGAGTGAGCAAAACATTCCTTTTGTAACTATTCCAAGAGTTGGTGATCGATTGATTCCAAACCAAGACCGCAGACTAGCTTTAGTGATAGCTGCGCACAAAGGTGTCGCTTCTGCACATGCAGGTGTAGCGGACACAATTTTGCTGCTTCAGCAACATTATTGGTGGAAAGGCTTAAATCAACAGGCCAAAAAATATGTCCTTTGTTGGGACATTTGTCAACAAATTAAAGCTTCCACCGTGGCTTGTCTACCGCAGACATACCTGTTCATTTCTAACAGACCTTTCAGCTGCATTTATTTGGACCACTGTGGTCCTCTTATTTCAGATTATGGGGTCGATTCCGATTCGGGCCGGAAAAAGCACCGACCGACTCGGATCCGGAAAAAATACCGACCGACACGTACCAGTGGCGCCCGACACGCCAAGTACGATGCAAGCCGCGATAAATCCGACCGACACGTCAGGAAACCAAGCCGACCGACCGACCCGCTCGGAAAATAGCAATCCGGCCGGAAAAACACGCGAATCCAACCGACCGACACGCACCCGGAACAAATCCGACCGAATCGTACCCGCCAACTCCAACCTGCAAAGTACGATGCAAGGCGCGAAAACACGACCGAGTCGGACGGAGGACAAGCCGTACGACCGACACGCATACAAAACCGAGCCGAAGCAACACAATACACCGCGACCGACGCGTACGCAGCATACAAAACTGCACAAACACAGCGTGAACGAAACGGAAAACACCGTACGAGACCAATGCAGGGTCCGACTCGGTCACAAGAACGTTTCCAACATACACAAACAGCACAAAGGAAAAATCAACCAAAAAAGGCCAAACAAGCAATTACCAAGCCAATAAATACTGGGGGGGTGGGGACAGAGAACAAAGACACACCAACAACTCCACCTATATAAAGGACACAAATCACTACCATGAGCCTTTGCAAATGCCATTCCACTGCCAGCACCCAAGAGAAAGCAACCACACACCCACAGCTCATCCCTCACACAAGCCACACACCAGCAGCACACCAACAAATACCTACCTCACATACACCCAGCACAACACACACCCACACACCCTCACCTGCACACCAACACACACAGCACCCACTATCACCACCCATCACCATGCCCCCCAAGAAGAATCCCAAGTTCCTAGATAGTGAATTGGAAGTCATGGTAGACGAGATCCTCAGGGTGGAGCCACAGCTGTTTGGCACTCTGGTCCAACAGACCCCCATGTCGCAGAAAACCAAGATGTGGGAGAGGATCATCAACAGGGTGAACGCCCAATCACCATGTCGGCGCACAAAGACCGACATCCAGAACAGGTGGTATGACGTGCGCAGGAGGGTCCGGGAGCTGCTCAAGAAAGACTACCACCTGAGCCAATACACCGGCAGTGGCCCTCCTGCCAAGCCAGTATACCTCAGGCCCTGGGAGGAGAAGGTGCGGGCCATCCTTCCGCCAGTGAGCGTATATGGACTAGAGGACATCCCAGAGCCTGGTGAGTACACAACAAATGTACACAATAAACTGCCACAAAACACACACATCACTGTCAAGGGGAGAGTCAAACCATGCACTCATAGCAATTACACAGCAACTAGAACAGAATCATCCCAAAATGTGTATGTCAGTCAGATAAACACAACACATGCCATCAAAAAAGTCACATCCAACTGTGCCAACACATGTACAAACACAACCACAACTACAGCTAGGCAGTGGCACAAATAGAACTAACACACACATCCACACATGTAGCCACCACAACAACACCAACACACAGTGAAGACCACTCAAAGGAAGGAATTCTGTGTATGCTGGCCAAGTCAGTGTAGCCAATAGCATCATGGGAGTCGCAGTCACACATATTGCCCCCCCCACAACTGTCCCATCAACACCACCCTGAACCATGCTCACATCACAGGGAGTGGAGAAGGACTCACAAGATGGCTGACACTGGCTACTGCTGTGGGGAGCACAAGGCCCTGCTGCCAACTGTGCACCAACAAACAGCAGGACACCACTGACTGACATCCTGAGAGACAACTTCCACTCCCTGCAATGCAAGCACGTTCCATGGTGGGATATCTGGCTGGCTGGCTGGGTGGGAAGGGGGACTTGCAGCACTGACCATAGTCACCAGCACCTCCCCTCACACCCCCCCCCAACACAAACTCCACAGTACCCACCTGGTAGAATGCAATGCCCTCCATCCTAACACAAGATCCCACAAAGCACCACCACCCTGGGTTATGTTGTGTGAAGCACAGGGACACTCTTGGGACTCTTAGCCAAACAACTGCCAGGACAACACTCCCAGCCATCCTGTCAGCACAGCCAGCCCACCCCACAGGGAAGCAGAGTCAAAAGGAAGGAAGCATGGGCATGCTGGGAAGGGGGTGGAGGCAATAGCATGATGGGAGTCGTAGTCACAGACATTGCTCAGCCTCACAACTGTCCCATCAACACCACCCTGAACCATGCTCACATCACAGGGAGTGGAGAAGGACTCACAAGATGGCTGACACTGGCTACTGCTGTGGGGAGCACAAGGCCCTGCTGCCAACTGTGCACCAACAAACAGCAGGACACCACTGACTGACATCCTGAGAGACAACTTACACTCCCTGCAATGCAAGCACGTTCCATGGTGGGATATCCGGCTGGCTGGGTGGGAAGGGGGACTTGCAGCACTGACCATAGTCACCAGCACCTCCCCTCACCCCCCCCCAACACAAACTCCACAGTACCCACCTGGTAGAATGCAATGCCCTCCATCCTAACACAAGATCCCACAAAGCACCACCACCCTGGGTTATGTTGTGTGAAGCACAGGGACACTCTTGGGACTCTTAGCCAAACAACTGCCAGGACAACACTCCCAGCCATCCTGTCAGCACAGCCAGCCCACCCCACAGGGAAGCAGAGTCAAAAGGAAGGAAGCATGGGCATGCTGGGAAGGGGGGTGGAGGCAATAGCATGATGGGAGTCGTAGTCACAGCTCTACATCCCCCACCACATGGCCCAGCAAGCTCACACTCACGCATGCACATCCCACAGAGAGTAGAAAGGCCCATCAAAGATGTCTGACACTGTTGCTGTGTCGTGGGGAGCACAAGGGCATGCTGGGAACTGCACATCAACCAACAGCAGGACACCACTGACTGACATCCTGAGAGACAACTTCCACTCCCTGCAATGCAAGCACGTTCCATGGTGGGATATCCGGCTGGCTGGGTGGGAAGGGGGACTTGCAGCACTGACCATAGTCACCAGCACCTCCCCTCACACCCCCCCAACACAAACTCCACAGTACCCACCTGGTAGAATGCAATGCCCTCCATCCTAACACAAGATCCCACAAAGCACCACCACCCTGGGTTATGTTGTGTGAAGCACAGGGACACTCTTGGGACTCTTAGCCAAACAACTGCCAGGACAACACTCCCAGCCATCCTGTCAGCACAGCCAGCCCACCCCACAGGGAAGCAGAGTCAAAAGGAAGGAAGCATGGGCATGCTGGGAAGGGGGTGGAGGCAATAGCATGATGGGAGTCGTAGTCACAGACATTGCTCAGCCTCACAACTGGCCCATCAACACCACCCTGAACCATGCTCACATCACAGGGAGTGGAGAAGGACTCACAAGATGGCTGACACTGGCTACTGCTGTGGGGAGCACAAGGCCCTGCTGCCAACTGTGCACCAACAAACAGCAGGACACCACTGACTGACATCCTGAGAGACAACTTACACTCCCTGCAATGCAAGCACGTTCCATGGTGGGATATCCGGCTGGCTGGGTGGGAAGGGGGACTTGCAGCACTGACCATAGTCACCAGCACCTCCCCTCACACCCCCCCCAACACAAACTCCACAGTACCCACCTGGTAGAATGCAATGCCCTCCATCCTAACACAAGATCCCACAAAGCACCACCACCCTGGGTTATGTTGTGTGAAGCACAGGGACACTCTTGGGACTCTTAGCCAAACAACTGCCAGGACAACACTCCCAGCCATCCTGTCAGCACAGCCAGCCCACCCCACAGGGAAGCAGAGTCAAAAGGAAGGAAGCATGGGCATGCTGGGAAGGGGGTGGAGGCAATAGCATGATGGGAGTCGTAGTCACAGACATTGCTCAGCCTCACAACTGGCCCATCAACACCACCCTGAACCATGCTCACATCACAGGGAGTGGAGAAGGACTCACAAGATGGCTGACACTGGCTACTGCTGCGGGGAGCACAAGGCCCTGCTGCCAACTGTGCACCAACAAACAGCAGGACACCTCTGACTGACATCCTGAGAGACAACTTACACTCCCTGCAATGCAAGCACGTTCCATGGTGGGATAACTGACTGGGTGGGTGGGTGGGTGGGAAGGAGGTCTGGCTGTCAACCAAACACAATCAATGCAGACCATGTTCACACCCCAGAGAATACATAGAAATGCCCAAATAATGCAGGACAATGTGCCACACCAATATCAACCCCTGACTGTGACGACTTAGGACAATACAATGTACAGGCCCGCACCCCGAGGCACAGTCACAACTGTCAGGTGTGTCAACCACTGATGCCTGCAGAAACATGACATACATTGTTTGTGTCTCCCAAAAACAGGTGATGATAGGGACACAGCAGCAGACGCTGAGGAGTCCCAGTCCCAGGCTCAAGAGGATGCCGAGCTCACTGGCGTCGTACAGCCTCTGTCCTCCTCGGACGATGAAGAACAACCTGGCACATCCGGTGCAAGTCAACATGCTGCACCAGCAGGACCACCAGCTGCAGCACCAGCAGGTCCACCAGCTGCACCCCCTGCACCCACCCCTCCAACGACTGTCACCACGAATACCATCCCTGCCGACATGGACAGAATAAGGAACAACACCAGCGCAGTGACCCTGGACCAACCTGGGGCCATGGACACCACCACCACCACCAACCCCCAAGGTGGACCAGGGTTATCTGTGCGTGCAACTGCACACACTGCACATGTCAGCAGGGGTGGTGGGAGGGGTGGGAGACAGAGGTCGCTGCTTGCAGACGTTGCTGGTGTGCATGAAGACCCACAACTGGTACGCATAGCTGATGCGTACCAGTCCAGCACCGGAGAGCTCAGCCAGGTAGTGGGGCTCCTCAGAGACATCAAACAGCAGCAGGCTGCCCATCATGCCCGCTTGGACTCCCACATGTCCCATGTGGAGTCACACATGTCACGTGTGGACTCCCACATGTCACGTGTGGACTCCCACATGACCCGCGTGGAGTCCAAGTGGGATGTACTACATGAGATGACGGCGGTGCACAGGGACATTTTACAATGCCTCCGCCAGATGAACAGCAACCAGTCCACACCTCCCTGTGTGCCAACAACATCTGGTACCGAACAAACTGCAACTGCCACAGGGAGGGAGGAGGACTCTGGCGGAGAGTCCCCTGCACCGCAGCAGCCTGCACTTGAGGGCCCCCCCCCAAGAAGAGGGGTCGTCCGAGGAGGGGAAAGTGAGAGGCTGATGGCCAAGCGCAACTCCCAGGAAGCCTGAACCTGTTCTGGATTTTCGCCTTTGTGCACAGACTGTTCACCCTGTTGATGGCAACACTACTCCCACACATTGCATGGGGAGTACAAGTTGGAACAATGTGTCAGACAACTGTGGCCCCGATACTGGGGATCCTGTCTACCTGGACTTTCTATTCATCTAGGAACTTGGGATTGCAAGATTCATGTACAGCACAATCCATCCTATGCACTATTATCACAGATGTATCACAATAAACACAATAATACACCATACTTGCCTCTGTCGTGATTCCAACGTGGGTACTGTTATGGGGATGATGAACAACAAAATTACACTGTGTATGCGAACTGCAACAGCAAGGACAACACAGGCATGTGAGTACAGGCAACGTGACACATATGAGGGAGACACACCACCAGGGCTACACAACACATACACACCTAGGCCATCTGACTCATTGCCTACACTGATGTTGCCAGGGAAGACGGTGCAATGCACAGACACCACACCCATTCCCAGTTGTAGTCAAGTAGCCCACAGGTGCAGTAAGCAAATGGCAGTCAAATGTGTGACCACAGACAACGCACATCACTAAGTGAAGCACAGGTTTATTACACAGTAGCAACATGCCGTAACCACTACAGATGCAAGGTAACCCCACCTGGTAGCGGGCACACAGTCAACAACTGTAGACAGAAGGAAGTCCATGGGTGTGGCGCACATCACCTGTAGGGACACAACAGCTACCAGCCTGGATGTGCAATCACGTTGTCGGTGGACACAGTTGACCAAACGAATCTGAAAGTACCCTGTGAAGGACAGAAATGACACACAGTCAAAAGCAATGGAGTACAGGACAGAACAGCAAAACTCATGCACAATACATGTTACAAGATACCCACCCAGAACCAAGTTAGCATGTCAACACTGTTGGGGAGTACAGCCCACCTGTCACCACACATCGCAACACACATCCAGTCAAGTAGCCCATGGACACACTCCAACAGCACCAGAGCACCACCCACACATCATGCCAACTCACATCATTGACATGACACCTCAGGATACTCACATTCAGCTAAAGAAGTTGGTGATGAGCTGTGTGCGGACATCACCATCACCATCATCATCATCATCGTCACTGGCATCGTGGTCCAGGCCAGGATCCTCCACAGGTGGCGGATGTTGGTCATCGTCATCCTGGATGAGAGGCAACTCCTTCCGCACTGCCAGGTTGTGGAGCATGCAGCAGACGATGATAATCTTGCACACTTTCGCAGGGGCATATGGGAGGGACCCTCCGGTCTTGTCCAGGCAGCGGAAGCGGCTCTTCAGGAGACCAAAGGTCCGCTCAATCACTCTCCTGGTCCGACCATGTGCCTCATTGTAGCGCATCTGGGCAGGTGTCACAGGGTTCCTGAGGGGTGTCAGCAACCACGGCATGTTGGGGTATCCCGAGTCACCTACGGACAGACAAGTGCACATCAGCTGACTTGGAAAAGTGGGCGGAATACTACAGATCAGATCACACACAATGGCACAAAGTCAGTACACACCGACAAGCCAGGCACGCTGGTTCTGCATCTGTGCCATCAACCTGGGGATGCGACTACTCCTCATCACAAAGGCATCGTGTGCTGAACCAGGGAAACGGGCACACACGTGTGTGATGGTCATGTCTGCAAGACACACCACCAGTGCATTGACCGAGTGGTAGTGCTTGCGGTTCCTGTAGGCCTGCTCCTGGGCCTGTGGTGGTACCAAAGCCACATGTGTCCCATCAATGGAGCCAATGACATGCGGCATCCTCCCCAGGGCATAAAAGTCACTCTTCACGTCAGTGAGTCGTCGCAGTCTAGGGAAATAGATGTACCGGTTCAGGAAGAGCAACATTGCCGCCAAGAAATCGCGGAGCACACGGCTGAACATGGTCTGTGACATCCCACCAGCAGACGCCACAGTATGTTGGAAGGTACCGGTGGCAAAGAAGTGTAGGGCTGCCATCACCTTCACCTTGGGGGTCAGCGCTGTAGGATACGGCCGGCCAGGCTGCAAATGTGGGGACAACTGCACTGCCAAATCCTCAATCAGCTGCCTGGTGAAGCGGTACCGTCGGATGCTGTCCCGTTCCACCATCGTTGCCAGGTCTGGGAATGGCCGATGGACAGCAGGAGCCCTGCAGTGCAGAGGAGAAGTAAGCAAGATCGTCAGTCACCCCACATATGCGGCATTGAACACACTCAAGATCCCAACATACATCATCATGAGGCACAACTACATGAAGTGTGCAGTACCGGAACGACATGTATGGTACATACATGGCCAACATCTGTCAACACGGTCCTACAGGTGGCATCAATTTGTCCCAGGTTGGCCCATTGGATATCATGATGCTGTGTCACAGTCACCCCCCAGTGACATGTGAGGACAGATGTGCCCCAGGCACCACAGCTCAACGACAGGCACATTCCCAGGGACCCTGTAATGCCACATGGACACTGGCATCACCTGGAGTATCATGTGTACACCACAACAAAACAAACATGACCCCCACAGGTAGTGGCCACACTTGCCATGGCAGGAGAGCCATGGACGTCTGTGACACACACGCACAACATCAGAGTCCATGCACACACAACGTGGATGTGGAGACTGTCTCCCATTGTGCACATGAAATCAGAGACATTGTAAACACTACATGCACAAAGACTGTGGAGGGCCATCACTATTGTGCCACTGGGACACCCTGGCTCAAACATACCGTCCCACATGGGACTCACGGGGTATGTGACATGACATACACAAACACCACTGTGAAATGTGACCATGGCACATGCACAGATATGAACAGTTGCACATCACAGTGGTCACGTACACGTAACACCCAGGATCCTGTCCCCATTAACACGTGCACAGCCTGGGGGTGGCTGCCCACAGGTGACACCCACAGGACAACATGTACACCAACATACACACAATAGGAAATGCAGCCTTACATGCCTTATGATAAGGTTTGGACAGGCTGTCGTGATGTAGGTGTGCCCCTCACTCCCTGGGAGCTATCTGTGGCTGGCATATGTCCATCTGAGACAGGCATGCTGACATATGCCAGTCACATGTACAGTGATGCGTTGAACAGCAATGGACCGATCGGTGCCTCCGGCCGGCCCATTGCTTTCAATGTGTGCGGGTACGCGTTGTACCCCTGTGCGCGTTGTACTGCAATGGACCGATCGGTGCCTCCGGCCGGCCCATTGCTTTCAATGTGTGCGGGTACGCGTTGTACCCCTGTGCGCGTTGTACTGCAATGGACCGATCGGTGCCTCCGGCCGGCCCATTGCATTCAATGTGTGCGGGTACGCGTTGTACCCCTGTGCGCGTTGTACTGCAATGGACCGATCGGTGCCTCCGGCCGGCCCATTGCATTCAATGTGTGCGGGTACGCGTTGTACCCCTGTGCGCGTTGTACTGCAATGGACCGATCGGTGCCTCCGGCCGGCCCATTGCATTCAATGTGTGCGGGTACGCGTTGTACCCCTGTGCGCGTTGTACTGCAATGGACCGATCGGTGCCTCCGGCCGGCCCATTGCATTCAATGTGTGCGGGTACGCGTTGTACCCCTGTGCGCGTTGTACTGCAATGGACCGATCGGTGCCTCCGGCCGGCCCATTGCATTCAATGTGTGCGGGTACGCGTTGTACCCCTGTGCGCGTTGTACTGCAATGGACCGATCGGTGCCTCCGGCCGGCCCATTGCATTCAATGTGTGCGGGTACGCGTTGTACCCCTGTGCGCGTTGTACTGCAATGGACCGATCGGTGCCTCCGGCCGGCCCATTGCATTCAATGTGTGCGGGTACGCGTTGTACCCCTGTGCGCGTTGTACCTCAATGGACCGATCGGTGCGCACCCATTGACAATGGGCTTGCCTGGCAACGGACGCGTTTTCGAATATTCGAACGAGTCGGTTGCTGGAAAATCAGTTGGTCACCCACAACAATGTTGCAAAATCATGTATGTCATGAAGTTGAAATTTTGAAGGATGCTGTGGGCGTGTTTTGGTGCTGCTATTCCATGGATTGGCCAGATTCAGAAGATGCAAACGACTTGGACCTATCACTTTGGACACAAGGGACAGTATCTGCCTCTCCAGCACATATATATTGCTGCATGTTCCCCTGAGAGCCCACTTGCCTGCACTACATGCTCCAGGACGACATCTGCCACTGCACTGCTGCTGTCTCTGCCCCTCTGGACCCTGCAATGGCACGTACTGTGGAGAGAGCCCCAGCCTTCAGCCTTGAAGAGAACCAGGCCCTGCTGGACAGCCTACTTCCACAGTACAGCAAGCTGTATGGGACACCAGGGGAGCAGGTGAGTGTTCTGTGCACTGCCTTTCTGAATGTGCATTTTGTCTGACTAGCAAGGCTGAGAGTCAGCACACCACTGGCTAGCAGGCTCACTGAGTAGTTGTCACCCCCATAGTGTGTAGTGACTTGCACTGGACAGGTATGGTGCAGTGACAGTGCTTCTGAACAGGGTTTTACTCCCCATGCTATGATACCATGTAGTGACTTCTGGAAAACTGTCCATGGGCAGCCGTGCACTGCCTGGGTACACCATGTGCCCCTGTGATTGCGACATGTATATGCAACTGTGTCATGCACGGATATGTTGCATGTGTAATAATGGCCTTATCACTTTGTCATCCTGACAGGCTTCTGCCCATCGGAAGCATGAGATATGGAAGGACATCGTCCGGGCTGTCCGGTCCGTGGGGGTCTACAAGCGCCGGATCCGCAACTGCCAAAAGAGGTGGCAGGACCTTCGGGGCTGGACCCGGAGGATTGCACGGGTCCAGCTGAAGCTGTCGCCTCCTCGCAGGAGGGGCGGAACACGGACCCTGACCCCCACATGCTCAGGATCCTGGCGGTGGTCTTTCCAGACCTGGATGGGCAGCTGAAGGCCAGAGAGCAGCAAGGAGGGGGTGAGTCAAAGACTGCACTGTGTACTCTGTCTAACATGTTATGTGCCCTCCTCGGGCCAGGTTGAACTGCCACAGTACAGCAGTCATGTTGTCCAGGAGCCATGTCCCTCTATTGTGCACTGCCCACTCCTCATCTGATACCCAGGTGTGGCCCTTACATGCAGGGAATTCTGTCACTTAGGACTGTGTCCTTGCAGTTTGCTTGACTCAAGGTGGGAGACAGCATCTGTTTCCCTGACTCTGTGGTGGGCATCATGGGTGGGTCCATTGCTTACACAATGCCTGTATTCTGACATGTATTCAGCGTGTTACTTTGATCTGTGGTCCAATTGCTGAGCTGATCCACCACATGTGGCTGGGGTACCTGGCACACACCCATGCTGCGGGTGGGAACAATGTTTGGGCCCCAGGAGTATGTATATGACGTGTGTCACACATACTTAGCCAGCTGCCTACAGTCCAGGGCTCATCCCTCATTCATGTGGGGCTGGACAGTCATGCCTACTCCAGGCCATACAATACACTCTGTACTCCCACTCCCGTGTATCAGAGGACACATTGTGCACAGTGATTTGACCCCTCAGGTGTCTGCCTCTGTGTCAGTGTGCTGTGGATTAGTCGCCAGGACTGCTGTGGAGTTTCTTGGTAGGGGCTCAGCATGCCACTGGAGATGTGACCATAGGAGACGATACTTGTGTGACACATAGGTGTCTGATCAGCTGCCCATGCAGACTGGGGCATGTAAATGTGAAGTTCAGGCAGCTGTTCCCCATGCACAGCAGAGTGTGAGGGGCTCAGGTTCAGAGGGTAGTGTCACAGGTCTCCCATATGTCCAATAGGTATGACCTGGACAGATGAGGGTTAAGAGGATGTGTTGTGGGGGGATGTACATGTGCACTTGTGCAGCTCCAGGACTTGCATTCCCCATGACCTACTATTGTGACACAGTGCAGAGTGTTGTTGTCTGGCTGCAAAGTCATACATCACTGAGACAGTGATGTATGACTTTGCAGTCATGCCTCCGCCATGGCATGTGTCTACTGATTGGTGATCCTGCAGGGGAGTGACATGTGCTACATGCACACCATAGTGGCGCTGGCTATCAGGACATGGGTGCATCATGGTGTCTGTCGCTGGAATGCATCACATGCATTTCCTATTTGACTCTGGGCATCCCTTACATCCGTGAACCTGTACTGACTCAGTGGCAAGAGCTGTGATGTGTCCACACCGTGTCCTCTGCACTGTCCAACTACTGTGTACTTGGTGCATGTGTCAACACTGGGGTGTTGCAATCCAACAGACACCAGACAGATGGGTGCAAGGCCATGTGGGATGTGAGTGCCATGCTTGGCATCAGACTGACAATTGACTTCTCCTGTTCAATTAGGGCACTTTTAGCAATGTACAACTAATGATGCCAGGGCTTGCTCTGTAATGTGCTGTGCTCACAGTGGTGTGTGCGTTTGGTGCAGGTGACTGATGTCTGTCTGTTTCCCCATTGTTTGCAGATACATCCACGGCCACGGAAGGGGACAGCTCCACGGACCAGGAGGAGCCAGAGAGCCAGACTGGGTCAGCAGCCGAGGAGTGGTCGGAGGGACCCAGTGGCACGGAGGGCGAGGGGAGCCACACCGAGGAGTCCTCAGCAGCATCCACCTCAGCTGAGGACCAGAGCAACTCGGAGGATGACTCCCTTGTGGAGGCGGGTGTCAGCAGCCACCACACCCCAGCTAGTGTTGCTGTCCCCGCCACCACCAGCACCACCACCGCCCTCCCATCGGCTCCCATTCCCCAGGTCCGTGGAGGCTCCCATGTCCGGGAGCGTGTCTCCTTTGGGCCAGGCACCGCACCCCTGCCCCTGTGTCCCCTGCTGCCCTGAGTGAGGAGTCTGTGTACCTCCTTCGCCAGCTCCATGTAGGGCAGACAGCCATGCTGAGTGTCCTCCATGCGCACACCGCGCTGTTGACTCAGCTGGTGTCGTTCATGGAGGGCATCTCATCGGGCATGTCTGACCTACAGAGGGGCAATAGGTCCATGGACTCCTCCCTGACGGCAGCAGTGTCCCTCCTCAAACGGTCCCTCACCCCTCCTGCCTCTGCTCCATCCACACTCCCCAGCACCTTACCCATCCCAGGCACACACACACTGGCACAGGCACACACCAGCACACACACATCCAGCACACTGACACACACGCCAATGACAAAACGCACACGCACGCACATTCAGGGGACTGAAGCCAGACTCACAGGGGATGGGGCCCTGGAACACACACACGCATCCACATGCACTGCGCAGTCCTCAGTTCCCTCTCCCTCCAAAGCACCCTCCCTTGCCTCACCTGCAACCCCAAAGTCACAGCAGCTCTTCCTCTGTGACCTCGGCCTCTTCCCCACCGATGAAGCTGCTCCAGCATCCCGGGGGAAGAGGAAGCCCACCCACACGGAGCAGAGTGCCCCTCGCCCCCGGACACCCTCCCCCAGGCGCAGACGGACTGAGGCCCCCACCCGCAAGTCCCCCCGGAGTGCTAAGAGCAAGACCCCGCCACCACCCTGCAGCTCAGGCACAAGGTCTCCGTCCTCCATCCCTCAGGCCCCCACTGCACAGGTGCCCCCACCACACCCTGCCCCAGGTTCCCCCACCCACAGATATACCATCCCCAAGATGCTCCGGCCTTCTCCCCCTGCCACTTGCTCTCCCAGCACCACACCCCCGCTGCGCTTGTCTGTGCCACTGATGTGGTGAGGGTGTCCCCCCCTCTGTCCAACCCACCTTGCCTGTTCCCCATTCTCCTCCCCTGGAGGTAGGCACTGCAGTGGAGTCCACTACCGCCCTGTCTGACTTGGGCACTGCAGTGGCGGACCTGTCCACCCCATCTGCAGGGTCCACTGCAGTTGTGCCGGCACCCACGACATCTGTGTCATGCCCCCAGTTGTGCCGGCACACACCATGTCAGACACCTCCACTGCAGTTGTCAGTGGCTCTCCTGCACCCACCACCCCTTCCCTGACTCCCCCTGGTGAGCCCTGATCCTGTCCCTGCGGTGCCTGGCCTGCCCCCCGGTTGCCCCTCCTAGTGGATTGTCCCTGGTATTGTGCAGGCATGCGTAGGGTGACATCTGCCAGTGTCACCCTGTTTGAACTTTGACAATGGACTGGCCATTGGCCTTTGCTCTTTTTCAGGACTTCGTTTGGCCTCAACACATATGCTGAATAAAGCAACTTTCTTTTCTCTAGTGCTCATGCTTCAGATGTACATGTTGTTGGTGCAGCTAACCATGCCCTTGCTGCAGTGATGGTGATATCTGGTCTCATGATTATGAAGTGTTACTGTGCAGGAACCCATGTGGTCCAGGGGGAATGTGTCCTATCATGTGGTGTATCCATGTCATCAATAGCAGCATCTGAGGGTGTCATGTGTTCAGTATTTGGCAATGGGTTTCCTACTTACATTGGCAATTTCATATCTGTGGCTTCCACCCCTGCACATCTGTTGTGCCTGCCATCGTTGCATTTGTCTACTTCCCTGACCGTGTTGCCATCTCCAGTGGACATGCAGGTTTGGGCATCAATGGGGAGGGACTCATCCGTGTAGTCAGTGCAACATTGCTATACAAGTGTGTTGGATCTGTGCTGATGATTCCGTTGGCACATCCATGACCAGGCTGATGTGATGGGAGCCCTCATTTGGTGCTAATTGTTGATTGTGTGACCAAGTGCTCAGCTGACATGATGGGGCCCTACTGAGGCAACATATGGCACAGCTTTCCTCACACAGGAGTGGAGTCCCCTCATGGCAGTGTGTACACGTGTGACATTGCCTGCACCCAAGGTGTGTGTTGTATGTGCATGTCTGTGTGTTCACTTCCATTCATCTGCGCATGCTGTGATCCCTAGTGTTGTACCTGTTTGTGATGCTTGCTGACTTGAGCTATGTTCCCCCAAAGTCTTCTCCCTGTGTTCTCTGTGATGTGGGTGCATGGCACATTACTGGTCATCAGGGTGTCACCCATAGGTGTGTTTGCTGTCAGGGCTGAGTTTGTGTGCAGACGCAGATGGGTCACAGTCAGGTTTCCCCTTGGCACTTGTTGTTTGCCCCTGTCATGTGATTTCCAGTTTGTGTTATCTTTCAGTGATTGTGACATGTTGTGTGTGTGACTGCTGCCACTCCTCAGGGTCAGAGCTGCAATGTTGGAAGTTGTCTATGTGTGTTCTTTGTGGGTGACCTTGGCTTCTTCATTGGTGTGTGACTGTGGCTGGGATCCCATTGGTCGGTGTGGTATTGCCGTCATGTCCATGTACAGCGTAGTGTGCAGTGTGTCAGACATTCAGGAGTCTTGTTGAGTGTCCATGTGTGATGTGTTTCTACACCTTGGTTCCCACCCACCACCCTGGAATAGTCATGGGTGCATGTGCAATGTCACCAGTGCATGTGTACTTCACTGCTGCACATTGTTGGAGGTCGAGGGGTGTGGTGTTGAGTGTGTGCAGATGAGAGTTGTTGCCCGGCTAGGCCCCTGCCTCCATGTTGGCCTTGGCTTACTGGCCATGCTGATTGATTTGTGCTTGTGTAGGTGTGATGGTAGTTTGTTGCTCAGGACACCTGACTGTGGTTCATAGTGTGAACGACATTTAGCTTTGTCATCACAGTGGTATTTTTATTCAGCCCAGGGTCACCACATTGTGGGGGCCCTGGGGGTGGTGCTGTGGTGTGTCTGTGACTTGCTGTGTCAGTTGTTGTTCCTACGTGCCTGTGTGACATGTGTGTTTTGTGCTCCCTCTCACCTGACAATGCCTGCTTGCCCACATAGGGGATTTGGATCCATGAGTTACCTTAGTGTGGCAGTGTATGCACATCTGTATGATTGGTATTCAGCTCTCCTCATGTGTTGTGTGGTTGCCTGGGGACACTGGCACCCCCACCCCTCACCTGCTGTGTATGATGACAGTGTTGGTCTGCCTGTTTGTGTTTGTGCATCTGCACCACTGCATTGGCATATCTTGGGTGTGCCATTGGCTGTATGTTGTTTGGTGTGTTTCCCCTGCTGTCCCTGGGACTCCTAGGTCATCGGTCAGCACAGTGATCATGGTTTGTGTGTCCCATTGCTGCCATGGTATGGTATCTGTTCACCTCACATCTGCTGTCTCCACAGGGTATCTGCATTTGTGTGCCCATTGGTGCAAATATGTGGTTCTGCATTCTGATGGTCACTTCTGTCATTGTGTCATTGATGACTGTTGACGGTCTCAGCCCCCATGGGTGTTGTTTGTCTGCACATGGCCAAAGGAATGTTTCATTTGCACTGCAGTATTTGGCTCCCCCAATTTATGTTGCAATGGGACACATACACTACTTTGCCACAGATGAGTTTTTGGTTCTGTGAGCAGGAATGATCCATGCAGTTTGGCAGTTGCAGCTCTTTCTTTGTCAACAATTACCTTTTGGTCACTGTGATGATGAGGGTGTAGACCCCATTGCCACAATGGTCAAAATGTGCTTCAGCTATGGACCCCACACTTGCCTTTTGGTCACTGTGATGATGGGGGTTTAGACCCCATTGCCACAATGGTCAAAATGTGCTTCAGCTATGGACCCCACACTTACCTTTTGGTCACTGTGATGATGGGGGTTTAGGCCCCATTGCCACAATGGTCATGGGCTGCTTGCATTGTGGGTGCCACACACATATATGTGTGGCACATGTGCTAGGGGTCACATTGTATGTTGAAAGTCATGTTCGGTGTTGTAGGCATTTGACACAGCCTACACACGCTTGTCATGGTGGTGGGGGGATGTCTTAATCTTGCATTCCCTAGGTTGTGGTGTGCTTGTTGTGTCATGCATTGTCCATCCTATGAGTGGGGGTGGTAGTAGTGGTAGGCATCCAGCCCCCCTGGGTGAGGGTGGTAGTAGTGGTAGGCATCCTGCCCCCCTGGGTGAGGGTGGTAGTAGTGGTGGGCATCCTGCCCCCCGTGGGTGAGGGTGGTAGTAGTGGTGGGCATCCTGCCCCCCTGGCTAAGGGTGGTAGTAGTGGTGGGCATCCTGCCCCCTGGCTAAGGGTGGTAGTAGTGGTAGGCATCCTGCCCCCGTGGGTGAGGGTGGTAGTAGTGGTGGGCATCCTGCCCCCTGGCTAAGGGTGGTAGTAGTGGTAGGCATCCAGCCCCCCTGGGTTGGGGTGGTAGTAGTGGTAGGCATCCAGCCCCCCTGGCTAAGGGTGGTAGTAGTGGTAGGCATCCTGCCCCCCTGGGTGAGGGTGGTAGTAGTGGTAGGCATCCTGCCCCCCTGGGTGAGGGTGGTAGTAGTGGTAGGCATCCAGCCCCCCTGGGTGAGGGTGGTAGTAGTGGTGGGCATCCTGCCCCCTGGCTAAGGGTGGTAGTAGTGGTAGGCATCCAGCCCCCCTGGCTAAGGGTGGTAGTAGTGGTAGGCATCCAGCCCCCTGGCTAAGGGTGGTAGTAGTGGTAGGCATCCAGCCCCCTGGGTTGGGGTGGTAGTAGTGGTAGGCATCCTGCCCCCTGGCTAAGGGTGGTAGTAGTGGTAGGCATCCAGCCCCCCTGGCTAAGGGTGGTAGTAGTGGTAGGCATCCAGCCCCCCTGGGTTGGGGTGGTAGTAGTGGTAGGCATCCTGCCCCCTGGCTAAGGGTGGTAGTAGTGGTAGGCATCCTGCCACCCTGGCTAAGGGTGGTAGTAGTGGTAGGCATCCTGCCCCCGTGGGTGAGGGTGGTAGTAGTGGTGGGCATCCTGCCCCCTGGCTAAGGGTGGTAGTAGTGGTAGGCATCCAGCCCCCCTGGGTTGGGGTGGTAGTAGTGGTAGGCATCCAGCCCCCTGGCTAAGGGTGGTAGTAGTGGTAGGCATCCTGCCCCCCTGGGTGAGGGTGGTAGTAGTGGTAGGCATCCTGCCCCCCTGGGTGAGGGTGGTAGTAGTGGTAGGCATCCAGCCCCCCTGGGTGAGGGTGGTAGTAGTGGTGGGCATCCTGCCCCCTGGCTAAGGGTGGTAGTAGTGGTAGGCATCCAGCCCCCTGGCTAAGGGTGGTAGTAGTGGTAGGCATCCAGCCCCCTGGCTAAGGGTGGTAGTAGTGGTAGGCATCCAGCCCCCTGGGTTGGGGTGGTAGTAGTGGTAGGCATCCTGCCCCCTGGCTAAGGGTGGTAGTAGTGGTAGGCATCCAGCCCCCCTGGCTAAGGGTGGTAGTAGTGGTAGGCATCCAGCCCCCTGGGTTGGGGTGGTAGTAGTGGTAGGCATCCTGCCCCCTGGCTAAGGGTGGTAGTAGTGGTAGGCATCCTGCCACCCTGGCTAAGGGTGGTAGTAGTGGTAGGCATCCTGCCCCCGTGGGTGAGGGTGGTAGTAGTGGTGGGCATCCTGCCCCCTGGCTAAGGGTGGTAGTAGTGGTAGGCATCCAGCCCCCCTGGGTTGGGGTGGTAGTAGTGGTAGGCATCCAGCCCCCTGGCTAAGGGTGGTAGTAGTGGTAGGCATCCTGCCCCCTGGGTGAGGGTGGTAGTAGTGGTAGGCATCCAGCCCCCTGGCTAAGGGTGGTAGTAGTGGTAGGCATCCTGCCCCCTGGGTGAGGGTGGTAGTAGTGGTAGGCATCCTGCCCCCCTGGGTGAGGGTGGTAGTAGTGGTAGGCATCCAGCCCCCTGGGTGAGGGTGGTAGTAGTGGTGGGCATCCTGCCCCCTGGCTAAGGGTGGTAGTAGTGGTAGGCATCCAGCCCCCCTGGCTAAGGGTGGTAGTAGTGGTGGGCATCCTGCCCCCTGGCTAAGGGTGGTAGTAGTGGTAGGCATCCTGCCCCCTGGCTAAGGGTGGTAGTAGTGGTAGGCATCCTGCCACCCTGGCTAAGGGTGGTAGTAGTGGTAGGCATCCTGCCACCCCTGGGTGAGGGTGGTAGTAGTGGTAGGCATCCAGCCCCCCTGGGTGAGGGTGGTAGTAGTGGTGGGCATCCTGCCCCCTGGCTAAGGGTGGTAGTAGTGGTAGGCATCCAGCCCCCCTGGCTAAGGGTGGTAGTAGTGGTGGGCATCCTGCCCCCTGGCTAAGGGTGGTAGTAGTGGTAGGCATCCTGCCCCCTGGCTAAGGGTGGTAGTAGTGGTAGGCATCCTGCCACCCTGGCTAAGGGTGGTAGTAGTGGTAGGCATCCTGCCACCCCTGGGTGAGGGTGGTAGTAGTGGTAGGCATCCAGCCCCCCTGGGTGAGGGTGGTAGTAGTGGTGGGCATCCTGCCCCCTGGCTAAGGGTGGTAGTAGTGGTGGGCATCCTGCCCCCTGGCTAAGGGTGGTAGTAGTGGTAGGCATCCTGCCCCCTGGCTAAGGGTGGTAGTAGTGGTAGGCATCCTGCCACCCTGGCTAAGGGTGGTAGTAGTGGTAGGCATCCTGCCACCCCTGGGTGAGGGTGGTAGTAGTGGTAGGCATCCAGCCCCCTGGGTGAGGGTGGTAGTAGTGGTGGGCATCCTGCCCCCTGGCTAAGGGTGGTAGTAGTGGTAGGCATCCAGCCCCCCTGGCTAAGGGTGGTAGTAGTGGTAGGCATCCAGCCGCCCCTGGGTTGGGGTGGTAGTAGTGGTAGGCATCCTGCCCCCTGGCTAAGGGTGGTAGTAGTGGTAGGCATCCTGCCACCCTGGCTAAGGGTGGTAGTAGTGGTAGAGCATCCTGCCCCCCGTGGGTGAGGGTGGTAGTAGTGGTGGGCATCCTGCCCCCTGGCTAAGGGTGGTAGTAGTGGTAGGCATCCAGCCCCCTGGGTTGGGGTGGTAGTAGTGGTAGGCATCCTGCCCCCTGGCTAAGGGTGGTAGTAGTGGTAGGCATCCTGCCCCCTGGCTAAGGGTGGTAGTAGTGGTAGGCATCCTGCCACCCTGGCTAAGGGTGGTAGTAGTGGTGGGCATCCTGCCCCCCTGGGTGAGGGTGGTAGTAGTGGTAGGCATCCTGCCCCCTGGCTAAGGGTGGTAGTAGTGGTAGGCATCCAGCCCCCTGGGTGAGGGTGGTAGTAGTGGTGGGCATCCTGCCCCCTGGCTAAGGGTGGTAGTAGTGGTAGGCATCCAGCCCCCTGGCTAAGGGTGGTAGTAGTGGTGGGCATCCTGCCCCCTGGCTAAGGGTGGTAGTAGTGGTAGGCATCCTGCCCCCTGGCTAAGGGTGGTAGTAGTGGTAGGCATCCTGCCACCCTGGCTAAGGGTGGTAGTAGTGGTAGGCATCCTGCCACCCCTGGGTGAGGGTGGTAGTAGTGGTAGGCATCCAGCCCCCTGGGTGAGGGTGGTAGTAGTGGTGGGCATCCTGCCCCCTGGCTAAGGGTGGTAGTAGTGGTAGGCATCCAGCCCCCTGGCTAAGGGTGGTAGTAGTGGTGGGCATCCTGCCCCCTGGCTAAGGGTGGTAGTAGTGGTAGGCATCCTGCCCCCTGGCTAAGGGTGGTAGTAGTGGTAGGCATCCTGCCACCCTGGCTAAGGGTGGTAGTAGTGGTAGGCATCCTGCCACCCCTGGGTGAGGGTGGTAGTAGTGGTAGGCATCCAGCCCCCCTGGGTGAGGGTGGTAGTAGTGGTGGGCATCCTGCCCCCCTGGCTAAGGGTGGTAGTAGTGGTGGGCATCCTGCCCCCTGGCTAAGGGTGGTAGTAGTGGTAGGCATCCTGCCCCCTGGCTAAGGGTGGTAGTAGTGGTAGGCATCCTGCCACCCTGGCTAAGGGTGGTAGTAGTGGTAGGCATCCTGCCACCCCTGGGTGAGGGTGGTAGTAGTGGTAGGCATCCAGCCCCCCTGGGTGAGGGTGGTAGTAGTGGTGGGCATCCTGCCCCCTGGCTAAGGGTGGTAGTAGTGGTAGGCATCCAGCCCCCCTGGCTAAGGGTGGTAGTAGTGGTAGGCATCCAGCCGCCCCTGGGTTGGGGTGGTAGTAGTGGTAGGCATCCTGCCCCCTGGCTAAGGGTGGTAGTAGTGGTAGGCATCCTGCCACCCTGGCTAAGGGTGGTAGTAGTGGTAGGCATCCTGCCCCCCGTGGGTGAGGGTGGTAGTAGTGGTGGGCATCCTGCCCCCTGGCTAAGGGTGGTAGTAGTGGTAGGCATCCAGCCCCCTGGGTTGGGGTGGTAGTAGTGGTAGGCATCCTGCCCCCTGGCTAAGGGTGGTAGTAGTGGTAGGCATCCTGCCCCCTGGCTAAGGGTGGTAGTAGTGGTAGGCATCCTGCCACCCTGGCTAAGGGTGGTAGTAGTGGTGGGCATCCTGCCCCCCTGGGTGAGGGTGGTAGTAGTGGTAGGCATCCTGCCCCCTGGCTAAGGGTGGTAGTAGTGGTAGGCATCCAGCCCCCCTGGGTGAGGGTGGTAGTAGTGGTGGGCATCCTGCCCCCTGGCTAAGGGTGGTAGTAGTGGTAGGCATCCAGCCCCCCTGGCTAAGGGTGGTAGTAGTGGTGGGCATCCTGCCCCCTGGCTAAGGGTGGTAGTAGTGGTAGGCATCCTGCCCCCTGGCTAAGGGTGGTAGTAGTGGTAGGCATCCTGCCACCCTGGCTAAGGGTGGTAGTAGTGGTAGGCATCCTGCCACCCCTGGGTGAGGGTGGTAGTAGTGGTAGGCATCCAGCCCCCCTGGGTGAGGGTGGTAGTAGTGGTGGGCATCCTGCCCCCTGGCTAAGGGTGGTAGTAGTGGTAGGCATCCAGCCCCCTGGCTAAGGGTGGTAGTAGTGGTAGGCATCCAGCCGCCCCTGGGTTGGGGTGGTAGTAGTGGTAGGCATCCTGCCCCCTGGCTAAGGGTGGTAGTAGTGGTAGGCATCCTGCCACCCTGGCTAAGGGTGGTAGTAGTGGTAGGCATCCTGCCCCCCGTGGGTGAGGGTGGTAGTAGTGGTGGGCATCCTGCCCCCTGGCTAAGGGTGGTAGTAGTGGTAGGCATCCAGCCCCCTGGGTTGGGGTGGTAGTAGTGGTAGGCATCCTGCCCCCTGGCTAAGGGTGGTAGTAGTGGTAGGCATCCTGCCCCCCTGGCTAAGGGTGGTAGTAGTGGTAGGCATCCTGCCACCCTGGCTAAGGGTGGTAGTAGTGGTGGGCATCCTGCCCCCCTGGGTGAGGGTGGTAGTAGTGGTAGGCATCCTGCCCCCTGGCTAAGGGTGGTAGTAGTGGTAGGCATCCAGCCCCCCTGGGTGAGGGTGGTAGTAGTGGTGGGCATCCTGCCCCCTGGCTAAGGGTGGTAGTAGTGGTAGGCATCCAGCCCCCTGGCTAAGGGTGGTAGTAGTGGTAGGCATCCTGCCACCCCTGGGTGAGGGTGGTAGTAGTGGTAGGCATCCTGCCACCCTGGCTAAGGGTGGTAGTAGTGGTAGGCATCCAGCCCCCTGGGTGAGGGTGGTAGTAGTGGTGGGCATCCTGCCCCCTGGCTAAGGGTGGTAGTAGTGGTAGGCATCCAGCCCCCTGGCTAAGGGTGGTAGTAGTGGTAGGCATCCTGCCCCCTGGCTAAGGGTGGTAGTAGTGGTAGGCATCCTGCCACCCTGGCTAAGGGTGGTAGTAGTGGTAGGCATCCTGCCACCCCTGGGTGAGGGTGGTAGTAGTGGTAGGCATCCAGCCCCCCTGGGTGAGGGTGGTAGTAGTGGTGGGCATCCTGCCCCCTGGCTAAGGGTGGTAGTAGTGGTAGGCATCCAGCCCCCCTGGCTAAGGGTGGTAGTAGTGGTGGGCATCCTGCCCCCTGGCTAAGGGTGGTAGTAGTGGTAGGCATCCTGCCCCCTGGCTAAGGGTGGTAGTAGTGGTAGGCATCCTGCCACCCTGGCTAAGGGTGGTAGTAGTGGTAGGCATCCTGCCCCCCTGGGTGAGGGTGGTAGTAGTGGTAGGCATCCTGCCCCCTGGTTGAGGGTGGTTGGCATCCAGCCCCCTGGGTTGGGGTGGTGGCGCGCATTCAGGCCCCTGTGTGCATATGTGGCATTGGTGATGGGCATCCCGCCCCTATGGTGCTGCTGTTGCAAGTATATTCAGATTCCCAGTGTATGTGTGTGATGTGTCGTGTACGTGTTGTATGTGTTTTGTGGTTGGTGTCTGACTTACCTTCTGCGCCGTACGCGTCCGTGCCTGTTCCGGTAGTAGATGTAGAATATTGGTATGATCGGGACGAAGGGATTCATGGTTGGTTCGTGTCGTTCGTCCTTCTCGTTGCTTCGCGTCGTCCTCGTCGCTTGGCTTCGTCCTCGTCGCTTCGCTTCGTCCTCGTCGCTTCGCGTCGTCCTCGTCTGTGCTGTGTTCGTCTCGTAGCCGTGGATCGTGTTGTGGCGCGATTCGGAGCTTATGTGCGCCTCTCCCGGATGCTTTGACGTGCCGTGCGTAGCGACGGGTTCGGCGCGTACGGAAAGCGCATCGTACTTGTCCGGCCGGACGGGGCTGCATTTTCCCTTCCGTGCGACTCGATTCGGCGTTTCCGGATTCGCCTCGGTCGGAGAACAGGACCTGGTTTGGGTGAGTACGGCTCGGCCGGAATTTTTGCTGTTGTGCGCATCGTACTTGCTCGTTCGGTGTGCTGTACGGATCGGTCGGGAAACTGGCTTTCGCATGGCTTTTTCCCGACCGAATGGTATTGGGTGCGCCTCCGACCGAGATCGGAATCGGCCCCTATGTGTTTAAATTTATCCTAGTTGCAGTTGATTCTTGCTCCAGGTTCCTCTGGGTTTGGCCACAGCGCTCGGCTGACACTCGAACTGTTAATAAAGACCTGCAAGTCTATATCGGGACACATGCTTGCAGTACAATCCACTCAGACTAGAGCCTGGATTTTGCTTCAAAAGCGTACTGGGATACTATGGCATCCCTGGGTGTCAAGTGCATTATTCTTCTCCATACCAGTCCGAGGGCAATTCTGTTATGGAAAGAATGAACCGTGACTTAAAGCAGTCCTTAACAGCAAGAGTATTAGGTACTGTGCGTAGTTGGATTCATCACCTCTACGGGTTTTAGAGGGCTATTGATAACCTCCCTAAAAGATCTCTGGGTGGACAGACCCCATGCAAAGTACTTTTTGGAATCAAAAAGTATGTTCCAGACCTTAATGGTCCAGACATTGTGGCGGCTGCCACACTGTTTGACATAGATAATCATTGTGCTGTCTTACAGGATCCACAGAAGTTCTGTGACACCAAATCCAACGAACATTTGAAGACATCTCCCTCTGCGAGAATTGAGGAGAAACAAAGACCTTCCGGCTGGATTCCAAACATTGGGGCTCAAGTTCATGAAAAAATAATGGTGAAAAAGGAGTTTGGCCCATCGTACCGACCAGCCGTGCCAGTCCTTGGCATCCAAGGCAGAAGAGCAGTCATCTTGCCTCTGCTTCCTGGTTCTAAAGGCAATTGTTTTGTCTCCATTGATCATGTCAAGTTACACCACGTGGTGTTTCTCTCCAAAAATGGGGAGGGGGCGGAGACTGCACTACAACTAATTCCTGCATCCGCAACCAGCAACACGACTGATGTGAGTACTGCTGTTCCTACTGCGTCTTCTGTGACTGATGGCGTTTATGGTGATCCACCATCAGTGGATCCACCTCTTTTGGATTTTTCGAGTCCTATGGCGGAACTGGAGCCACCAGTTTTTCAACTAACTGCTTCTGGGTATTATATGGATCAAGATGATTTTTCTTCTGACAGTTCTTCTGCTTTTGACAATCCTCCATTAAGGAGATGGG
This sequence comes from Calotriton arnoldi, assembly GCA_963921515.1. Classification (NCBI taxonomy): domain Eukaryota; kingdom Metazoa; phylum Chordata; class Amphibia; order Caudata; family Salamandridae; genus Calotriton; species Calotriton arnoldi. The sequence continues at coordinate 736,154 of CAWUFW010007308.1, read as the reverse complement.
TTTTCATTTCATGTCTGAAATGCACTTATCTGGTCCCTCCTTGGATTGCACTTTCCTTGGTTTTTCATTCCTGTGGATTGGATTTGTGACTTTTCTTCTTGCAGATTAATGGCCACTGTCTTCCAGAACGCTGTGCTACAGAACTAGTCGACGGGGTGTTGGCACCCCACACTTCTTCACATAGGTTAAAAAGAGACTTGTCCCCTGTGAACATTTCTGCTGTTCCAGTAACTGATGGAATTATTTGGGATAAAGTTCATTTCAATATATTTGGTCCTACGAAGATTCTACAGATACCATATGTATTTTGGGTTTCTATGGATGATGTAATAGTACCTGTGTTACATTCAGATGATTGGGATGTTGAAACTGTAAACTCCATGCTCTCAGAGCTGGGGTATTATACTATTTTTGAGTCAGGGGAATTGCAACTGTCCAACGTACAATTTTTAATTATACACAATGGGAACATTGCTGGACTCCCCCACAAGGGAGTTCTAAAACAGATAAAGAAAAATTCACATATTTTTTACAGGATATGATACATCAGACACAACGTCATATTATTTCAAGTTAGTCCATACAACACCAAAGAAATACATGCTTACACAAACTAAGCTAATATATACAGCTTTGTTACCCAATTGGCCATTAAAGGCTGTGATTATTGGAAGGACACCATTGATATAAAATCAATTTGGGGAACCAAACCTTGGCAAGTTCAGGGGACAGAAACTTTGTTTCAAGCATGTTTAATCCCAACACAAATGATCTTCCTGAATGACACCGTCCAGCGAACAACATGTTTGGGACTGGCTAAATTTAAAGAAATTAATGGCCCAATTATTCCCTAAATTGCCCACTTTGAAAATTGGCAGAATTTGCCAAATTACACTGATGAAGAACTCAATAGTATGTTGTAGAATGGTACATTTAATTTCACACTTTCAGGTCCTCACGGGTGGTTATTGTGGCCAGTGAACACAAATGATTGCAATGCTCGTTTTCTTAATTCCACACCAGGGTTCAGGGCAAGCAGAACCAACTCCTGATATTCCTACTCACAGCATTCATGTATTGTTACCACCTATTCAGTGGGGAAGTTGTGTCACCACTGATTGGAAAACTCCACACTGTCTGCAGTGAAACAACATCTTTCTCTCCTGTTCAAAGACATGGATTTATCAGATTTTTTATTAGGCCCTGAATCTCCACGTTTTAAAATATTTATTTATGGTACATATAATGTAATTTGGAAATTGTCACGAATGGAATCTGCCACACACTTAAGAAAAATTGATCAAGATAATTTGGATAAAGTGCTTGCTGTTGTTGATAATAGTATTAATACGCAGTCTTCTTCTATTTGTAATCTGAATAACATTAGGTCATCTGTAATTGATATTATGCAAAGTGACATGTCGACATTGTATCATGGGCAAATCAGGTTAGATCTATCATGCAATTTAGCTGGGCACTGTAAACCCTTAAGATTGGGTGCGTACCGTGGGGTTTATCTAAATGCCAGTAACGTCTTCTTGGCCTTTAATCTAACAAGTAAACAACAACTCCTGGCTAACAAAGATGCCACCTGAACAATGCTGCATTTAGAGAAGTTAGAACAACTCCAATTTACAATAGTCGAAACACCTTCAGCTGTCTGGTTAATACACGGTGTAATATCTTTACCAGTTTCAGCATTTCAATTCACAGCTTGAATGAAAAATCTTCCAGTTTGTAGATATGAACCACTAGGAGGCAGCTTCATTCATGAATTATAGTCACTCCCATTTTCCTATCGTTGTGAACGTGCCAATAAGGAAGTCTTCCATACTGGAGAAGAATGTGACTCTTCTGTCGGACCTTCACTCGTTTGCAAACACGTGACTATTCACGGTGCATGTAATGCTTCAATAGCAAATTTGGCCTGCTATCTAAAGGGAATACAGGCCCCCACAATACTCCCACTTATCACTGTCCTTTCAAATGGAACTTAATGCTTTGTGATCAAGACTGCTGCGGAATGAGAGCTGGAATCCCCTACATTTTGTCCGTCTCCCAGCTCATCACCTGCTGCAATAATGTCCTCTTTCCCCCAAGCAAGGGGGTATGGCTAGCCCGTTGTGGTCTTTCATTCCAACTTTAAAAGCAGATTTTAACAAGCTAAGCAGACTCGAAGCACTATTGTTTCAAAAAGAAGTAGCTCTCACATCTGCTTCAGAAACTTTCGAATTGCAGATGACAAGCACATCCAGTGAGATACAGTCTTTGTTAAATACAAACCTACCATTACATTTTGGCGAATTAGTTCATCATATTTTTAATGCATCTAATACTGCCGACCTTGCACACTTTTTAAGATTGTGGGCTCTGGCTTAGTTAGTTCATTCCAAACAATTTTTGGAGTAATACCATCTTTTTATTCATTCTCTTTTTTCCAGTGTGTTTGGCAGATTCCCACTGCTGTTATTCCTCATTTGCGGCATTTTGATTCTATTTTTGCTATTCTGCAATGGATGTGCACTCCCTGGAATTACCATCACTCCAGCTGTGTTATGAGTGCATGCTTCGATTCTTTAGAATCTTATTGCTCCAAGAACTGGATCTTGATTGGTCACTGTAATTCCGACCTGTCTGGTTTACCTGCGTGCAACCCATGTTTCACTACCTCTGGTGCCCATTCGAATGGGCACTGGATATTTGCTTGACTTTGCAGACACCAGCTCCTGTGGACATTGACCTGCTGATGAGTCCATTAATTACCCATTTTCAGAGTTGTCCCTTGGGCCTACGGCTTCTTCATTACACGAGCTATGAACCACTCCTACCCTAGGAGATGTGTGCATCGGCACATGAATCACTAAATAGTGCCTCTAATAACAGAGATGCAGATTGCCCGGCAACTTTCTCAGCATCGGCTGAGACCGAGGATCATATCTGTTCTCTGGAACTTATGAACTGGGCTGTAAACCAATCGTCAACGGTGGAGACTGAATCCGTTCTGGATTCACTGGCCTTTGAATTTGCGAGTGACATCGTAGATACCTCTAACATACCTTAAATTCTGCACCTTTCTCGAAATTGACATCTTATTTTTTTTTTATTATTTCGAGAATATAATCCTTTCATATAATATGTTTACTAGCAATGTTTTGAATTTGCTTATTTTGTATTTTTTTATTATTTAGTCAGTTGCTGTGTCACTGTCCTGACCAAAGGTAGGGTGTTGTGTATTTCCTACAGGCTGCACATGATCTGTTATTTAGTTCTGCTGGGATTCAGATGGAACATTTCATACAAGGTCGAAAAACACTGTGCTGTGTTTTCTCTGTGCTTGGGCACTAACACCTAGGCATAATAGAAAAATACAGCTACTGGTTTGAACATGCAATTCTTATCATATATGCTGGGACTTGTCGTTTTGAAAACAGAGAGGACACATTCTCGAAGAGCACAGGTCCTGAGCCGAGAGAGAGCTCTGCTGCCTATGATGTAGAACAACTACTTATGTATGCCAGGTATGAGGTCCCCCTTTAATCTCAGAGATCTATAATATAGCACTGTGTTTTCTATAGTGAGGGTAGGCTTAGACAAATCTGTCTTTCATATGACAGGGCTTTATATTGTGTATAGTCTGCTCATTATGATAATCACATTCTTGACCTGTATATGTCTTTTGATTGTAGCGCAGTTATTAGAAAATAGAGCACAATATTTTCAATAAATAATGGAAGCTTTCTTTGTGTCTCTTTTCTGTTTATTGTGGATACATATGAGTAAGAGAACGAAAGGTGATGGCCTGCTACCGCGATCCCTGAGAGGGTCTAGAGTGTTGTGTTCTGGGGTGTCAATTTACTTGTTTCTATGGAAAGGTTAGGAGAGCAAGTAAGGCACTATGAGATAGTCTGGATTTGGGCCCATAGGTACTGATGAGTATGGTGAATCAGTTCCTACATGCTGATATTCTGTGGTCCCAGGCATAGTTCTGTTTCTAAGCAGAATCCCTGCAACATGTCCTGGTGCAGACAAAGCGGAAACACGGCATGTCACACATCCCAGTGTGCCATGTCCCCACACACTGCATGTAATATTTTAAAGTCACCCCTTTAGCAGGCCTGACATCTCCAAGGTTAGGATGCTGAATGTTACATGTGAAGGCATACCTGCATAGGCAGATACACCCCTGTGCTGGTCAGTCCTTTTATTGCCAGTGCAAGTGACCAGGGAAGCCATTTTAAAACATGTGCTGGACACTGGTGAAAACGAGTTCCCCAGCTACATGATGACTTCACTGAAGATAGGGATGTTTGGTATACCTATACATGCATCCTGAGGGAAGCTTAGAGGTGCCCCCTGAAAACCTACCAGCCTCAGGTGTGCTCCCTGACTGGTTTCTGCCAGCCTGCCACCTGAGACACTGTTCTGACCACCTAAGGTAAGAGCCTCTGCTCTCAGGAGGCCCAGAAGAAAAGTCTGTCCGGCAAGAGTGTGTAACACTCCCTCCCACAGGATGACCTGCTGATTAGGCTTACTAGGCAGCAGGCTTCAAAGTGCTGATGCCTTTGGAATGTAAATCTGGCTCTTCTCACAGGAGAGGAAGCCAACCCCCTTTGTCCAGGACCCCCTTGGTTCCTGTACAAGTGGGAAAATTAGCTTGTCAGGTAGGTGTGCCACCTCCAGGCTAGAACCACCCCTAAGGTGGGCTACACTGAGGTGGACACTATTTTTCAGACATAGCTATCTTTGTGATGGAATACTTAGGAATTCTGGGACAGGCTTATGCCCACTTCCAATGGGAAGTGGTCATATAGGGAGCGCAGTGACCCCAAGGGTCAGTACCCAATTGGATACTACCCAATACTCCCCTAAAACCCCTAAATTCAGTATTTAGGAGAGTCCTTGTCACCAGAGAAGCTGATTCTGATGACCTAAGAAGAGAGAGGACACACACAGAAGAGCCGCAAAAGCAGAGAGGAGAGAAGAAGCAGCTGACCTGGTACCAGCCCCACCGGCCTGTCTGCGTCCCTCGTCAGAAACTGTGCCAAAGTCGACTCGTCCTGCAGTTGTTGACTATAGAAACCTCGGAGGACTGCCTGCCTTCGATAAAGAACCAAGACCTCCTGTGGGACAGCATAACTGTTCCCTACATCTGGCATCAACTCCAAAAGAAAGGATTCTGAGCCCTCCGGAACTGCCCTACACCTGACACTGCACCCGTTGCTGCAAGCCCGAGTCGAAGTGGGCCAACAGTGCCATCAAGGTTCCCCAGTCATCCTGAGCCTGAGTCCATCATGGTTTTTCCACTTGTGGACACTCCGATATCGCCTGCAGCCCCTGCACTCAGGCCCCCTCTACCATGACTGCTCCGGTAAGGAAAAACCCAACGCCTAAGAACACCTCTGCACCTGTTGTCCCTGGGCCGTGGAGAAGAGGACCTGTAGTGCCAGAGGCACTCCCATGTATTGGGACCACGTGATGACCTTTGACTACCATTGTTTTAATTGAGTCTATGGGCCATATTATCAAGAACGGCGCAAACATTATCGCCGCTTTAGCAGCAGGAAACTGCCGCTAAAGCGGCGATAAGGGGCTTGATAATATGCCCTAGAGAATTCCAATAGAAGCCCAGGTTTGATGTCCTTGACACCCGAACCTGGGCTTCTATTGGAATTCTCTTGGGCATATTATCAAGCCCCTTATCGCCGCTTTAGCAGCAGTTTCCTGCCGCTAAAGCGGCAATAATGTTTGCGCCGTTCTTGATAATATGGCCCTATGTGTTTTAGTCCACTTTGCACTTGCATTTCGTGTCTCCTTAAAGCTTCTAAGTGGGAGTGTTTGCTTTTTATAGCCTTGCCAGGAACCGAACATGTGGAATGTGCATTTGAAAGCATGAGAGAGAGAGAAAGGTGTGTAATGTACTTCTCTGTCTTGGAGTGTAGTGTTATATGCAGTGGTGCACAAATGTACATTGTGTTGTACATTGGGAAGTTTTATGAAGTTTTTACTATTGGCTTTGACATGGCCTCATGCCATCTTGAATTCTGACTCTGTCTAGCTTGAGCTTTAAACACACAAGGAGGTCCCCAGATCACTCACGTTGTTTAGGTTATCCACGTTCAAGATTATTTTCTGTACTTTTGAAGATGTTTTCTGTACTTTTGGAGCTGTTTTCTACTTTCTCAAGCTTCACTAAGATAAGGGGCTGGAACATGTGGGAGCGCAGAAGAATACTTGAGAACTCCTTTGCATTTGGAATGCTTGTGGGAGATTGGCCAACTCCAGTTAGATTCCTTGGTGCAGAGGAGGTCTTCTCTGAAACGCCTAGTGAACTGAGATTATAAAACTAAGATCTGTTGACTTGGAAAGCGGGATTTTGTTTTGACCTGAAGGGATGGACGCATCTTATTCAGTGTAGCAGTTCCCGGCTTGCTGAGTCTCTTGACCCCAGCTGTGAATCCCCCAGTCTGGTGTGGGCTAAGATGAAGTTATTGAAGTAGGTGATGTATTTTCTCTGATTATTGGCATTGTGATGTGTAAATGTTTCTGTGTGTACATTCAAGTCTCCAGTGGTCATAATCATCTGATGTATTCTGTGTATATATCTTTATATCTTTTCATGCTTTCCTTTAATTCCTTATGTCTGATTACTTGTATTTAACAGTGCTTATTTCTTGCAGTGGATGTCCAGTATTGTTATCATTATTATTATCTGCTTGTATTTATCCCATGCATTTAACAGTTGCATTTGCTTACTTGTAAGTGTGTTATTATTGCTTGTACATATATAAATATATATCTATATACGTTTGCATAGTGTTTCATTTGACATCTAGGAAAGCCTTTCTGTTAGAGTGTTGCACAAATAAAACCCTGCGCTTTATTCTGAAAACTGTGTGTGCCTGCGTGTGGGATAGCTGTATTCCTATTATTTGGGAGTGCGAAGCAATACAGGACCAAAGGTGTCCCTTCATCCCCCGAGCATCGTGAGGCCTGAGTCCCCCTGGTCAGTGGGGTAACGAAACTAGAGGGGGCTCACCTGCAAATTACATAGAGGGGGCCCCTTACGCTCTGGACCCAGTCATGAGCTTTCGGCCGCTACTCCTGCACTGTGCCGAGGGGCCCCCGCACTGCGGGGGCTACAGGGCTATTGTTACGCCACTGCCTCTGGTGGTTCAGCCCTACTGGCCTCCTAGCCAGAGCCTGCAGCCTCTTTTTACAGGCTGAGACTGATCTCTATAGAATAACATTGATAGAATAACATTGGGCTCCTGATGCTGTTTTCCACCCTGCACCCTGCCGCCCTCATGCCGCTGGTGGTGTACTGCCTTGGACCTTGCCCACCACTCACGTTAACTCCTGGAGATTGGTCCGGTGAATTGCTGTACTCTACCTGTTTGTTCTTCCTTCCATAGGATAACATTGCAGAACTCAAAAATTGCCCTGCGCCCACTTTTTGAACTGAAAATAATTTATATTTTCTCTGATACTTGATATTTTTATAAATTGGTCTGGATCTCCTTCTTGAGTCGTGTGTGTCATTTATTGATCATTGTGTGTATTTGCAGATGTCTTGCACTCCTCTGTGTTAAGCCTAAGGCTGCTCGACAACACTACCTTCTACCAGAGCACTTTGGGATTGTATAGCAAGCACCTGTCCACTCATAAGGGAATGTCTGGACTTTTTACACAGTATATCAGAGTTTTGATATATCACATAAAGAGCCAGCTTCCTACATGGATTGATCACCATTTCGAATTCAGCTTGATGTCTTAAACCCTTCTCAACTACATACCTATCCCCCGGTCTTTATTTCCTGAAAACACAATATACTCTCAAAGTACCCTCTCAACTCAATGTTTCTTCCTCCCTACCCCAGCGTGGTAACATCAGCCGTATATATTCTCATCAGCCCCTCAGTAATGAGTGGTACCCGGGCACCTGATTCTACTAACAACTCAACTTCCTTTCCAGCCACTAAGCCCTCAATATGTCCTTCACCCTTTTAACTGCTCTCTGCCTACACTCCTTAACACATTTTACTTTGTACCATTTTTCTCCATTGTCATTTCCATATTATTGTCCTCTTCACCCCAATCTTCATTGCTGACATACCTTACCATCAGACCTCTGTTGAAATTGTGAAATGGTTTACATTTGTTGCATTCCTTCCCCATGGAAGAACAATAGCATGCTGCTATGTGGTGCCATGATCCAGACTTGTAACCGGTGACTCCTGGACAGACATATTTTTCACTGCTGAAGTCACTACTAATTGTACTACTCTCCGCTGTCATACCTCTATAATGTTTCTCTCTATTTCTCACCCTTGCTACCACACTGGAATCCATTTCACTCATTAATTCCTTTACCCCCTCGTGGGACTGTGCGGTATCTTGTCTTATCCAGGATTTATTTTTCACTGTGGAACTCACTGGAGTTCCTTCTCACTGTATTCTGTACTAGGATGTTATGGATTGAACTGCGGAGAGTTGGAGGCTGCACTGGGGGACTAGAGTGGGAAGAGGTGCCTTTCCTAATAAATGTCATCTTGGCTGTGCCGTATTTGTTTACTGGATGATTGCCTTCTACAGACTTCTCCACACATATTGCAACTTCAATAGCTTTTTCCAGCATCAGTTTTTACAATTCAACAATTGTTCTTGGACTTGTTTTTTTTAAACTTTCTCTCACCACTAACTAATCTCATTTGAATTCACAATCATTAGCTAAACATTTGAAGTAGTAATATATGTCTACAATGTCTAAAGGCGCTTGCACTCATAAAAAGTGTGTAGACCACTGCATTCTTCTGTCCTTCAAAATAAAATTCCATTTGTTTCTGCAATGAAAGTCATACAGTATTTTTTTGTTTCGTTTTCTTCCTCATCTTGCATACAATCTGGCAAACTACCAAACGCTGTATCCGTCAGCACCACAGTGGTATACCATCAACTTTTTCCTCTCTGGTTGGAATTTCAAACCTTCAATTGCCTCCATTTAAAGCACTTAGCCATGTTTCCCATTTCATCGCTGGAGTCCCTAGATCCTGGAAAATTATGGTGCTGAGTACCATTCTGCATAATTATACTGCTTTCACTATTCCTTTTATAGCACCAGAGCAATTGTATTTTTGCTTTCCACAATGCTTGTTTATTATGCACAGGCAGCTTTCCTACTCTTGTACCCACTTTATCCTGCTTTGGTGTGCATATCATAACGATATGTTCCCTGTTACTGTACTTCACAGATTAACGTGTGCATATTACTCTTGCACATTTCAAACTCGTGTGTCCACCTTCTCAAAACGTTTCTTTCTTTTTAGGTCTCGTCTAACACAGTGCATGTGCTGTCTCTTGCAAGACATATTGTATTCTAACAGTGGAATTAGAGGCCACCCATTGCTTCCCATTGGTTGGCTTCATTTTCACACTCATTTGCTTGCTTTTTATTGGTCAGCTGCAGTAGGCTGCCTTCCTCTTCATGTGTTTTTTTCCTCCCTGACACATGAACATATTACTTGTGTATTTCCACTGCTCATTTTTTTATTGCTACTTTTTCTTTGTGTTTAAGAACGCTACAGGAGTGTGTCTTTTTCAGCTGTCCCCCCTCATACTTCTATCCGCTCCATGTTCTTTCCTCTCTCTGACACTCCGCTGTCTGTCGTGTTGCCTACCACCCTTCCACCCCTCCGTTGTCCGTGTGTCCCCATCTGCCATCCCTTTCTTATCCGTGTCCCACATCTGCCATCCCTTTGTTGTCCATAATGCCCTCACCTGTTGTCCCTTCATTGTCTGTGTTGTCCTGCAACCAGCTGCCCTCCGGCATCAGTGTTGCCTCGCCCAGCCCTCCTCCATCCATTGTCTTTGTTAAACCCTCCGTTGTCTATGTTGCCCCCACTAGCCATCCTGCCTCGGTTGTCTGTGCTGCCCCCCACATGCTTTCCTGCCATTTTTCATGTTTCTACCACCAGCCCTCCCTCCATTGTCCGTGTTGCCCCCAACCACCCTCCCTCCAGTGTACGTGTTGTCTCCGGCCAGCCCATCCTCAATAGTCCATGTTGCACCTTGTTGTCTATGTTGCCTCCATCACACACCCTTGCTGCGTTGTTCACTGCCCCTCACACCTGACCTCCCTTCTTTGTCAATGTTGCCCCTCACCCCACCTCCCCTTCCCAATGTCTGTTACCCCTGCCAACCACCTTCCTTTGGTTGTCTATGTTGCTTCTGTCACCCGCCCTCCCTCCGTTATCTGTGTTGTACCTGCCACCCACCATACCTCCCTTGTCCATGTTGCCCCTCCTATCCGCCGTAACATAAAAAGCGATGTGACGTAGATCGCACTGGCCGCGTCATAGCATTTTTCCCCCACACACTCCGTTGTCTGTGTTGCACCACCACACTCAAATGAAGGTTGCCTCCCACCAAAATAAAAACAAAATGCTATAACCCAACCAGTGCTGGCTGCATCATAGAACTTTCATTTAAAAACTTTTAGACAAGCTGCTGTACAACATGGCAAAAAACGTTGATAAAGGCAATACCTTACATAGGTGCTGCCTATTGACTTTGCCAATGTGTGTTTCATTAGGTTTTTTTTTTTTTTGTCCTCATTCTGCCAACTCTCTTGCTGGTATTACTCTTGTCTCAGTTACCAAGGTGGGGGGAAGAGCATTTCCACACAAGAATACTGCTGTTTCCAATTCCATCTCCTTCCCAGGTGAACCTGAGACAGGGAGAGCCAGGACCAAGAGCATTTGTGGCTTAATCATCGGACCTACTGGAACGCTGGCTCCACTCCACCAACAATAACCATACTTTCTCCCTACTCATAGGATCGCAGGCCATATCTGACTGACTTGTGCAGATTATGTTTTTGAGACAGTCGGAGAAGCATGGTGGGCTTCCAGATTTCCAAAGCCTACAAATCTCCCGTCTCGCCAGGAGAATTCCACAGAAAATAAATTTGGAGTTGACAGTGTTTATTCGAGCTGGACCATCTTGATAAAGCCCCAAAAATATAAGTTTAGGGCTTACCTTTATTTGTTGACCCGTTACCTCTGCAAGGAAATTACATATCTCAGTCCAATAACCAGCAATCTTCGGACACGTCATAAATAGATGGATATCATCTGCCGATGAAAGAATACATCTTGGGCATACGTACGGGTTTCCTGTGACTCTTGACAGCTTGGCTGGAGACCAATAAACTCTATGGGGTATATTCACAAGAACGTGCGCTAAACATCTCCAAAAAAGCTTAACGCAACTTTACACATCGCAGTCTATCGCGGGAAAATAACCCTGTGTTAACGTGGAATTCACAACACGGCGGTACCATGCGATAGAATCCCGAAAACGCGGCCAATGTCCGCGATACAACCACCGCGACGGAGATAAAAACACAAACCCCAACGCAAAAAAATGTGCGATGAGCCCATTCACGATGAGGAAAGCAGCGATAAGCAGCGTCAGGCCCGCGATACACACACGGCAGGCGGGAATAAGCACAAAAAAAGCAGGAAAAAGAAAGACAAACCAAACAGAAAACAACAGCGAAGCACAATGGAGGCAGTCGGAGCTAGTACACAACCCCACAAGCACCATTGGCAACAAAACATTGTACATGGCAGGCCATCGTGGACAAGGTGAATGCAGCCTGAGTGCGGAGGAGGACAATGGAAGACAACCAGAACAGCAGGAATGATGCGAAACGCTAAAACAAGCAGAAACACGCCAACAACCAGAAGGCAGCAATGCACACCGGAGGTGGGAGTCCAGCGCCACACCAGGAGCTGGATGACATGGAGGAAATGGTGTCCACCACATCAGTCTGGAGATGGTGGCAGGAGTCGGGGACCGGAAACTGCTCAAAATCAACAGACACAACAGCAACAGGGAGAGAAACGACCAGGGACTGGGGGACGGGGGAGATGGGCACAATGGCACACATGCACAATTAAGCACAGCACAACTGCAAACAAACCATGCCCAAGAGTAACAACACCAACCAAGAGCACAAGTCACACAAGTCGGCAATACCACACCACTGAACAAGCACAGAAGTGAAAACCACACTGCCTGAAAGGGAGAAGGGTGAGCCAAATCAGAGCTGAAGAGCCAAATCAGAGCTGAAGGGCCAACTCACACACAATGCAGCACACACACATAGGAAGCAGAGTACCCCAACATCGGACACAATGTGGTACAAACAGCAACATTTGCACAACCGAACACAGGACACAAGTGCACCCGCTTGTGGCCAGTAAATGGCCATACGCATCTGGCAAAGCACGAAACAGGGACATGATAATGCACAAGTACAAGCCCACAGCCCTGATGGGGTAGCAATGCATGTATGGTAGGGACCCAGATAGGCCGTGACACACACATTGGCATACAAATGAACACTCATCACAGTTGGAGACAAGTGAAGGTGCGGAAACTTCATCAACAATTGCGTGTCAGTACGGCCAAGAGAAGTGCCACAACATGGAGACCAATGCAGCAGCATGTCTGAATGAGGAACGTTGGAAAGCGCCCATGTCCACCCCGGGGGAGTCCATCACCCACACAAGTGAGTGCCAACCCGCGTTGGTTGTCCACGCATGTATCCGGAGTCCAGGCCAATGCAGCCATGTCCACTGTCATCTTGGGACATGTGACCAGATCCCCAACATGCAACCAGGCGTCGGGACACGTGCAATGGGTCACATTCAGTTGTGGCTGCAGGTACGTTGTCACTCGCCCATGAACGCGAGTGCAGCAGCGTAGGCCAACATTTCCAATATGAGCTCGTTGTCGACTACATCTAACATGTCGGCGACGTAACCCATCAGCTGTCCCGGACAGATGTGCTGACTCCAACCCCTGGCCCCAATTGGCACCAAAGTCCAATAGGGGAGCGGCTCAATGTGGTCACCGCACACGACGAGTCGTGCAATCTCACAGGTCCAGTTGCCAGCATGCATGCCAATCATCCAGGCATGCCATAAACTGGCATCACAGTGACACTCCTGGTCGTGGGCCAATAGGGGGCGCACACACACGTCGAAATCCAGTTCAGCTACCGTTACGTTGGCGAGGCAGACATCCATGGTCCACTCGAATATGCACGAGCGACAATGCAACACAGGCTGAACGCAGGTGACGTTGGCAAGGCGGAAGCTGAGCCGGTAACTGATCCACAGCACTGCCAATGGCAGTGCCCCCAGTACATGCAGCAGACGTGCACGGTACCGGTCCATGTGACTGGGGTTGTGCATGTGCCCGGGATGGTCTGCCATTGCGTCAGTGGCTTTGCCTGCAGCGGCACTGTGCTGACCTGCGCCAGTCCTGTGGATGAAATGCCACAGCTCGGATCAATGAGCAGTGTCTGTGTCCAACGGGTGCAGGCCTGGGATGGGGTGGGAGTACGTGTGAAGGCCATTTCACGCACGCTAACTACGACCAAGGACTTCTGTGTGTGGGATGTGTACACGTTGGTCTCACATCGGGCAGTGCGTAGTGTGGGAGTCAGCAAATGCTATCATATCTGTCAGGGGGTGCTGGGCACATGCAAGTCCCAGCTCGGAGCTGCAGATGTGCTTCCGCCTGATAGTCCAGACAAAGGATCTTTCATCCCTACAGTCAGTTTACCATCTGCTTGCATACAGGAGATGTGCAGAGGCCTGTCGTGGGTGGGGTGGGATGTCTGTGACCCAGGGAATCATGGATGATATGCCGAGCACGTGGCACATGAGCAGCCTCACTGTGTGTTACGTTGCCTCACAGCTGCTCCTCCCTCCCACGAGCCCTCACACTTGTGTGCGCTGCGCGGTTGCATCACGTGCACTCCTACGGCACACCATTGTCATGCCTGTCTGCGCATGTCCAGCGGCATGCCAACAACACCGTGATGCTGGACATTGAGGGTGTGCAGCCACGTGAGTGTAGGCCAATGGTCTGGACAGGGCGGACACAGGTGTACAGTCCATGGCTGGCTGTGATCGCGCTGCGATTGAGGCTAGGCATCTGACTCATGCAGCCGCAGGACTGATACACACAACACTTGGCATGTATGAGCCAAGACCCCGAGCGGTCTTGCGCTCCTACATTTCCCCGTACGTGCGGGCCCGCACTCCGGGTGCATGCTACATTGCAACATCGACTACTGTGGCCCTGGTGGCGACAACACTCCAACACAGAGACACGATTACCGCACTTCCTGCTCAAGGCCAGACCAGAGCCATGCCCTGATCCCCCTGCCGAATCAGCACACCCCGGCGCTGACCTGACATATGCTGGACCAGCACATGCCGCTTGTGCATGCAGGGGGGGCGGACGAAGCTACATGTCCAAGGTCTTAGCCACTGCTGAGGTGACATGGTATCGCCCGCTGAAGACAGCACACTGTGATGTTGCAGGGCTCGGGCCCATCATGCTGACATAATGACCACACAGACACACTTGCTTAGATGGTGTGAATGGCTACGGGCACGTGCGCCCGGCCACTTTTATTAGCAGGCTCACATGTCGAGTGACACCTGTGTTGGATGTGTGTGGGGTGTGTGTACACCAGCCGTCATGGAGTGCCTGGTGCAGTCAAAAAACGACAACAGTGTACATCGTAAAGGACACAACCATTCAACCATAAAGGCTCCATGACTTGAGCTGCACAGAGTTAGTGGCCCTGGATGCACAGCGTCCTGCACGGGCCTACCGCCACGGGCCGCTGAATTGCGGTGCACTGGGGCAGGGTCACGAGAGCAGAGCAGGTTCTCGTAGATGTCAAAGGGGGTTGTCGTGGAGTGTCTCGGTGGACAGTGGAAGGTGTACCCCCAGGGCATGATGCAGAGGGCAGAACCACGCAGAAACAGTCACTATGGTGGAGATGAATGGAACAGACACACGTCGAACACCAAGTCCGTCCCAGCCAGATGATGATGCAGACACCCCCCAGGCCATGGACTCAGACGCCACCAAAGTTCAACCAGAGAGTGCCCATGACTCATTGCGCACAGAGTTAGTGGCACCGGAGCTGATATGGGATGCCGCCTGCGATGAGGCGTGTCCAATGGTGTGAACTCCTCCATAAGTTACCCAAGACACAGTTCCACATGTGTGACCTACTGGACCGCAGTGAAGGCCTGAGGCAGCAGTCAGCAGGGGCCCTCATCCAAGTGTCGCCGGCTTACATCGGATGGTCCCACCGGCCTGCGTAGTTCAGGTTCGGTGGCACCACGGGACACGGACTTGCGGTGAACAGGGTTAGTGGCACCAGGTCAGTTGTTGCTAGTGTTCGATCACCTCCGTGACGAGGATCCGGCTTTCATCCAGACTGAACCGCATCTTCCTCTTACTCCTCTCCGTGCGTTCACTGGTATGGACTCTGCCATTCAAGAATCACGACTAAGTGCTAGATGTGGGACCTACTGGACCGCAGTGTAGGGCGGGGGCAGCGGTCAGCACGGGCCCACAGACACGTGTCGTGTGCTTGCGAAGCAGAGTTTGGGACACTGATCGAAGGGAGTTCAGTGATATATACGCGGCAATTAACATTTGGTCACTGCCATTCTTAACTCAGGACACAGTTCCACATGTGGGACCTACTGGACCGCAGTGTAGGCCTGAGCCCTCATCCAAGTGTCGCAGGCTTGCGTTGAACAGGGTTAGTGGCACCACGTGTCGCCGGCTTGCGTTGAACAGGGTTAGTGGCACCACGTGTCACCGGCTTGCGTTGAACAGGGTTAGTGGCACCACGTGTCGTGTGCTTGCGATGCAGACTTTGGCATCACTGATCGGAGGGAGTTTAGTGATGTGGACGCTGCCACAGACTTTTGGTCACTGCCATTCAAGACTCACGACTCAGTACAACATGTGCCAACAACTGGGCCGAAGAGTACGCCGGTGGGGTATGTCAACGAGAAAGGAGTACTGTGGGCCAGCGTAGTGGAGGCCAGCGATGGTCTGCGGAGGCTGCAAAGGTCGCGGGACTGGGGCTTGGAGCTTGGAGCTTGCACCGGCACGTGGTGGGCCCTCTTTGACACACGCCAGTGTCGGCAGGTGAGCGGAGCCTCCTTGGTGCGCTGGGGCAGGCAAGATGGGTCTGGGGACCAGCGGCCTGGGGTGCAGCAGGCGCACAGGGTCGCAGGCCCCACCGCTCACGGCGTCGGCCTCGTGGCGGGCTGAAAGGCGCCGCCCTGGCAGACACGTTGGCCATTCCGAAAGAGAACCACGCCCAGTGCGACGGGGTTTTTATTCACATCCCTATGCAGGCCTGGCGTACGCAGGGCCAACCCACTCCGCCCGCGTCTACAGGGGGGGAACGTAACGAGTGACATTTCCGCGTTCTGCCCCACAGCCTGAGGTGACATGGTAGCGTCCACTGGCCACTACACTCCATGCACCAGCAGTTGATGTCCCAATGGAGTCGTGTTGTCGTGTCTGGTTGGTTGGCATGTTGTGTGGCATGTTGCATGTGGTTTTGCTGCGTGCCCATTGCCAGTGTCGTGAGTTGCATGACTGTGGAGTGGAGGTGTGTGGTGTGTTCATATGGTACTTACCAACGAGCAATGCATTTCCATAGGTGCCATCCTGGAAGCGCTGGTTGATGATGGACTGTCGGAAGATGTATGAATCATGCACACTGCCTGGGTAGTTGGCCACAACATTGTTGAGGAGTCCCCGGTGGTCCACTATTGCCTGCACATTGATGGACTGCGTGTGCTTTCTGTTGAGGTAGTTGTGTGCAGTGTCGGCAGGGGGCACGAGGAGTACATGTGTGCAGTCGATTGCCCCCAACACGTGAGGGAATCCAGCTATGGCGTAGAAGCCTTGCTTGGTCTCCAGCTGCTCCTGCGCAGTGTGGGTGAAGTGGAGGTGCTGGGGGACCAGGCTGATGATGGCATCCAGGACAGGTGTGTTGGACTTGGATAGGGCTGGCTGGGAGACTCCTCCGACCCCTGCAGTTGTGGGTTGGAAGGTACCAGAGGCCAACATGTGCAGCACAGCCAGTAGCTTTGTCTGCGGAGGGATGTTGGTTGGCCGCTGTGTTGGTACCGTCAGCCTGTGGGCGATGTGGGTCAGGATGCGAGGATGGTTGTCCTTTTGGGCCTGTAGTGGGCAATGACCTCCTCTGGCGTTAGGTCTGTGCGGCTGGTGCATTTAAGGTGGGTCCGCTGTCTTTGTCTACGCTGCCTCTGTGGTGGTCCGGGGGGGGGCGGGTGGGTCCTGGGGGGGGGGCGGGTGGGTCCTGGGGGTGGTGGCGGGCCTGGGGATGGTGGCGGTGGGTGTTGTGGCCCTCATGGGTCTCCGAGCTGCATGATCATTGTCTCCATGGCATCTTGTCTTCAGATGTGGCTCTGGACTGGGCTCCCTTTCATACTGCAGGTAGTCGACCTGCTTAACACCAGCAAAAGGCAGGTGTTAAATCCCTGCTGCTACCGCGGCTTATCGCCTGTTTTTGGTTCGCATCGCAGATCTGGCTGTTCGTTGTGAAAGTGGTGTAGTGGTATTTTCGTGAGTTTTTGCACGGGAACGCCTACTCTGCATCTCATTAGGGTTAGTTGGTGGTGTCACCCGTGGAGATAAATTTTGCGGCAGTTATCGCGGGAATACTGGCGATGTCTGCAGTTTGCACCCGCTTGTGAATGGGGCAATAAATCTTTCTCCTCTTTTGATGCGCTAAAGTGCCGATAACTCGGCGATAAGTCCTTGTGAATATGCCCCTATAAGTAGTGAAAAGATGGTTATGCTTAAGCGAAGCAGGTTTCACCATAGCTCGTAAAATAGAAAAAGAATCATACCAGACCTGCTTAGGATTTCCACCCTCGAGTTCTTCTGCCCAGAGCTTAGAAATATCAGAGATAGAGTCATCATCAGCCTACACAAAGGCCCAATACCACAAGGAAACTTCCTTTTTCAGGGAGCCTGTTCTCATCACCTGGTCGGTCCATGAGTCCTCTTCCTCCTCTACCCAAGCTTGTGTGGCCCACCAAGAACAAAGTTGGTAGTATTTGAACCTTGTTAATTGTCCCCTGGTACAATTACTCAGCACTTCCCAACTCACTAGACTTGAAGCCGTTTTGAGATCTCCCCAATACAGTAACCCAGCAGATTTTAATGGCTGACTAAGCTGATCTCTCAAGCATTCGGGGGTTCCCGGGGAATACCAGATTGGAGCCCGGGACGAGTAGTAAGGAACTCCTAGTTTTTTCCAAAAGTACATCCAAGTTCTTAAGGCCCCCTTCAAAATCTTCAGTCTCACCTTTTTAAAGTATTTCGGGTCTCCATATTTAAACAAAAAGTGGCTCTGCCCTTGACTCACATCCCTTAACATTGCCCCAAAAAGTAGTCCCAGGGGAGACCGATTGACTTTGTTAGCGAGCATACGAAAGTTCTCAAAATGAAATGCATGACAGTATGCAAGGAGATCCGGAAGGGCCAGCCCCCCCAGCTCCAGCCTCCTCCTCAGCTTTTTCCAGGATATCCTGGGCTCCTTCGAAGCCCATACAAAACTACCTATCTTCCCCTGGAGCTTAGCTATATCTTCTTTATAGAAAGTTAAAGGAATTGAATTAAAGAGAAAAGTAATTTTTGGGAGGACAATCATCTTAATGAGAGTGACACGACCGTAAATGTTTAAAGGTAGATTAGCCCACCTGACCAATAGCCTCCCTATCTCTTGACTGACTTTTTTCCAGTTTGTTCTGGGGACGTCTTCCAGCTTCTGTGTTATTAAGATACCCAAATACCGCATTTGGACCTTCGCCCCCAAACTATGCTTTGCCTGATTCCATTCCATAATTTCGGTTTTTCCACTATTCACCTTCTAGCCCAAAATCATACCAAAGCTTTGCGCCTTGGCCAACAAGTTAGGAATTGCCACCTCCGGATTAATGGTATAGAGGATCAAATCGTCCGCATACAGAGCCACTTTTGCCACCAGACCAGCAAATTTTAAAGGAAAGATGGTGGAGTCTGCTCTAATCAGGCTTGCAAATGGCTCTATATACAGATTGAACAGGAGCGGAGACAGGGGACACCCCTGTCTCGTGCCTCTAGTGATGTCAAACCAATCAGACTGCTCCCCATTCACCAACACCCTGGCTCTAGGCAGATTGTATAGATTTTGGACAGCCCTCACCATATTCTGCGGAAACCCAACGTTTTTTAAGGCTTCCCAAAGGTAGGCCCAGTGTACTTGGTCGAAAGCCTTAGCAGCATCTACAGCTACTGTAGTCACAGGTAGATTCTGAGCTTCCGCCAAATCTATGACCCCCAGCATCACAAAAGTAAGGTCATTAAGCTGCCTCCCAGGGATAAAACCTCTTTGGTCCTGATGAATAACTCCCTTAATGACCTGGGCAACTCTAGCAGCTACTATCCCTGAAAAGATCTTGTAGTCAGAATTCAAGAGCGATATTGGCCTATATGAGTCTACTTTCAACGGATCTTTATTTGATTTCCAAGATTAACGTTACAGTGGCCTCTGCCCAAGACCGCAGGACTATTTCGCCTTATATATATATTACGTTAAATAGCACTTTCAGGATCGGGGCTATTTGATCAAGGAGTTGAGAATAAATCTCAACTGGAAGGCCATCAGACCCAGCTGCCTTCCCCCTGCCATCTTCCTAATTTGTGCCCTGACCTCTTCCTCCGTGATCTCCGCCTCTAAACCCCTCTTTGCTCGATTGTTAATTGCGGAAGCTCCGTCTTATCTAACCAGGCCTCTATGCTCTCTTTCCTGGGAGATATATCCTCTATATATAAACTACTCATATATCTCCGGGCCTCACCACATATTTCCAAATTAGTATTCAACAAAGCTCCCGATTCTGCATCTATCAGGTTTCGAATTAAATTTCTCGCCTTATCTGTTTTTGCTTTCCAGGCCAAAAGTGAGCTGCACCTCTCTCCATATGAGAAATGCTGCAGCTTACTTACTTTCCACCTGTCTAATAGTCTTTTATCCAGTTGCCCTTGTTATTCTGCCTGTAAATGCTCTAGTTCTTTGCTAAGGGCAGGAACTCTACAGGAACCCTCCAATGATGCCTTCTGAAGATCGCATTCCTTAACCTTAATCTCTTTAATTCGATCCTTATCTTCCTGCTTCAGCACACGCCTCTTACCCACCATTATGGAACTAACTATTGCCCTTAAATATGCTTTAAAAGCATCCCACACAATTTGTATTTTAGCTGAACCGCTATTAGCGTGAAAAAAGACATCTGTCTTAACCACTAAATCTAGTACCACCCTCTCATCTAACAAGATGGTCCTATCTAAGATCCACCTTTTCACACCAGATTTTTGATGATGTATTAGGGACAGAAAAACTGCCGAATGATCTGGAGAGAATGGCAGGAACATGTTTAACCCCTTCCACCTCAGCTAATAATTCCTGATCTATCAAAAAGTAGTCGATACGGGAATTATGCCCATACTTTTTGCTATAAAAAGTGAAATCCCTTACCCCCCCCTCTTCTTGCTATGCCAAACATCAACCAAATTGAACTCGAGCATCATATTTTTCAAGATTGCAGAAGTTCTTGGGGGCTAACGTATTTAACTTTTGAGGTTCTATCTAGATCCTTATTTTGGACTATATTAAAATACCCTCCAAGTATTACTGGGGCGGTGGCTTCCAGAAGACAGGATTCCAACTTCATTAAGGCTTCTGGGGAATCGTTATTTGGGCCATAATAGGTAACACACGCTACAGGCATCCCCTGAATCGTCAGATTGGCCATTAACCATCTGCCGGAGAGGTCCGATTCATATTTTACCAGCTTTATACCTGAGTTGTTTCTGATAATTAAGGCCACATCTCTAGTACAGCCTCTCTGGTCTGAGCAGACAACCTCCTGGACCCAACCCACTTTACTAAAAGATGACCTACACTCCTCCCGTTCCAGATGAGTCTCCTGAAGCAAAATAATATTCGCCTCACTATTCTTAAGAAATTCAGTCACCCGAGCCAGCTTCTCCCTAGACCTCAAACCATTAATATTCCAAGATATAAGATTCGATTTACTCATCTTAAAATTTCCACCCTACACTCCCACGTACCTCCTTCAGAATCCTATCATATTGGAGACTCCTTGCCTGATACAACCCTAAAACAACTGAGACTATAACCGTACAGACGTATGGCAAAACTAGGACACATTTTTCTTTTTTTTCCCCCATGCTCCCACCACCCTGCGTTTTCCTAGCGGGATTTAGCTTGAAAGGATCCCTATGAACTCTTTGAATCTCTTTTTCAAGATCTATATCCGGCCTGTCCTGGAGTAAACCTTCGCCAAGAAGTTTATATATAAAGCTCTTAATGTCACTCTTTTCAGAACCTTCCGGGATATTGAGAAGTTTCAGATTATTGCGCCTGGCCTGTGTTTCCAGCCTCTCCATGTTGTCCTGTAACTGCTTATTTTGTAATTTTAAAACTGCAATATCTCTTACGTTTTCAGACACAGCTACTGACAGAGACTTAACCTCACTTTCCAAGACTGTGGCACGCTGGGCAATTCCATCTAATTTTTCTTTGAGTATCCCACACTTTTCTTGGATACCCTTTTGATTACCCTCGGAGATCTCAAACTTCATGAGGATATCTTGCCTCAAATTGAATAGCAATTTTTCGACCTGATTCCCCGGGCAGGACTCCACTTGGTTCGAATTGTCAGTCCCGGATGACCCACTATTATCCTGAAGCTGTCTCGGGCTCTGATCCAGCGCTCACCCATCATGGGTGTTTGGAGCAACTTGAGCGTCTTGGGCATCACCTACAGCATTTGCCAGTGGGGAGAAACGATTTTCAAGCGGAAACAGCTCTGTGTGGGGCAGAATCTGAGTTGCATTACTCCCCTTCCCCTGTGTAGATGCAGCAACTTGCTCCATAATTCTAAAATACGACCTGAGGGAAGGGGGGGTTTAGGGGGTAAGCGCACTTCTTTGGGCCCACACCTCTTTGTTTTCCCTGCCCCATTAGACGCCTTTTTTACCGGAGATACTGCTACTAACTCATGCACCTCCGGGTCTTTTACTCTCCCACTCAATCCTTTTCTCTCCAGAACTGGGCGCAGATGGTACCTGCTCCTTAAATGAGGGACTTGTGACTCTCTATCTGAAGGGGTATTACTGAATTTAGCCCCCTCCCTAGTGGCCCGGGCAGGGTTTCCTCCAGCAATCTCTACCCCCAACTTTTCATTCACCGTATTCATAAGAAAAAGCGGTACCTGTATGGGGAGATCGTTTTCCATCAACCCCTGCTGTACCTCCTTCTTGCTCAAATGCTGCCCTTCACTCCCCTTTGCAGTCTCATTTGCTGCTCTCACCGCTGGACCAGAACACCCCTTTAATCCAGGGAAGCTTAGCGGCAAACCACTGGAGCCTTCAACACGCTGTCTCCCCCCTGGGCGCAGCCGTCCTGTGCTATCTCTACCGCGTCCAGCCCGGAAACCGGCCAGCGCCGTTGCCACGCGAGACCTCCGCCACAGGGCCGCCGCCCAACACCAAACCCCCCGATGGCTGCCGATGTCTGTGCCCATGCGTGTTTACTGGGCCCTCCCTCACCAGGTAGGGTCCTTCTATTCACAACAATTCACTGTATGCTACAAAGTTTTGCTGCTTTTCGCTTCATTCGCTCTCTTTTAGCCGTTCCTCACTCCACCGTCCGGGAGCTCCCGCGACCCGCGTCAGCCTGCCGCCATGTTCCCCGTCCTGAAGTCAACCTACCCATGTGTGTGTTTCATTAGGTTGTCAGGTGTGCATGTCAGTGCAATACATTTGTCCAGACTCTACATCCCAATCATTCAAAATAGTATCCCTATGATCTGTGTATTGTGAACCCCAATCAGTCAAGATGGCCGCTTCCCGGAGTCCATTTAACCTGCTTTTGCTGTTTTAGATGTTGGTAGGACACCTCACTGACCACTGCCAAAACAACACTTGCTGGTGTATTCCTCCGTTTTCTGACATCGCAGTTGCGTACTTAACCAGTTCTTGCTGCAAAAGATCACCAGTCTTCAGATAACTCCACAAGGCTTTTGCATCTGCTTCTTTTTCCTGTTGCCATCCACTAAATTAGGTTACTGAACTTAATTTGGCTTCTATTTTCCAATGCGCATAGCTGATGTACTATAATACACGGACCCTTCTCTCTACTGGTTTGCCTAACAGCTGCCGCTTCACATCTCACACAAGTATAATTCTTTTTAATCATTTTAATCAAATTGTAATGACGAGGAGTAGGTAGGAATAGGTAAGAAGATTATTTATTCAAGATAACAAGTTACACAGCAGCTGCAAACAAAGATTAAGAACAGCCAACACCAATAGAACACAGTAGTGACACATATACTATTATTTCCCGCAACTTTGCACAGCAAGGGAACTTGCTGCGCCGCGTTGCATAAAATGAAGAGAGCAGAAATGCTCCATATTTAAAAAGATATGGAGCATTTCTGCTCTCTTCTTGCGCTGGTGCACTGTGTGCTGCCTAGCGCCAACACAGGTACCCTTGCAGCAAGGGTTCCTGTGTTGCAGGCAGAATTATTTTTGTGTAGGAAAGGACGCCTTCCTGCACAAAAACAATCCTTAGATGGATATTCCTCTTTCCATGTGTGCGACAGAATGCAGCACATATGTAAAGAAGAAGTAAGAAGGAGAAATAAAGATAGTTCTCCTCGTTACACCTGTCATGTAGGTGCTCCATGTTGATGTAAACCCAGGTTTACAAGTCTATGTAAATCTGGGTTTTGGAAGGCTCATGCTCCATCCATGTAACGCCTACCCGAAGCAAAGTAATGAGGGCAGCGCTATGCGCTGCGTTGAGTTACTGTGTATTTGCAAAACCAAGCAAATGATTTTGCGTTGGGCTGCACCACAAAAGTGACATCAAGCTGACACAAAATCATAGTAAATTTGGGTCACAGTGCCCAGGATTCTAGATTATAAATGATGCATAATAGAATGATTATCACCATATGGGATGCTACAGACTTAAACTTCTAGCAATCAGAGCCTGTTGTTCCAGTGTCATAAGTATATGAGAACATGCGTTCCATAGAACGGACATACTACAGCACCTCCTGGCACTACGGAAGCTATTTTCCAACTGACCACCAGCTTTTAGTAAACAGGCTTGGACTCTAGACTTCCGCATAGTAGGAACCCTCCACTCCCAAATCAACAATGCCCTCATCACTGGCTGGCAATTCTTCTTCCAAAGATTCATGTCCATGGTCTTTTCAGTAGGGGACTAGGAATCTTAGTATCAGAGTCTCACTAGGGAGTCTTTCTGACGCTTTTGTCAAGAGTTATTTCTTTTAACAATTCCTATTACTGGGGGCGGGGGGGCAGAGCTTGCCAAGGCTCAAGATGGTCGCTCTCTGAGCCAGCTCTGCGAGCCATCGTGACTAACCATCAATTATCCTGACATCCGAGCTTCCACTGTACAGCCGCACCCTTGCCCCGTGAAGCGCTGGGGGTGCGCAGCCGATCGGTGTGCCCTCTGACCGATCTTGCTCGTCTGGAGAGAGTGAGACAATTGCGGCCTATTAACGAGGCCTGCTACCGAAGCCATCATGACTTCGGTCACTCCTGTGCCCCGATCGCCGAAGGCCTGGGCTCGGGGTGCGCTGTGTTTGCAGACGTGCGCTTGGCTCCTGACATGATCCCTGGGTCTGCTGCTGCCTTCCAGCGATGAGCCCGGCAGGTGCGGAGGTGCCGGTTCCGGGAGGAGAGCGCTAGACCCAGAGAGTGAGGTGATGCTGAGCCCAGCTGGAGTGTTGCACCCGGCCGCGATGCAAGAGTGTGTTCCCGGAGGCTTGCTGCTGGGTCCCGTTGCTTGAGCTGACGCTGGGAGGACCGGCCGCGCAGCCGCGCAGTAACGGAGCTTGCTGCGGTCCGTTTGCCACTGAGCGGGCTCTCTACCCTTGAGCCGTGAAGCGCTGGGTGACTGAGCTCGGACGGAGTGATGTACGGACCGCCGCCTGGAAACCTGCCTTCGAGGTGCCTGACGAAAGTGGCCGGGCGGCCTTCATGCATCACGCCCATCTAGAGTCAGACCTGAGCATCTCGGCCCCTGACGCCCAGACGGCGGTGAGGAACACTGGAACAGTCCAGACGCGGCTGGGCCACGGCGGTGAGTGCGGCCTTGGATCGCTAGCGGACAGTGCAGGCCCATATGCAGTCGCCCTATATGTGGCAGAAATTCTAAAGTCAGGTCTGGACGGTGAGAGAGTATCTACAGCCTTGGCGCTCTAGTAGCACACTATCCAGAGGCCAGGGATCACCTTATGGTGAGCACCCGGCTGCCGGCTGGGGCTTAGGGGCTGCTGCGCCCTGTTTACAGCTTGGAGGAGGCCATCCACCCCCCCTCGCAGTTCACTACCCCCCTCTTGGGGCTGCCGCGCTTGGTCCACCTGACGCCGCTGACTTCTTTGCAGAGCCTTCACTGAGATTGTGGGGGGGCTGCCTGTGACCCCTAGCATCGCGGACAACGTTTGTGGTGACCGAAGGCCTGGGTGTTGTGGTGATCTGACTTCCCCTCACACCATAATGGGCAAGGTGGACAAATCTCAGCCCAAGCTGCAGTTTGAGCAGCGAAAGTCGAGAAATAGAGAGGCGGAGGGGGCCCGATCTCCTGAAAGGCAGGCGGACATTGCCGAGGTATCTGCTGGAGACATTCGACAAATTATGACCGCAATGCAGAAAAGTTTATCAATTATAGACATTAAAATAGACACCTTGGCCTACCACATGGACCCAATGTTGGAGCGGCTCGACAAACACTCTGAATGACTAGGCATGACCGAGCGGCGGGTATCGGAGGTAGAGGAGGCTCAGTTGGAGGCGGACACCACCCAGAAACAATTGACGAAAACTCTCGCAATACTGCAGAACAAAGCGGAGGACTTGGAGGCGAGATCCCGGAGGAGTAACATCCGTATTACTGGCCTTCCAGAATCTACTGCAATGGGCAGCATGGAGGTGTTCATAGAGAAGCTCCTGGTTACGCTTCTGGGCGGCGATACCTTCTCGGACATGTTTGTGGTGGAGCGAGCCCACCGATCACTTGGCCCCAGGCCTCCTCCTGGCTCTCCGCCACGCCCAGTGATTGCAAAACTTTTGAATTACAGGGACAGGGACGCTGCATTGAGACAGGCCAGAGAGAGAAGAGACCTTCAATTTGAGGGATCCTCGATATCGCTGTTCCCGGATTTTACCATAAAGGTACAATAGGCCAGGTGACAGTTTGCTTCTCTGAAGCGACGTCTGCGTGAGCACAATATGGACTACGCAATGTTATACCCGGCCAGACTGAGGGTCACCATGAATGGTAAATCAAAGATCTTCTTAGATCCGAAGTCCTTGCATAAAGCACTCAAAGAATACTCTAAAACCGACGAGCGAAACAGAGAGGTGGAGAGGCTCGCTGAGGCAGCTGGTGGCGACCTGGAGGAACAGGACTAGTGATGAGACTTGCTGGCATTTATACATATTCCTGTTGAGATTGGCCGATGTTGAGACTGTGTCCTGCCTCCCACTGTGGGCATTGTGGGATGACCGGCCTCTGTCAGATTTAGAGGACACTGCTAAATGTTTATCGGAGACTGCACATTGCAAGTATTGAGACAGTCATCAAGATATGGGTTTTATTGGTCGTTATAGTAGTAATACCTTGCTCTAGACAAATGTCCTTTGGGGTGAAGGTGGCATGCGTTTATTTATCCTCGGTAATATGGAGGATGCACCAATTGTCATTATTTGGATGTACATGATGGGAACTGATGGCATTATTCCGTTTCTATTTTTGTGGTGCACTTTGCGGTGTAGAGGCAACATCGGCCCCTGTGTGTCACCCACCATATGGCGTTTTGCCTTCAAATTTCTAAATTGGAGGGAGGGGGGATTTCGACTATGCTGAGTTGGGGTTTGCATGGCGTGGGTGGAGGGGGGAATTTCTATGGGTGTGTTTTTATTGTTTTGTTTTATTGTAGTCACAGTGTATGCAGCGCACTTGTATATCCCACTAGCTGGGAAAATGAGCTTCGACCCAGAGTCAGGGTGATAGGGTGCGGCTCCTAACATGGAACATCAGGGGCCTCAATGATTTTAGGAAAACAAGAAAAGTGGTTGCTTATCTTACTAGACATAGTATAGACGTCGCCCTCTTGCAGGAGACCCACCTGCCCATAGACAGCCAGATGTTAACGCGTAGGTGGCTACATGGCTCATTTCATGCAGGGGGCTTCTCCACCCATGTGAGGGGGTACTCACCTGGGTTAACCCTAAATCAGGTATTTCTCTAGAGGCTATTGAGGCGGACGTGGGGGCATGTATGCTATTTCCAGGTGCATGGGGAGGGGAATGGATTTCCTCATCGTTAATATCTATGGCCCTAACTTTGATCACCCACAATTCTATTGTCACCTCCTGGAGCACTTGCGTGGTTACCCCTCGCTCCCGCAGGAATGGGGCGGAGATCTTAATTGTGTCCTTGATCCTGCTTCGGATCGCTCGGGGGCCCTACTCGGCGCCCGTCGTCTGCTGCTAAGGCCATTGCAGATGCCATTACCCAGTTAGGCATGGTGGACGTCTGGGGCTCGAATTCGCTGGGGGTGGAGGGCTTTATCCACTATTCCGCCCCATATGATCTATATACCAGAATTGACTACTGGTTCACATCCGGTTCTCTATTCTCCCTGATCCGTGATTGCGTGATACACCCTCGCTCTTACTCGGATCATTCACCTATACAGCTGGACCTTGAGAGCCCACAGAAGAGACCTGCCCCGTTCACGTGGCGGTTCCCGCCATACTCACTCCTGAGTAGCGTATTTAAGACAGAGATGTCGGAAGCCATAGAGACTTTCTTTGCTACGAATATTGGATCTGTTAACCGGTTCTCCATGGTATGGGAGGCCTTTAAGGTCTAAATAAGAGGGATAGCTATGTCAAAGCACTCAGGGGTACTCCGCTCACTAAGAGGATGACTGGAATTTCTTGAAAAAAGACTGGCTGTTCTTGAGCAAGACGCCTTAGAGGGGGGTGGTGATCAAGTTACTGAGGAACTTAAAAATAACTCTGGAGGAATACCACGAAACTGACCACAGTGAAGTCAAGTATTTGGGGAAGTATGCTATCACTGAAATGTATGGGGAAGGGGAACGACCAGGTGCAACCCTAGCAGCGTATTGCGGGGCAGACGGGAGGCAGCTGGAGTCACGGAACTCTGCGCAGCAACAGGGGAGACGCTGCGAGATCCGGCTGCTACAGCAGACAGATTTAGTCAGTATAATTCAGATCTGTATCGTGCTAGGGCGTCTGTAGATGAAGCTGCAATTCTAGAATACCTGGAGCACATTGAACTACCATGGTTGGCTGACGAACACAGGGAATACCTTATGAGGCCACTGGAGGCCTGGGCGGTCCTGGAGGCTTTAAAAGCTATGCGAGCTGGGAGCGCCCGGGACAGGACAGTCTTACCGTCGCATTCTACCAGGAGTTCAGGGAGCTCCTAGTCCCTCATTTAATCACCCTGTTTGAGGAGATGGGCGAAAGCGGCGTGATGCCTCCATCCATGCGAGAGGCCCTGCTCGTCACCCTCCTGAAGCCGGGCAAGCCTCCCAACGAATGTTCGTCGTACAGACCATTGTCCCTACTCAACGTAGATACCAAGTTATTTGCCAAAGTCTTGGCGAACCGTTTGGCCCCACTGGTCCCTCTCCTGGTTAGATCCGAGCAAGCGGGATTTGTTCCGGGGCGAAGCTTAACATACAATCTGCGCACTGTGTTTGGCACTATACAGCATACTAAGCCAGAGACAAAAGCTGCAGCGTTCTTTCTTGATGCCGAAAAGGCCTTTGATTCTGTTGAGTGGGCCTTTATGATGTCAGTATTAAGGCGGATGGGGTGTGTGATCTCTTCTTACAGCTAGTTACTGTCTTATATAACTCCCTTACTGCCAGGGTAAGGGTGGGTGACTTGGTAACTGCCCCTATCAAGATATCTAGCGGCACTCGCCAAGGATGCCCATTGTCGCCTCTGTTGTACGCCATAGTGGCGGAGCCTCTAGCATGTGCCCTCAGAGAATACCATAACCACAGAGGGATACGTTTCCTGGGATATAACCTAATAATTTCCACTTATGCGGATGACACTCTCTTGTATATTAGAGACCCGGAGCTCAACCTGTCACCGGTGTTGAGAGAAGTAGTGCGATATAGCAAGTTCACAGGCCTTAAAATAAACTGGACCAAATCCACTATTTTCCCACTGACTCCGGCTATGGGGCCGATTGAATTAGACTATCCTCTCAGCTGGTCCACCGAATCGGTGCGCTACTTGGGTATTCAAGTACATACAAACTCCGAGACGGTATTTAGCGAAAATTATGGCAAGGCAATCACTAGCCTAGAGGATGACGTGAATCGCTGCATTCGGTTACCGCTGTCCCTTCTGGGTCGCATGTCCTTGATGAAAATGGTAGTGTTACCCAGATTTCTATTTCTATTTTTAAACATACACATGGTGCTCCCGGCTCATTTTTTCAAATTTGTTAGATCATTATTGGTGAGGCTAGCTTGGGCTGGCAAACAGCCCAGCGTCAAGTGGGATATTCTCACACTTCCTTATTCCATGGGGGGACTTGGGGCGTCTGATCTTGAGCTCTATTATCGGGTGGCGCAATGCTCACACGCTTTCCATTGGGTAAACCAGGAATCTGCCCCCCGCACCTGCACATTGAAAGGGTGACAGCTGCGCCCTCTCCCCATGCTGCGCTGCTGTTTCAGACACCATCTCGGCGTGCAGGTATCCTAGACTCTATTAACGCCACTGTACACGCATGGCAGAACTTATTGAAGTGGCAGGCGGCCACCATCCTGTATTCTCCGATAACACCGATAAAGTGGTGTCAATGGCTGCCGGTTGGTTGCGAGAGGGAGGTGATACACGTGCTGGCGTCCCTCAATATTACTAAGATTGGGGACTTATTCATGGAAGGTGTGGGGCGCGGGTGGGGCGAGATAGTCGCAGAAAGACAAGATATCACTTCGCTTGCGAGGTTCCACTTTTATAGGGTGAGACATGCTCTTCAAGAAATGCTCGGGGATGAAATGTTGGAACCGCCTGAGGATGCTCCCTTCTCTCTCCTACTACGCGTTGAATCCCCCAGAAAAATAGTCTCCAGCATTTATGGCATAGCACAGGATTATCAAAGGAATTTTTTCACAAAAGCCAGGCTGGAATGGCAAAGCGATCTCGGAGAAGCCCTCGATGATGACACATGGCGTTATTGCTGCGAAGCCACGCAACACGTCTCCTTGAATGGGCGGCATCGTCTCAATCACTTTAAGTTCCTCAATAGAATTTATTATACTCTAGCCCGACTACATAGATACAGCTTTCGAGATTCTGCGGCGTGCAAGAGATGTGGCGCCAACCCAGCTGGATTCATGCATGCAGACTGGTTATGTCCAGATATAGCTAATTATTGGAGCTTAATTTTTGAAAAGCTAAGCGACATCACAGGGTTATCCCTGCTCCCGGACCCCTTCCTGACCCTCCTTGGGCACTCTAGACGGATGCGGAAAGAGGCCCGACGCTTGGTTGACATGGTTTGCTGATAGCTAAGCGTGGAGTCGTGATGTGCTGGACCCGGGGGCCTGCACCCACTATAGCGCACTGGTCTAGAGACATGTTATACTGCAACACGCAATCTGAGTTGTATAGTGAACTATTTCTCCCCCCCCCCCAGAGTCGCCCAAAAGGTTTTTGGGGCCTGTACCAAAGTTATTTAGCTGGAAAGGAGTGAACATTTTTTTTGTGTTTTGGGGGAATGATGCGTGGAATGATATAGGGCTATAGCCCCTCTTCTTGGGCCTCCCTCCCTGTTCGCGGTTCCGCCAATCCACCTTTAATTTGCTCTAGATGTTATTACCTTGCGTGCCCTCTGTTAGGCCAACTGTCGGCTGATTATCTATGAATGCCCAGGCACTGATACATAATGCACTGTATGATGTTTATGTTGCTCTTCCAACTGTACTGCCCTATAGGTTTGTCCTCTGCAACTGGCCACGTCGCTAGACCACTATTGATGTAACACTGTGACTGTGTGTGCTCTCTTTCTTGTTTTTTGTTTCATTTTATTTTCACTGCAAAATTTAATAAATAAATAAAAACAATTCCTATTACTCTGACCCTTTCCATAATTTAATGGCATTGCTTTATTTTGCATACCACTTAAAAGAACAATACAATTCCCATAATCCTGGGCAGGAATTTCTTAACATAAACAAAGAACATCCCCACCTATAAATAGCAGTAGGAATTTAGCATAGCTCAGAACAGCTCACTCTCTATGATGTATCCAGGCTGTATCAGCTAGAACGGGGCAGAGGCAAGTCTCATCCAGGCATTCACAAAGAGGTGATGCTAAAAAGCCATTTTTAATTAGCTTTTTGAAAAGCAGAAACACGCTGCAAGAGCAAATGTGAAGAACAGGTAACTTGTTTCAATAGTATGGAGCAAGAAAAGAGTAAGAACGGCCCCCATTACGGGTGGTTCAAATTCTACATAAAACAGCTACAGCAGTATCAGAAGATCTCAGAGCCCTGGCTGGATGATAGAAACTGATACGGGACTAGAGCTATAGCAGGCCCGTGCCTTACAAGGCCTTATGAGAGAGACAAAGAAGTTTAAAAATGCACCTTTTCCAGACAGGGAGACAGTGCAAAAAATGTAAGCACAAGGCTTATTCTGGTAACTATAGGTAAATAGCAGAGCAAACAAGCCACCAAGTTTTGTACCAACTGAAGTTGAGACATCCAGGAAGAGTTCATGCCCATCATCAAGGCATAGCCATGATTCAGACGGCTAGTTACCAATGCCCGAGTCACTTATCAATGTCTTCCTACAATCTAAAGGTAGCCATGCAAACACCTTCTGAAGAAGCCAAAGTAGGCCAAAACAGTTACTGCATGTGGCCATAACATGATTTTCCATAGAGGGCAGGGGAGATCTCCCAATTCCGGATGCCACCAATCCTCTGACCAAGCTTGGAACACTTTTCCAAAAAAGCATAACCTCCATTTTAGCTCCAATCAGTTGGAGAAAACTGTTTCATCCACGAAGCCATGGCACACATGCAATCCCCAGATTTGACTTTAGTGAGCTGTATTTCCTAGTCAACCGACAGAACCAGCTTGGTATCGTCAACGTATGAAAGACTCTCCGTTCGAAAAGGTCCTACAACCTTCACCAGGGGGGCATATAAATGTTAAAAAGCGTAGTACTCAGGGTAGATCCCTGAGGTACTCTGCAGATGGTAACAACTGGTTTAGATTGAAAGAGGAGATGGAAACAACCTGGGCATGCCCATCCTTCAACCAATCCAAGGCCCGGCCATGTACCCAAATGTCATAGATGCGATCAATCTGTACTGTATGTGATACCGTGTCAAACGCGACAGACAGATTAGGCAGTACAAATATCACTGCTTTGCCGTAGGCTATACACTATTTTCTCTTTTCATGCTACTAGAGATACATGCATTACAAAACACTATTTGCCAACATTGGATTGTGATTTACTGTAGATGTATCAATTATTTATTTATTAGTTAAACTGAACTTTTAATTCCCCTCCCACCAATCAACCCGGAGATGGGCTCCCATAACCCCACCCCTCCCCTCCCTACCCACTAGTGGGCACGCATACGCACATTACCTGTGTTTCGCAAATGATGGACACCTCTCTGATATACCTCTCCGCCCTCTTCTAAGGCTTGACTTCTTACCTCCTAAGTGCAGTCTCATGAGCTTGTTACCTTTTCTTTGTTTTCTTTGCTCTGTTGTCTTGGTTGAAATGATAGTACTTATTGTTGACTATTTTGTAGCGGACGCAAAGGTGCAGTGGATGCAATAATCTGATATATGTCTTTTGTATGCGCCGCATGTTGCGGCAGACTCCTGCCTGCTGCGCCGATGGTAGCAGCTATCTCTTTATATGCATGAAATTCAATAAACACATTCTAAAAAAGTTTTGATTTTTTTTAGTTCAAGCTGCTTTTAAGGTTCTTTGTGAAAGTATTACTTTGTTTTGAGTCAATTTCACACTAGTGGCTGCTTTTTTGAGATAAATTGTTACTTTGTTTCAGTGTGCTGAGGCTAGTTTGTTATTTAAAGTCGAATTCGCCTGTTTTCAAGGTTCATGTGTGAATAATTACATTGTAACAGTGCAAGGCTGCTGTGGAGATTTGCCTATATTATTTCGTGATCAGATACATTGTATTATTTGTTGCAAGGCGGAGCTACTTGAGGAAATGTTTATGCAAGCAGTTGCCCGGATTTTGTGAATGCCATTAAAGGCACAATCTTTGTACTGTATGCTTGTTTTAATATATTTGATGTAATTTATTCAAGGAAAATATTGTGGGGATTAAGGGGGCACATGCATCAAGCTAATTACCGGTCGCAAAGGGGCCGATTTTGAGAATCGGCCTGTTTGCGACCAGTAATTAGCCTTTTGGGATGCATCAAGCTCAAAGCCATTCCCAACTTAGGTAATCGCAAAATTTGCGATTACCTATTTTGTGAATGCAGTTAGGGAATCACAATTTGCAATTCCCTAAATGCAATGCAAGAAGCATTCTCAGAATGCGACTTTGCATTAAGGAATCGCAAATTACCATCAACTTCAAGTTGATGGTAATTTGCAATTCCTTACAAAAATGCACAAAATTGCAGACACATGGCCTTGGGGCATGTGTGTGCACCACATGTGCACACATGCCAATTTTGGGGGTGCATCAGGGTGGCCTTTTGGCCCCTAGCACCCTTGAAATTGCATGCGCAATTTGCGATTACCTTTTGGGTAATCGCAAATTGCGAATGGTTTCCCATTCATTCCCTATTAGCGAATCGCAATTTGCGATTCGCTAATAGGGAATGTGTATGAATCGCAATTTATTTAGCGATTCCTACATGCATAAGGAATTGCAATTCCTAAATAGCGATTCCTTAATAATTGCTATTACGGAATCGCAATTCCTTATGTTGATGCATGTGCCCCTAAATTCCCTATTTTTAGCAGATTAAAATTGTTGATCGCACAGTGTATGTAGACAATGAGAATGACGTTTTTAAGGAAAATGTTTGTGAATTTTTGTACAATTCAGTTTCTAATTGAATTCATTCTGCGGTGAATGCTATTATAAGTTCTTTAATTCCTGTGGTGGACACCTGGTTATATTCCCAGCTAGGAAACCTATGCAGCTGTGGCGGCAAAAGAATAACATGTTTCCCCTCCTGGGCATGAGGGAGATTAATTTGGTGGTGGTTCAATTTTAGAGGGATATAATGACTTGATATAAATGTGGCAAAACCCTATTTTGAGTAATATGAGATGTCCAACTAAGAGGCCTTAGGATGGTTTATGTTCACAAAATTTTGATGGATATGATATTGACAATTATTACAATGATGTTGATGATGGTTCTAATATCCTGCAAAAGATGAAAACTAGGAATAAGCCTCAAATTGTTATTTTGGATGAGGGGGTTCCCCCATGTTGAGCCATGACTTATTCAGCATCCAAATTCAACGGAGAGAGCTCCTCCATTGTTTATTGATGAATACATTAGGTCTAAGATAAAGGTTCAGTGGACAGGAGTGTTAGATCTAAAATCAGGGTGGAGTGACCAAGGCCAGTAAGTATCTGACAAAGCGATCATAGTTCCAGGATTGGATGCTAAAACTGTAAAACTTTTACGTAAACGTGTGAAGGACCCCAGAAAAGGGCATGGTCCTAATGCCAACCTACATTATTGGATACCCTGCGCCCTTCTTCCCTCATTTTGTGTGCTGCTGAAGAGGCAAAGAAGTCAGCGTGTCAATTGGATCAGGAAACAATTTCTGGTTGGGTCCAAAGGGCGATCTGCTTTCGTGGGAATGTAAACGTGGGGCTTTTGTTTGAGAAAC
Source organism: Calotriton arnoldi (assembly GCA_963921515.1). Taxonomy (NCBI): domain Eukaryota; kingdom Metazoa; phylum Chordata; class Amphibia; order Caudata; family Salamandridae; genus Calotriton; species Calotriton arnoldi. Next base: position 701,187 of record CAWUFW010007308.1, on the reverse strand, counting down.
ATAAGGTACTGTCGTTGCACAATGATTCCAAACTTAGGGAGCTAGTAGGTTGGCAAATAGGGGTCAAAATTTCAAAGGTCTCTATTTGGGGATGAATTTATTAAAGAAATTGGCCAGTATGTTCAGATCGTTGCCTCTTTGGACAAGGCACACTCATCCCTGGCTCGTGTTTTTGGATAGGTCTCTACCAGCACCAATGGATATAGGGTCGTTTCACAGGCCGGGGGGTCTTCACAGACCTGTCTACCGCCAGCACTATGGATACTTGAGCCAACAGTATTCCCACAAAGAAGAAGGGGAGGACCCTTGGTAGTAAGCAGAGGCCAAGCAAGGGGAGGGGGAACTCAAGGTAAGTGGAGTGTCCTTTCCCCTTGTGACAGTGGGAGGGAGGTTGACCCTTTTTGTTCAACAGTGGGGTTTAATATCAAAAGATCCATGGGAATTACAAAAGGTGAGGGGTTTTAAATAGAATTCTACGCAACCCCAGCACAGACCAGGTGGACTTTGCCAATACATTTTTCACAGGAAGGTTGGGATCTGGTCACCGCTAAGGAAACTACTGCTATTTACAGATGGGAATATCCTTTGTTTGTATTAATACCAGAGTTGTAGTGTTCTTTTAATGCTGTAAAAAATAAGGCAAGAAGAGAGACTGCATGATATGTGCCTCCTTTTCTTTAGTAAAATCTGGACTCTCTTTCAATATTATCTATGAGAATCTACATCTGTCAATTCTATTTATGCTTCTGCTCTGGCACCAGTGACTGGAATATAATGTTTTGTGAAGTTATACGTTGTCCTCCACATCGCTGCATTGCAACTCTCTTATAGAGGTGTATTGCCATGCAGGGCCACGGTAACCATTCAGGTAACTCAGTCTCATGCATGCTACCATCCATATAGGAATTCCTTAGAAAGTGTCATTTAAATGAAAGAACCAAGAGAAAAACAGCTGTGTAGAAGAGCAAATCTTTTTAGTTCTGCCTTCCCCTTCTGTTGCAACATATCCAACACCTTCTATTAGTATAGAAGGATGTAAGAATATTAGCAATGACATTGTCAGATTAAAGTGCTAGTCAGAGGAAATCTTTGCAAAAAGCTTTGCATTTGTTCCAGGCACAACTTTATCTTTAAACACCTTTTGAAGGATTTCTCTGAGCAAGAAACCTTCATTTCATTCACATGCCTTGCCAAAGTGCCTGCCATCAACAAAAATGCCTATCAGAATAAGTTTTTAATATGAAGTTTGTGACCTATACCCGCCCTTTTGCCTGTTGTTAAACCTTTTTATCTTTGACACCTCATTTCACAACCATTTTCTCTCCTCTTCTTCAGATCCCTCTTCCTACATACAAGTTGTTTTTCCATCAACCATATTTTGTTTCTTTATCATTGTTGTAGGAAAGTAGGATCTGCTTCTTATAGTTACCCCCACTTTTTGCTTGATGTTACACTGTTTTTGACTAGTCTGACTGGGATCCTGCTAATCCGTACCCCAGTCTATCTGCTTTCTCCCTAAAATGTTATGCCAGGTACTTAGGTACACTACAGATTGGATACTGGCGTACCCTTGTCAGCCCCTAGTATATGGTACCCATGTACCCAGGGCATAGGTACCCCAGAGGCCTCCCATGGGCTGAAGCATGTATTATGCCACCCATGAGAGGCCATGCAAAATGGATCTACAGGGCTGCCATTGCAGCCTGTGTAAGTTGGTGCATGCACCACTTACTTAAGATATAGGTTTACTATATCTAACGGTCACTACACTTAAAACCTATAAGTCACCCCTATAGCAGGCCTTGACAATCCTGAAGGCAGGGTGCTTGGTTCTAAGTGAGAGGGTGCCACTGGATGAGCAGAACACCCCTGCAGCCTACGGAGTCCATTCTCCCGGGTTGTTAGTGATATAACCATTTACGACATATAGAGTGGCATTATGCGACTGCGTGATGACCAACTCTAAAACGGCTGAAAGTAACCCTATCGTGTTTGGTATCAAACATTGTGAAATCATACCCCCACACCGGTAACCAGTGTGGGAGGCATGATTCCACCCCTCAGAAACGAGCTTTGTGAGGTCCCTGGTGTTCTGGTATCAGCCTTCTAGTCCCGGGCAGCCCAAAAGGGTTGCTGTTGACCAGAGACACATTTCTGCCCTCCTGCTGCTGAGCCAAGCTCGAGCAGGTGAAGGCAGAACAATAGGCATCCTGTCACAGGGAGGTGTGACCTACTCCCAGACAGGATTTAGTGTATTAGGCCTGGGTGGGTGCGCTTGCCAGCGACCAAAAGTCTGCATGAGGGGCACATTTGGTGTCCCTGTGCATAGTCCATTTCAAACCAGTCCTGAGAGCCGTTGGCTCCTGCTCTGGCGTGAAACTGGACAAAGGACAGGGGAGTATCCTACCCACTGTCCTGACCCTCCCCTGGGAGGGTCCCCTGAATCTGTCCAACCCTCTCCCGTGGATACAAAAGGGCTTACCTGGCTGTAGGACCCTAGATTTGATGTGGACAAGATTCTGAACAAGAAACCACTGACCTTCGACCGTCTGGACACTCTGGACTGAGTTGGACTTTGTTTGGAATCGACTTCGTCTCCCACTCCGTCCAAAGCATTGTCTGTGCCCTTGCACCATACAGGCTCCATGCAGGACCTGTGGAGCATCAAGAACAACTGAAGACATCTCCCTTGGAGTGAAGGAGTCACTCCCCTGCAACTGCAGGCACCATAATGCAACTGACCAGTCTGCTGATCCTGAGCTCCTGTGGACTCCGAAGGCTCCAGCAACACAGGAGGTAGTTTCCACGTCCCTTGAGGTCCAACCTGCCCTCTCACCAAGTTTAAGGTCAGAATCCCTCGTGGGAGCTGCAATACCTGTACCCCTGTGCACTGCGTACTTTTGCAAGTGCATATGCTTGTTGGCGTTCCCAAAACAAGTGCGCTGTGCTCCAAGTAGCCCTGAGCTCTGGCACTATTTCCACCAAAGAACTTTAGCCTCCTCGCACCGAGTGCTCCGTGGGCTGTTGCTTTGTAATTCTGCTTGAGGTCCCCTTGCGACTCCTGTGCCTCCAGCCTGTGGGTCCTCTTGAGGGTCAACACTGCTTTTCTTGGGCTTCCCTGGTTGCTCCAGGCTTGCCCCGACTCCCCTGTGGTTGGTGAGTTTCCTGGGCCTTGCTGGATTGAACCGTAACTCCTCTTGACCATCTTCATGGGTTTCCGCTGCCAAGGCTTGTTGGTGCTCCAGCTGGACACCGACCCCTCAGCACTCGACATCCTTTGTGGGACAGCTCGTATCCAGCTCCTGGTTATCTGTGACATCACCTGGTCCCGGTGGCTGCAGAGTCAAGAACCCCCTCAATGCACCTGAAGCACCCAACATCGGTGGGCATTCGTCTACCGAGCCCCTGGTCACTCCTGAGTGACACAGACTCTGTCCTCTCTGCTTTCAGGTATTCTTCAACATGAATCCACCTTTGCATTCCAACGGACACTTTTCTTCTTTCCCGCAGTGGCATTTCCTTGAAGTCCTCCATTGAAATCGACGGCGGTTTCCGACACCACTTCAGCCCTATGCACCCGGCTTCCCTGGGATAGGTAACTCTGGTACTACGGTATCCATGGGTGGGGTGGATCGCCAACCTTCTATGATCCAAAGAGCTTCCTCGTAATCCACTGGGAAGGGTCCTTAAACTTTAAAACTGCAACCGCAACTCTCCCATTGAATTGTACGTAGCACGCGGTCGTGTTCTCACACTGCACCCGTCCTCCGTGGGGTCCCTACTTACTCTCCTTGGGTGGTTCCTTGGGGTCCCAGCGATTCTACAACCTCTAGACACTGTCTTGACTCGAGTCAAGGTTCTTATACCACTATTTTAGTATATGGTTTGGCCTCTCCCTGGAGACCACTGTGTATTAGTGCTACTTACGATTGTTTCTGTGCTACAGTATTGGGTGCTTTGTGTTTATCTGCGTGTAGCAGATACTGTGAGGTATTTAGAGTGTGTTATAATAATAAATACATATTTTTATAACTACTGTGTGGTTCTCCTTTCATTTAACCAATACAATAGGGTTGCATTCTGGTAAAACAAGCTGCTTAACATTCCTTCAAGACTAAGCCTGAAGGCTGCTCTCCACAGCTACCACGTGGATAGCTTTCTAACGTTATCTTTGACCTCTTAAATCACCATAAGGGTTGTTTGGACTGGTGCAAGGTGCCCACTTTAATTAGTGGCCATTATATACCAGGCCAACTTCTCACAATTGTCCTCTAATCATTTGTGTAACCTACTGCATCCACCACTGCTTATATCTTAATATCTCACACACACCTGTTGTCTCCCCAATTATCAAAGATATATTGTAGAGGGCCATTGCAACTACTAAACCATCTACTTTCTCCTCACACCCATCTCCCCTCCTAGCTAAAAAGTAAACAAAAAAAACACTTAAATGCCCACTCTCATCCCTGGCTATAAAAATCAATGACTCCTCTCAAAAGAAGCTTTCTCTTAGACTCCTTTCAGGTGGGCCATGTTCAACCTTTTCTCAAGAACCCGAATACCGACCTGAAACTGCATGACAACTATGGGCTCATACTGCCCCCCCCCCCCCCCACACCTTTGTGCTCTAAGATGTTGGAAAGCATTCTGCTAACAAGTTGTAAGAATAAACCTTTTTAAAAATATCTCCTGGGTGATTTCCAATCTGGTTTCTGCTCGGGCCACAGTATTGAAACTCAAATAGTCCAAATTGTAAACGATGCCCTCCATATCTTCAATGAAGGGAACTCCTGCTGCTGGTCCCTTGTAGCCTATCCGTGACCTTTGATACCGTTGACCATGAATCCCTCTTAAAAATCCTATGAGATTGAATGGGTATTAAAGATACATGCTTGACTATTCAAGCAGATAAAATGTGTCAAAATAAATTATTTCTGTACTCTGATCAAAGTCCTATACAGAGCCCCAAAGACACCATCCCCACTCACTACTTTTCAGTCACTAAATCATGTCTTTAAATACAGTTGGGTTTCATATGAATTGTATAGAGTGTGGGTACCCTGTTTCGTTAAGATCAAAGAGTTTAACTTTCCAACTCAAGAAAATTCAGAACTGGAAAGCCAATCTGAAACTAACGCTGAATACACAGAAGACATTTTCCTGTATCCCAAACAAATGCCAAGAACTATCCAATGACTGGTCCAATCAACTTAAGGGCATGGGCCTTTCACCAAAAATGATCACCGTAGCTTTTTACTTGAAAAGCTCAACCCCTTGATCTTCTTGTTAAAGAGATGGGCAGAAATACCCAAACACCTTTATCCTAACTACAACTCTAGTACCTTAACAGCAATGCTTATCCTAATACATCTTCCTTGTTTATACCCCGTTACCCATACTACTGTCTACATACTAGCACCACTGTCCTTAATTGTACCCTTTTTTTATTATTTTTTTTTTATTGTTTTAACAAACTTAATTGATGTTACAGGCCTTGGAGCAATACAAAGTTACAAATTACAATATGCAAGACGGCCTTAAGAGACCAGTATTAGACCATAAATAAAACAAGTGAAAGATACATTGCTTATTACCATAGCAAATTTGGTGACATATAAAGCAGGTTCATCAGCGTTGCACACATGTTTAGAGACAGTTAAATTTACAGTTAGACCCCAGATAGCATTGACAGGCATTTCATTGACTACGGATTGAGCATGCATTTTGTGTAACAGTTTGGCTAAAACTATATCAGAGAGGGGTGTGCAACATTCACAAAAGGCTCACGCAGGTAAGGATGTGTAGCATAGCAGCAAGTGTAGTTGTGTCAGTGGCTACGTTTCTGTGGCTTACCCAGGGGTTTCTGACGTCAACGCGTCTTTCTCTCTAACCCATGCCACAAATGGCTCCCAGATGTCTTTTGGGCGGGACGCCATGGGCATAAGATCCCAGAACGCGGCTAATTTTTCTTGGCAGTATGTGATGTCGTGCAACCATGTATCCACTTTAGGGCTACTTGGAGCCCCCCAGTGCATGGCCAGCCTGCGCTTAGCAAGTAGTAGCATCATAGCAGTGAGTCGACATTTCTCGGGGGGAACCTCCCCTACATGTCTCAGCAGGGTGACCAGTGGCGTGCATTGCAATGTGACACCTGTGATCTCGTGTATAATCTCATAGACTCCTTCCCAGAAGCGGGCAATGGGAGGACAGGTCCACGCAACATGCAGGAATGATGCCTTCTCTTGTTTACATTTCCAGCAGTTCGCATTTGGGCAAAATCCCATTTTGTGTAGCTGTAGGGGAGTGCAGTATAACCTGTGTATGAATTTAAAATGGATAAGTCTCAGCTTATACTTTGGGGATAGGTGCCTGAGCTGGGAGCAGCAATAAGACCACTGTTCGTCTGTAGGTGATTCACCGAGATCAGCCCGCCACTGCTCCAAAGTACGGGGGGCGACAAAGGGAGTATTTGATTGCGTTAGAATATATAGCCTGGTAACTAACTTACGGGGAGAAGGGGTAATATGTACGTGTTCCAGTGGTGCCATTATAGCTGGGGCCTCTGGAAAGGAGTTGTGTAATGTTCTGCATGTGGCTCTAAGTTGGTAATGTAGAAGCAATTCTAGAGCAGGCCCTGGAGTTCCCCCTTGATTTGTGGTTTCTCTAGAAACGTACCCTGCGGGTAGAGATCCCCTAGTGTATTCAGGCCCATTGCACGGGTGCTGCTAATAGACCCTTTGTCTTGTAAAGAAGGGAAAAGTGGGTGATGCGCAAGTGGAGTGGGGGGTACATAGAGCGACGGGGTCCCGATGCGCTTCCTCAGTCCCTTCCAGGCCCAGCGCAATGTCTCGACTGTGTTCACCTCCTCAGCTGTTCTGTGGTAAGGTTTATATAGGGCAACATGTAGAGGGGTAGGGTCCGCTACATCCTTCTCGATCGCCACGTATGGCTGGAATGGGATCGGGTGTACCCAGTAGTGGAAGTATTGGGCTTGTGCACATAATGCATATAGTTCAAAGTCAGGAGCACCTATCCCCCCTCGCGAGAGCAGTCGTGTCAATAGTTACCATCCCACACGTGGCTGCTTCCCAGCCCATACCAGGGCGATCACAATGGAGCGGAGGGATTTAAAAAAGGCTTGTGTGAGGGGGATGGGGATATTTGCGAATAGATATAAGAGCTTGGGGAGGACTATCATTTTGGTTATGGCTATTCTGCCAGCCAGGGACAGTGGCAAAGCTGACCAGTACTTTGACTTACGCTCCAGCAACTCTAGTAATTGACCAAAGTTCATACGCCAGATTTCTTGTGTATCTCTACTGAGCCATATGCCTAAGTATTTTATTGAACCATCTGCCCATGTGAGTGGGAACTCCAGCTCTGTTTCGAGTGGGGCATCGGTCAAGGGCAGGAGGGACGATTTAGACCAGTTGACTTTCACACCAGATATACCTCCAAATTAGACAACCTTCCGCAGCACTGGATTCAGATTTTCGTCCGGTTTACGAATGTACAGTGTGATGTCGTCAGCGTACATTGAAATTATTAAGCTTCTGTCTGTGAAACCAAGCCCTCGAAAAGTGTGGTGCTGTCGTATTCTGGCAGCTAGGGGTTCCACCGCCACCGCAAATAGCAGCGGCGAGAGGGGGCAGCCCTGTCTGGTACCGCGTGTTATTGGGAATGGCTCCAACAGCAACCCATTTGCTTTCAGACGTGCAGTGGGCTCAGTATAGAGTGGATGAATAAGCTTGATGAAATTGGGACTGAACCCCAACCTGGGTAATATAGTAAACAAGTATGGCCAATCCAGTGAGTCGAACGCTTTTGTAGCGTCGAGGAAGGCGGCGATGGCTGGCAGTTGAGGGTCTATCTGTTGGACCGCAGCAAAGAAGATGCTTAAGTTGTGAGCTGTGGACCTGCCAGGGATAAATCCGGACTGGTCCGGTCTGGCTATAAGCTGCAGGAGTGGTTGCAACCTGTTGGCGATTAACTTGCCACGGATTTTGGCGTCGTCGTTAATTAGAGAGCAGGCGATACGAATCGCAGAAATTAGCAGTCTTGTCTGGTTTCAAGAGTGAAATGATCACGGCCTCTCTCATTGTTGGTGGCAGAGAGCCGCAGTCTAGAGATTCTTGGTAGACTGCTAGTAGGCGAGGTGCGAGCTTGTCCGTGTAGGTTTTGTAAAACGAGGTCGTTAGACCATCTAGGCCTGGGGCCTTCTCGCCTGGCAAGCTACTGATAACCTGCACAATATCTTCCATGGAGAATGGCTCATCCAAGTAGGCCCGGTGGGCCTCGCTCAGCCAAACTAGTTCAATGGAGTCTAAGTATGCTTGTAGCTCCGGGTGAGGAGCAGTTTGCGTGGCAGTGTATAGTGAGGAGTAGAAGTTAGTGAGACTTGAATGTGTGGCCTTATGACCTCTAAGGGGAGTCGAGTCTTCGTCTAGTAATTCAGTTATGTACGTCGAGGACGTATGTTGTCTGTGTGTTTGCTAGAGCTTTTCCCTGCCTATCGCCCTCGCCGTAACTGCGGGCTCTGGCATTTTTCCCCAGGAAGTGAGTCTCTCTGTCCGCCTCTTCCCCGAACGCTAAAATTTTCCCTCTCAGTGTTGCAAGATGTATGGGTGCACCCGATTGGTAGAATAGGAGTTCAGTGTCACGGATGTCTTGTTCCAGTCTCGTCAGTGTTTGTCTAATTGATTTTAAAACCCCAGATTGTTTAGCGATACATGAGCCTCTTATAACTACCTTAAAGGCTTCCCACAAAGTGGAAGGAGATTCGACAGAGCCTTCATTAATGAAGAAGTACTGGGTGAGTTCACTGCGGATCTCTTCTCTAAATGCTGTGTCGAGTAGGGCGTGTGGGGGGAGTCGCCAGCTGAATGCACGAGGTAAAGTTTGTTGTATGTTCCAACCCAGTACCACCGGTGCGTGGTCGGAAAGCATGTGCGGTAAGTGCGCAGTGTCTGTGGCCCAGGATGCTATGTCACCCGTGACCAGCCAATAGTCCAATCTGGACCAGGCATTGTGATGTGATGTTATACATGTACCCTCTCTAGCATCTGGATGCCTGCTGCGCCAAATGTCTATAAGTCCATGATCTTGTATGATGGAAGTCATTTGCTGAGTAGCTCTGGGATGAGGTCTGCGGGCAGCACCCACCCTGTCCACTTTGTCCTGTAAGGTAGTATTGAAGTCTCCGCCCCAGATCACTGTATCACCTCCCATCGTCATCGCCTTTGCCCAGATGGTGAGAAAGAAACTTGGATTGTCCACGTTTGGACCATATATGGCTACCAAGGACACCCGGGTAGACATCAGAGTGCCTCTTAAAATAACGTACCTCCCCTCTGGATCTATTTGCGTATGAGATGTTGTCCAGCCCCATCCCCGCCTGATCAGCACAGATACTCCTTTTGCATTGTTGGAGTATGGAGCTGAGTGCACCTCGCCCCAGTATCTATTGTGCAGCTTTGGGTCAGCCCCAGCCTTTAGGTGTGTTTCCTGCAAAAAACATATGTTGATTTTATGCCTAATTAGATATGTATGCATTAGCCTATCTTTCCTGAAGTCATTGAGCCCTCTAATGTTCCACGTAAGGAATTTGGCCTCAGTCATATAGTTGCTGTAGTGTTGTGTAATGGTCTGCGCGACTTATAGTAATGCACATTAAGATAAGCGATAGAGCACAGGAACCTGCTAGCGTCACATGGTGGGTTATTGCATAGAGCGGAAGTATCAACTGAGAGAAACAACTTGTGGTCTACTTTAAACAAATGAACTGTAGTTAGTCCCCCCCTTCCTGAGAACTCAATAACCTCCCTGTCCCACCCCCCTCCCACACCACCCCCCCAAATAGGTTGTTACATTTCCCACCCTCCATCCCCATTTCCCCGTGTTAACCCAAACATCAGAAAACATGGGAGATCTCCCAGTGGGGCCTGGGTCACCGTCGTATCCCCCTACCAAGTGGCAGGGTGGCCGAGCCGTGTTGGGGTACATGGAATCCGCTTGATGTAGGTTTAAATGGACTGGCGTCGGGAAGACTAGATACAACTAAGTTGCAACGTGTACATCAGTGTAAAATGTTATATAAGACAAAATTACGGACAGAGCATAATAACAGTTCCACTAGGCATAGAGTGGCGTGATCAGTCATTGTCACTCAGGTTACGTTCCGATCCAGTTTGTTGTTAGGAGCTGGGAGATAGTCTTTGGGCGCTGATATGTTTAGTGAACTTCAAGGCTGCTTTGGCATCTGTGAAGAAGTGGGGTTGCCCATCATGCGTAATTTTTAATTTGGCCGGGTAGAGCATAGCATATTGGATGGAGGCTCGTCGGAGGATGCGTTTCACCGGCAAAAACTCCCTGCGGGGGCCTGCACCATTGGAGTGTAGTCTGGGAAAAAGGAGAGGGAATTGACCTGATGGTTTATTGGACTTTGGTCTCTGGCGGCTTTCAGGACAGCATCCCCGTCTCTGTAGTTTAAGAGGCGCGCTATTATGGGCCGCGGCGCAGAATCCACTGGCGGTCAGGGCCCCAGTGAGCGGTGCACACGCTCAACTATCAAGACTGGTGAAAGCACCGGGCCAAACAGTTTGCGCAGTAGGTTTTCAATGTAGGGCTCCATTCTCGGGATAGCGGTAGATTCAGGTAGGCCAATAATTCTGAGATTGTTGCGCCGAGAGCGCGCCTCCAAATCCTCGTTCTTTGCTTTAATAACCACCAAGACTTTTTCCATTTGGAGTAACTGTTCCCTCGATTCAACTTGAAAGTCATGGGTATCTGAGAGTCTGTTTTCCATAGTGTCTAAGCGAGCCTTGTGAGTGTCTACTCGTTTTTTAACCTTTTCAAGACTAGAGGTAAGTGCATCAATCTTATTATCTATGGTCTTAATGCTAGAGCGCACATCCAGCAATATTGTGCGCAGGTCATCGTAACGCTTCTCGCCATGATCTTTGGCGTTTGGGTCTGTGTCTGGCTCAGAGCAGGCATCAGCCGTGCGGGTCTGGCGTTTGCTGTCAAATGGGAGTTTAGTTTGCTTTGAGTCGTTTTTCCCCATTATGCCAGGTAGTGTGCAGTTATTGCGGGATGTCGTGAGAGCCAATGGGTACAACCACATCAGCTGCACTTTACAAAACGTGGCACAGCTGTGATGCTTTGTTGTGCTAGAGGAAGTGGTGGATGTCTTAAGGCCCTCATAGGTGAGCTCGAATACTACCATGCAGCAGCCGCCACTTCTTTGTTGCTCAGCTCGACCTGTTGGTTTCACTGCACCAGGGCTAACAGTGGATGTGAGGGGGGGAAGGCATCTGATAGCCAGCCCTAGCGCCGGTACACCCGGCACGGTCTCACGAACTCCACCAACCTCCCCCGCGTTAAGGGTGCTCACTGTGCCGCAATCCGCACAAACTCAGCTGCGCCCGCACCCCCCGCCCGATATGCACTATACCGCGGACCCTCCGTGGCCTCGGCCAGCCAACCCCCAGGCCCACTCCGAGCACCACGCGGCACCCCTAGGTACTGCACAGGGCACGGGTATAGCCAGTGGGGGACCCGCCGGGCCGCGCACCCACTAGGCCCACAGAAGTACTTACTGCGCCCACTTGCCGGCGAATGCGTTGCCTCTTGAAAGGTGCAGCCGGCTTTGTCGCGGATGTGAGAGGGAGAATCGCCGGAATCTCTGAGAGTGCGGCCCTCACTTAGCCAGGAGGCCGCTCAGGAACGATGCAGCCCAGCCTGGCCGCAGAGGCAGCACACAAGCCGAGGTGACCTCGCGGAACAGATCACGCCGCGGGCCGCGACTCGAGCTTCGGTTTAGCAAAAGGGGCTCTGAGCGTTGGCAATCAAGCCTCAACATCCATGTTGCGAGGCGTCAGCAGACAGAGTCGGGCGGGGGTTATGCCGGAGGGCTCAAATACAGATAAACGCACCAAGACCTTGCGGCGGCCATTAGTGCGAAGCGTGCCAGGCCTTCACATGTCGGGTCCTCCGATAGGTCCGGCGCCACAGCAATCGGCGCCAAACTTTTCCCGCAGGTCCGCCATGTTGCCAGTATGAAGGCTGCTCCGTTATAACAGCGGATTCCAATTGCAGGATGCCTATATTGCCGGATGATTGGGCCCAGCCTGCAGAGCCCCTCTAGAAGGCGGCCATACTGCAGCTCGGCGAAGCCACGCCCCCCCACCCTGGTACCTCATCCTTCACCCCTTCACCATGTCTCCTGTTCCATTGTCACCTTACCTGTTTCCTATTGCATTTTCTTGTCCCTTCTTTTTTTTGTCAGATTTCTCCAAAATGAGGTACAGCTTAATTTCTCACCTATGCATGGGCTCGAAGGGCTTGTTGAGTGTTAACCGAACAATATTCACTTTCTAAATTGCATTACAGGAACAGTTTCGCAAATGTGGATATGAACAAAAATGGCTGTAAACAGGTTTTCCTGTACCACACTGACCAAAAGGTGCAATTATATTGATGACTGTTGCAAGACTGTCTGGGATAGCTATGGACAGAATTTGATAATGTTTAATATATATAATGGGTGGAGGCCTTTGACTAGGTACTACACACTAAACCTTTTCAACTTTTATTTTTGTATAGTTTGCCTTTGTGGACCACATTCTGTCTTTGGAGATTGTTCATGCAATCTGCCAAGATGCCAGAGTCCCCATAATCTAGGTGCTCAGCAAACATACTGCTAAATTCAGTGAGTTCGGATTGCAATGAAAAATCATCTCTCTGATAAATAGTAGATAAGGATAAATCTACTACTTGAGTTATGGCCGGGAGTAGATTTTAAGCTGATCTTATACAATAATTGTCTAGCCCACATGAAGGCACTGAGACTCATCGAGCTGCTGACATATTTAAATTTGCTGACTACTCTCTGAATCAGCTGACAGCAGAAAGGTCCTAATGATGGAATTAAAAAAAAAACTAATTCTTCAGTGATTCTTCATGGTACATGGAGGTGAAGAGAGAAAATTCTCAGTAAAAGATGGAATATTTGTTGTAATGAGGGGGTTGAGCTCGCACTTGAGAAAGCCTTCCTCGTCAAGGTTCTCGACATCTGCTAGGATGATTTTCATTCACAGAAGGGGCTGTACTATTAGGGACATCCCATGCATGATCACTCACATCTACAATAGTTATACCTCTCATAAGAGATTAGGAAATCGTGTTCCGCTGTTTTGAGGCTTTAAGGTATATTTTCAAAATGTTCACAAACTCAAAGATCATAGACAATAAGAACACGGTGCCCCATGAACAACAATCTGTGCATGCATAATTGACATTCACAAGTGTTTTTCTTCCAATGTTCATAAACGTTGGGGGAAAACACAAAAACAAAAGCAGCACCGCATGAGCGCCAGTGCTGCAGTAGTCATAAGTGTGTGGGTAGAGCTACAAAAAGACAGCCTTTTCACCCTGATCAAGCCAGGACCAGGTGGCTGGCTAATGTTTAAAACTTTGCACACTTTACCCCTGCTAAACAGGAGTGGAGTGACTGTGTGTGCAATTTAAACATGGCTACGTTGGCTTACCCCCTGACTGACATATTAACCTAGCCTATATGTCCCTAGTATAAGGTGTAGGAAGTACACCCAGGGTCTGGAAGGTTTTTTTTTTATTTCACTTTATTTTTATTACAAACTGTGCAGTCGTCTGCAGCCATTACAGCGTATGTAGGTACATTGTGCAAGGACCATATAGAGGGTGGAGACAAGCATTGCATAACATATAAGCGCCTATCGTCTCAATGTCTGCAACAACCCAAGAATATTCTGGGACTAAGCCTGCAATCACCATTATACGATACATTTCCCCGTGCCAACTGTACTGCACAATCCAATGTATCAAACAAGTGCAACAATAGCAAAAAAAACAGAAAAGCAAAATACAGAACCAAAGGAAACTCCAGCAGCGATTGGCAGTGATAATGCAACCAAATCTCTCTCTAGGCATATAGGCGGACCCGTGTACATATCAGAGTCCACCTCCCCCATCTCCCCGGGTGGAGCTACGACTCAGTGAAATACTAAACTTGGGGGCAATGACATGGGGTCTTTAAGTATGCTGCAGCTACCTGTTTACATAGAACTGAAACATCTCAAACATCTGGAAGTGATATCTGAGGAAACTCCAAATCCTGTTCCCAGTGAACCCCCAGGGAGGTAGGCAGTCTCGGCATGGCTCCAAACACTGGGGTCACTACTCTTTGCACTGACATTCAATCCATTCACCATCTGTCAGCGGCCATCATTCAAACAGTGGGTCAGCCTCCTGTGTCTGCACCCGTTAGGAGGGTGTCCCTGTCTGGGTCAGATATACCGTGTCCCCACCTGGCTGGTCAGCTGACTGCAACCTCTCCAGCATGTTACCGCATGTCTCCAAGTTGCGGTCAACATTTTCATCTGTACGAACTGAGCGCAGATGGTGCTCTTCAGCTACCCCCCATTAACACGTCAGCCTTCCATTTAGCCAGGCGAGGGGCCATGGAATGTGTCCAGTATTTAGCAATACGTCACTTCATCAACACTAGCCCTAATAGGGCAAATATATATTGCATATGGGTCCTCAGTTTGGGGATGGTAAAACCCCTAAAAGACAATGTTTGCTCGATGCCTCAACCGGGACTCTCGTAACACCCCTCAATAATTCCAGCATCCTTGCCAAGTAGATCTGGAGGTGAGTACACGCCCAGGTCATGTGTGTAAATTGTGAAGGTTCAGTATCGCATCGGGCACACACTGATGCATGCGCTGGATTAAAACACGATAATCGGTGTGGAGACAGGTATGTGCGATGCAGGTAGTGGAACTGCGTCAGTTTAAACCGAGCGTTACTATCCACCTCCTGGACCTGCGCGAATGCCCTTTTCCACTCCCCCTCCGTAAGGAGCGGTGACAGATCTTCCAACCATCTACTCCGCACCCTCGAGACATCAACTCTGCGGTCTGCCTTCAAGGCTTTATACAGATGGGAAATCAATCCCCTGAAGGAGTTCGAATACATGATCGTCATCAAGGTGTAGGATTCCTCGGGCTCCTCAGGGAAGCCGATCCACAGCTCACGTGCTGTGCGTGATATTTTTGCGGATTGTAGAAAATGGCCCTCAGGGATTTGAGAACATTCTCTCACGTCAGCAAGGGAGAGGAAGGTCCAGTTGAGATATAGGTCACCTGCTGCCTCACACCCACCGTCAAACCATCTTTTCAGGTCCATCACTGTTTGTATGTGACGGAAGCTGTGGAGTCATTTTAGGGGAAGTAATCCGGCATATGGGGCCCTTCACAGCACAAGGGTGACCGCATGTTCCCAGACCCATGCAACCTGGCAGGCCACGAATGGGCAATCGAGGGGGTCCGTGAGCCCATCATAAGATATTTTGGAAGGTCTGCAGGGCCTGGAAGTTAAATGCCATCTGTGGATAAAGCCAGAGGGTATCCTCATAAGTATCAGAAAATTTGAGGAAGGTAGTGTGATTACTATGGAATATGCAGTTTATAAAAATGGCACTATGGGGCAATACTGTTGTCAAATGCTATTTAATGTTTTGACTACTGGGTATGTGATGTTAATTCTATTTGTTAAAACTAATAAATATTTAACATTTAAAAAAAATGCCACCTGTGGACTGCAGCACCCATTGTGCCATCCAACAATGGGCCTGTAAAACATGGCTTCAGGCCTACCCTGTGTAACCTGACTGCAACAGCCTAAAAACCTGCTGTCAAATCAGTCAAAAAGATCCTTTTCAACAGGTGGAAACCATACTTTTAAAAATATATAAACAACACTTAAGTACACCTTGTCACCCACATGGTAGGGTGCCTGATATTTCAAAGTGGAACATGTGTGAAATTAAAGTTTGCATGTTTTCCCAGTGACTACTCCCTAAAAAATATTTATACTTGCAGGGCTGTAGCTGGATCATTGCTACTAAATGTCAAAGTACATATTATAAACTTTAATCTGTAACCTTTGACAAGAAACGGCAAAAAAAAAAAAGGTAATTCAAGTACTACTTTTCATATTTATTAAAAGTCTAATTAATTTGTTAAGTTAGATTTTTTTAATACATATTTATAAAAGGTAACGTTCAGAAAGTTAACTTTTTACTCCCTGAAACTCATGGAAGCTAATTTGCATTAGCCTACTAGCAGCTGCCCATCCATTGCTCAACATTAATGAGGTGTGAAAACTGCTCCCACAGCAGAACAATTGCTAAGGTCTGCTGATAGGATGTACTAGGTTTGAGACAATTGATCCCTTTAAGCTCAGGAAGGACAGTGAGGGGGGCAGGAACTTCATTAACTTGAAAAAGACAGAGTTTTAGTATAAGGGGAGACCTGAAGAAGGGAAATCCTTTGTCCCCAACGCCTACATAAGCCATGCTAGCACCAAACCCAGTGTGAAGGAAGTCATCCCCATAACTGATTTGAAGTGGACACGGGGAAAGTGGAAGGTCTGCTCATTTCCCTTATTTCTCTAGCCACACCTCTCGGAGGACAGAAGGGCTGTGCTCAAAAGAGAAAGGGTTTCCCCATCTTGGATTTAAGTAGTGAAGTGCACCGTGGATTTGTTTGTAGTAAGGCAAAGAGGATGTGCTGGAAAAGTGTAGAGGGTTGTGCCTGGGAACCTTTCCCCCATTGACTAGGAGTCACCTAGTCAAGCTAGTGCCAACCATAAATGTAGTATCCTGAGCAGCCCTCCTTGCAGAAGATCAGAAAAGGACTGTGTAGTGTCCTCCCCAACTTGGGAACTGGACAATGACTATGCAACACAAGGAGCTTAATATTACATATCTTTATTTGTCTGCGTGTAACTGCAAGCTCAACATTCTAAAACAAGCTTTCAGTGCCTTCCGCTCTGACACCTACATCACAGCTCTACGGAGTCCTCTAGGAGCCAAAAAGGTTCCGTCACAAGACACTACAGACTGGACCTGCTGACCGTGAGTGGAAGGGAATCCTAAAGGACTGGACCTGCGCCCTCTTGTACCCAGGACAAATAAGTGGATTCCAATGGTCATTTGACTGACCTCCTCGTGCGCTACAGGGACACAAGCTGCAAGAGGACTTTTTTCTGAAGTGACCAGTTGACCAGTACAACTGGACCTGGACTGGACCTTGCTGATGGACTCTAGTGGAGTGAGTGCTGGCCCATAAGTATTGTCCCTGAGGTCCTTGAAGCCTTGGAAGTGACACAGAAGAGCTGCTCCAGAAACCATGAAAAGTTAGAAATTAGGACATTTTTGGATGTCCAAGACCTCCAAAGCTATCAGCGGGAAAAGGTGTCCAATTTCGATGCAAATGCAATTTTGCTGGATGCAGCTTCAGGCTTGCCCTGCTGAAGGATTTTGAGCTCCATAAAGAAAGATTAAGGGGCAGATTTATACTTTGGCAGGCGGAGCAATCTCCATTGGCCTGGTGGAGGGCCTAATGTCCGATAACCCGAGACTACTTTTCCCACCAAATTTAGAAATGACCACCAAGCTGGCAGTCATTTCTAAAGCATTAGCAGGAACCACCGTCAATGCTGTTGAAAGTTTGGTGCAGGGCTCTGTTGCATGATGGAGCCCTTCATCACACTGTTTAATTTTTTATTTTCAAAAACAAAATCATGAAGGTGGATTTTCTTTTTGAAAATAAAAAATAAAATGCTTCCCTCACTATAGGAGTCCTTTCCTATGGCAAGGGGAGCATTTAGCAGTTTTCACTGCCCCTTACCGCCAGAGTTTTCCTGGCTGTGATGAGCAGTGAAAACCGACCTCTAATTATACCTATGTAGATTAGGTGGGCAGAATTAGAGGTCTGCCTATGACAGCCTTTACTCTGCAGGGCAGTTGGAGGGGCTTAATTATGACGGAGATGGAGTAGTCTCCACTGTGCTTAAACCTAATGTCCGTCTGCATCTAAATTTGCCAGGCGAACCACAGTCTTAGCGTATGGATACTCCTTTGTGATATAGTATCCATATCACCAACATATAAATCAGCCCCTTAGTCAGAAGAGAAAATATTTGGTCGGGATGAACCAGCTTGGTGTATCTGACCTGCGGTCCATTGCGGTTTACCTGAAATCACACCAAGGTCCCAGTCTCCTGCTTCCATAGACTATCATTGGCACTTTTTGCCACTATTTTCACCTAAAAGTTAAAAACTTAAACCCTATTTTTCTCATTTGATTTGGGATTTTTAATATTTTGGGGTCGATTCCGATCTCGGGCGGAAGCGCACCTAACACTATTCGTCCGGAAAAAAACCAAGCCGAACGCGTGTTTCCCGACCGATTCGAACATTACAGCACCTTCCGGCCGGACTAGTACGATGCGCCTTCCGTACGCGCCGAACACGTCGCTACGTCCGGCACATCAGAGCATCCGGGAGAGCCGCACATAAGCTCCGATTCGCGCCACAAGACGATCCACGGCTACGAGACAAACAAGCCAGCGACGAGTACGAGTCGAAGCAACGAGAAACCCGAACGAGACGAACCAACCATGAATCCCATCGCGCAGGTCCTACCAATACTCTACATCTATTACCGGAACAGGTACGGACGCGTACGGCGCAGATGGTAAGTCAAACACCCACTACACAAACAAACAACACGTACCCGACATATGTCACACACACATAGGGATGCAGAAATGACGTACACTAGCAACAGCAGAACCATAGGGGCGGGATGGCTATCACCAATGCCATACACACCCATAGGGGCCTGGATGCCTACCACTAACACCACCCCAACCCATATGGGGCTGGATGCCTACCACTACCACCACCCCTACTCAGGGGGGGCTGGATGCCTGTCACTACCACCACCCCTACTCAGGGGGGGCTGGATGCCTACCACTACCACCACCCCTACTCAGGAGGGGCTGGATGCCTATCACTACCCGTACTCATGGGGGGCTGGATGCCTACCACTACCACCACCCCTACTCAGGGGGGCCTGGATGCCTGTCACTACTACCATCCCCACTAATAGGGGGCTGGATGCCTACCACTACCACCACCCCTAC
Organism: Calotriton arnoldi; assembly: GCA_963921515.1. Lineage (NCBI taxonomy): Eukaryota > Metazoa > Chordata > Amphibia > Caudata > Salamandridae > Calotriton > Calotriton arnoldi. The sequence continues at coordinate 682,149 of CAWUFW010007308.1, read as the reverse complement.
TCAGGGGGGGCTGGATGCCTACCACTACCCCTACTCATGGGGGCTGGATGCCTACCACCACCACCACCCCTACTCAGGGGGGCCTGGATGCCTGTCACTACTACCATCCCCACTAATAGTGGGCTGGATGCCTACCACTACCACCACCCCTACTCTGGGGTGGCTGGATGCCTACCACTACCCCTACTCATGGGGGGCTGGATGCCTACCACTACAACCACCCCTTCTCAGGGGGGGCTGGATGCCTACCACTACCCCTACTCATGGGGGGGCTGGATGCCTACCACCACCACCACCCCTACTCAGGGGGGGCTGGATGCCTACCACTACCACCACCCCTACCCATGGGGGGCTGGATGCCTACCACTACCACTACCCCTACTCAGGGGGGGCTGGATGCCTACCACTACCACCACCCCTACCCATGGGGGGCTGGATGCCTACCACTACCCCTACTCAGGGGGGGCTGGATGCCTACCACTACCACCACCCCTACCCATGGGGAGCTTGATGCCTACCACTACCACTACCCCTACTCAGGGGGGGCTGGATGCCTACCACTACCACCACCCCTACTCAGGGGGGGCTGGATGCCTGTCACTACCACCACCCCTACTCATGGGGGGCTGGATGCCTGCCACTACCACCACCCCTACTCATGGGGGGCTGGATGCCTACCACTACCACCACCCCTACTCACGGGGGGCTGGATGCCTACCACTACCACCACCCCTACTCAGGGGGGGCTGGATGCCTACCACTACCACCACCCCTACCCATGGGGGGCTGGATGCCTACCACTACCCCTACTCTTGGGGGGCTGGATGCCTACCACTACCACCACCCCTACCCATGGGGGGCTGGATGCCTACCACTACCCCTACTCAGGGGGCCTGGATGCCTGTCACTACAACCACCCCTACTCAGGGGGGGCTGGATGCCTACCACTACCACCACCCCAACCCATGGGGGGCTGGATGCCTACCACTACCACCACCCCTACTCAGGGGGGGCTGGATGCCTACCACTACCCCTACTCATGGGGGGCTGGATGCCTACCACTACCACCACCCCTACTCAGGGGGGGCTGGATGCCTACCACTACCACCACCCCTACTCATGGGGGGCTGGATGCCTACCACTACCACCACCCCTACTCAGGGGGGGCTGGATGCCTACCACTACCACTACCACCACCCCTACTCAGGTGGGGCTGGATGCCTACCACTACCACTACCCCTACTCAGGGGTTGCTGGATGCCTACCACCAACACCACCCCAACTCATAGGACGGGTAATGCATGACACAACCAGCATACTCCAACATAAGGAATGTCAGAAAAACACATCCCCCCAACCCCATGACAAGCGTGTGTAGTCTGTGTCAAATGCCTACAACACTGAACATGACATTGAACATACAATGTGACCCCCTATCACATGTGTCACACATAAATGTGTGTGGCCTTCACAATGCAAGCAGACCATGACCACTGTGGCAATGGGGTCTAACCTCCCATCATCACAGTGACCAAAAGGTAAGTGTGGGGTCCATAGCTGAAGCACATTTTGAACATTGTGGCAATGGTGATTAAACCCCCATCATCACAGTGACCAAAATGTAAGTGTCAGTGAAATTGCTCTCCCACCCTCGCAGCTCCACCATTAAGTGAGGTGCCCCTGCCCCTGCACTCTTGAGTGTTGGTGATTGAGGCCCTCCTCCACCCGCAGGTTTCCCTGCGCCTCATCCCTGGTGGTCCAGTGGACCTCTGTCTCCTTCCTTTCACTCTGCTCCTTCACTCGTTTTCACTCGTTTTTTTACCCTTCCTATCTTTCACCTTTCTGCACTTTTCTGCATCTCTGCTCTTTTGTGCCTTATTTCTGCTTATTTTCCCTTTTTTCTTTATCCCTTATTTCCTCCCTTTACCTTTCCCCGCCGCTGCTGCCCCCGCGGCCCCCCCCAGCGCGACCGGCCCAATCCAGCTCCCCTCCCCGCTCCCGCCTCCCAGCTGTCCAGCCCTCCCCGACCCCTACTTAATGGCGGCCACTGCGGGGACAGGCGAGCAAGACCACTGACTCATTGTCAGTGAAATTGCTCTCCCACCCTCGCAGCTCCACCATTAAGTGAGGTGCCCCTGCCCCTGCACTCTTGAGTGTTGGTGATCGAGGCCCTCCTCCACCCGCAGGTTTCCCTGCACCTCATCCCTGGTGGTCCAGTGGACCTCTGTCTCCTTCCTCTCACTCTGCTCCTTCACTCGTTTTTCTACCCTTCCTATCTTTCACCTTTCTGCACTTTTCTGCATCTCTGCTCTTTTGTGCCTTATTTCTGCTCATTTTCCCTTTCTCTCGCTCTGCTCTTTCACTCGTTTTTCTACCCTCTTTTATCTTTCACCTTTCTGCACTTTTCTGCATCTCTGCTCTTTTGTGCCTTATTTCTGCTTATTTTCCCTTTTTCTTTATCCCTTATTTCCTCCCTTTACCTTTCCCCGCCGCTGCTGCCCTCGCGGCCCTCCCCCAGCGCGACCGGCCCAATCCAGCTCCCCTCCCCGCTCCCGCCTCCCAGCTGTCCAGCCCTCCTCGACCCCTACTTAATGGCGGCCACTGCGGGGACAGGCGAGCAAGACCACTGACTCATTGTCAGTGAAATTGCTCTCCCACCCTCGCAGCTCCACCATTAAGTGAGGTGCCCCTGCCCTTGCACTCTTGAGTGTTGGTGATCGAGGCCCTCCTCCACCCGCAGGTTTCCCTGCGCCTCATCCCTGGTGGTCCAGTGGACCTCTGTCTCCTTCCTCTCACTCTGCTCCTTCACTCGTTTTTCTACCCTTCCTATCTTTCACCTTTCTGCACTTTTCTGCATCTCTGCTCTTTTGTGCCTTATTTCTGCTCATTTTCCCTTTCTCTCGCTCTGCTCTTTCACTCGTTTTTCTACCCTCTTTTATCTTTCACCTTTCTGCACTTTTCTGCATCTCTGCTCTTTTGTGCCTTATTTCTGCTTATTTTCCCTTTTTTCTTTGTCCCTTATTTCCTCCCTTTACCTTTCCCCGCCGCTGCTGCCCCCACGGCCCCTCCCCCCCCAGCGCAACCGGCCCAATCCAGCTCCCCTCCCCGCTCCCGCCTCCCAGCTTTCCAGCCCTCCCGGACCCCTACTTTAATGGCGGCCACTGCGGGGACAGTCGAGCAGGACCACTGACTCAGTGTCAGTGAAATTGCTCTCCCACCCTCGCAGCTCCACCATTAAGTGAGGTGCCCCTGCCCCTGCACTCTTGAGTGTTGGTGATCGAGGCCCTCCTCCACCCGCAGGTTTCCCTGCGCCTCATCCCTGGTGGTCCAGTGGACCTCTGTCTCCTTCCTCTCACTCAGCTCCTTCACTCGTTTTCACTCGTTTTTCTACCCTTCCTATCTTTCACCTTTCTGCACTTTTCTGCATCTCTGCTCTTTTGTGCCTTATTTCTGCTCATTTTCCCTTTCTCTCGCTCTGCTCTTTCACTCGTTTTTCTACCCTCTTTTATCTTTCACCTTTCTGCACTTTTCTGCATCTCTGCTCTCTTGTGCCTTATTTCTGCTTATTTTCCCTTTTTTCTTTATCCCTTATTTCCTCCCTTTACCTTTCCCCGCCGCTGCTGCCCTCGCGGCCCCTCCCCCCCCAGCGCGACCGGCCCAATCCAGCTCCCCTCCTTGCTCCCGCCTCCCAGCTGTCCAGCCCTCCCCGACCCCTACTTAATGGCGCGCTGGTGCACCGAAGGCGCGTCAAAGGCAAGCCCGTCTGCGCCCGTCTGCGACCCGTCCGCGACCAGCGCGAGGAACCCTGGACCTCCGCCCCGCCAACGCTACAACCCAGCAGCACTCCACGCACTCAACCCAGGCTGCAACAACAACTGCAAGCTAGCATCACCAGCAGACACCCACGGACCCTTCAGCTGTCACCGCTGCCGGCACACCTGCAGCACCGCCAAGAACACGGATCCAGCACAACCCGCCCACAAGAACACAACCGAACCGAAGACCCTGCAATGCATCCTCCTCAATGTCCGATCCCTCCACAAACACGCCACAGAAATCTGGGACCTCCTCGACAGCACCACCCCGGACGTAGCGTTCTTCACCGAAACCTGGACCAACACCACCTCGGGACCGGACATCGCCATCCCCCAAGGATACAAGATCTCCAGGAAGGACCGCCCCACCCACCCAGGAGGAGGAATCGCCATCGTCCACAAATCCAGCCTCCGCCTGAGCACACTCCCTGACGAGCCCACAGAACTGATGGAACACCTTCACTTCAAGATACTGGCCAGCCCCACCGCCACCCTCCGAGGAACCCTCATCTACCGACCCCTGGACCCCGCGGACCCTTTGCCAACTCCATCACGGACATTATCTCCCCGCAGGCCATCGCATCCACCAACTACACCCTGCTGGGAGACCTCAACTTCCACCTCGACAACCAACTGGACCCCAACACCACATCCCTCCTGGACAACCTCCACAACATTGGACTCCGCCAGATCGTAACCGAGCCCACGCACTCAGCAGGACACACCCTCGACCCCCTCTTCACTACAGGAAACTCCATCACCTTCAGCCACACCACCGAACTCCCATGGCCCGACCATCGTTGCGTCCACTTCACCTTCAGAACACCCACCATCCACAGACACCAGCACCTGCTTCCACGAAGAAACTGGACCAAAATCACCGACGGCCAGCTCACCTCCTCACTCAACAACTCCACCCCAACCATCGCGGAAAACGACGACTCCAACACCGCAGCCCGAACCCTGCATAGATGGATCTCGGACAGCACCAACACCATAGCCCCCCTCAAGAAAAACAACAATACCCGCGCCAAGAAAGCCAGATGGTTTACCACCGAACTTCGAGAGTCCAGATGCACATGCCGCCGCCTCGAAAAGGCCTGGAGGAACACCAAATCCACAGAAGCCCACAACAACTTCAGAGCCGCCACCAACGCCCACCATCAACTCATCAGAGAAACGAGGAAAAAAGCGATTGAAGACAGAATCTCCACCCACGCACACAACAGCAAGGAACTCTTCAGCATCATCAAGGAGTTCGCCCAACCCACCAGCGAGTCTACCGACATCCCTCCCTCATAAGACCTCTGCGACAAACTCAGCACCTTTTTCCACCACAAAATCAAGAGCATCTACGACAACTTCGACGAAGACAACCAACACACTGAACCCTCACCAACCACCCCCGACACCCGGAAACCAGCGATTGATGACTGGACAGCCCTCACCACCGAAGACACACTGAAGACAATGAAGTCAATCCACTCAGGGGCCCCCACGGACCCCTGCCCCCACCACATCTTCAACAGAGCCGCCGACACCATCGCAACCATGCTCCGCCACACCATCAACCGCTCCATGGCGACCGCCTCGTTCCCCGACGACTGGAAACACGCCGAGGTCAACCCCTCCTAAAGAAACCCTCAGCGGACCCCACCGACCTCAAAAACTACAGACCCATCTCCCTGCTCCCGTTCCCAGCGAAAGTCATCGAGAAAGCCATCAACATCCAACTCGCCACATTCATTGAAGAACACAACATCCTCGACTCCTCCCAATCCGGCTTCAGAAAAACCACAGTACGGAAACCGCCCTCCTTGCCGCAACAGATGACATCCGCACCCTACTGGACAAAGGAGAAACAGTAGCCCTCATTCTCCTCGACCTATCAGCGGCGTTCGACACAGTCTCCCACCACACCCTTATACGCAGACTCTACGACGCAGGAATCCAGGACAAGGCCCTTGACTGGATCTGCTCCTTCCTCTCCGGCAGGACGCAGCGGGTCAGACTCCCCCCTTTCCTCTCGGACCCCACACCTACCACCTGCGGAGTCCCCCAGGGCTCCTCCCTCAGCCCGACGCTCTTCAACGTCTACATGGCTCCACTTGCCCCCATCGTCAGAACCTACGGACTCAACATCGTGTCATACGCAGACGACACCCAGCTCATCCTCTCCCTATCCAATGATTCCAACACCGCCAGACGCAACTTTCGAGAAGGCATGGAAGCCGTCGCCAAATGGATGAAAAACAGCTGCCTACAACTAAACACCAACAAAACAGAAGTACTCATCATGGGCCCAAACCCCGATGCCTGGAGCGACACCTGGTGGCCCCCCGCCCTCGGAAACCCGCCAACCCCCACAGACCACGCACGCAACCTGGGAATCATCCTGGACTCCGAGCTCAAAATGCACCGCCAGATCAACTCTGTCTCGTCTTCCTGTTTCCACACCCTCCGCCTCCTTCGTAAGACCTTCAAATGGATCCCCCTCGAACACCGAAAGTCAGTCACTCACGCCCTGGTCACCAGCAGACTCGACTACGGCAACGCACTCTACGCCGGAATAAACAAAAACCTCATCCGCAAGCTACAGATCATCCAGAACGCTGCCGCAAGACTGGTCCTCAACCTGCCAAAATACTGCCACATCTCCCAGCACCTGCGCACACTCCACTGGCTCCCCGTCGAGGCGAGAATCACCTTTAAGATGCTCACCCACGCACACAAGGCCCTCCACGGCACCGGACCAGCATACCTGAACAGCCGACTCAAATTCCACGCACCCCAAAGGACCCTACGATCAGCCCAGCTCTCCTACGCCGTGGTCCCCCGCACCAGAAAGACCAGATCGGGAGGCCGCTCCTTCTCCTTCCTCGCAGCCAAAGCATGGAACGCCCTTCCGCTCCACCTCAGACAGACAACATCGCTCCCCATCTTCGCAAGAAACCTCAAAACCTGGCTCTTCGACAGACCCCTCCTGGATGGAATGGAACCTGCACCCCCCCCCCACCCCTAGCGCCTTGAGACCCTTACGGGTGAGTAGTCGCGCTTTAACAAACTCCTGATTGATTGATTGATAGCTGAAGCACATTTTGAACATTGTGGCAATGGGGTCTAAACCCCCATCATCACAGTGACCAAAAGGTAAGTGTGGGGTCCATAGCTGAAGCACATTTTGAACATTGTGGCAATGGGGTCTAAACCCCCATCATCACAGTGACCAAAATGTAAGTGTTGTCATGGAAAAAGCTGCAAATGCCAAACAGCATGGATGATTCCTGGTCACAGAACAACAAACACATCAGTGGCATAGTAGTGCTTGTGTCCCATAGCAACATAGATTGGGTGAGGCAAACAGTGCAGTGCAAATAAGACATACCTTTGGCCATGTGCAGACAAACATCACCCATGGGGGCTGACATTGTCAACATTCATCAATAACACAATGACAGAAGTGACCATCATAATGCAGACCCACATATCTGCACCAATGGACACACAAATGTAGATATCCTGTGGAGACTGTAGATGTGAGGTGAACAAATACCATACCATGGCAGCAATGGGACATACAAACCATGATCATTGTGCTGACTGATGACCTAGGAGTCCCAGGGACAGCAGGGGAAACCCACCAAACAACATACAGCCAATGGCACACTAAAGATATGCCAATGCAGTGGTGCAGATGCACAAACACAAACAGGCAGCCTCACACTGCATATCAAACACAACAGGTGATGGGGGGGGGGGGGGTGTGCCAGTGTCCCCAGGCAACCACACAACACATGAGGAGGCCTGAATCCCAATTACACAGCTGTGTATACAGTGTCACACAAAAGTAACTCATGGATCGGATTCCCCTATGTGGGCAATCAGGCATTGTTAGATGAGAGGGAGCCCAAATTACACATGTCACACAAGCTTGTAGGAACAGCAACTAACACAGCAAGAGACAGACCCACCACAGCACTACCCCCAGGGACCCCACATTGTGGTGACACTGGCCTGCATGATAATCCCACTGTGATGACAAAGCTAGATGTCGTTCACTGTGAACCACAGTCATGTGTCCTGAGCAACAAACTACCATCACACCTACACAAGCACAAATCAATCAGCACGGCCTGTCAGCCAAGGCCAATATGGAGGTAGGGGTCTAGCCGCGCAACAACTCTCATTTGCACACACTCAACACCACACACCTTGATCTCCACCAATGTGCAGCAGTGAAGCTCACATGGACTGGTGACATTGCACATGCACCCATGACAATCCCAGGGGTGGTGGTGGGAACTAAGGTGCAGACACCCATCACACATGGCCAGTCAACAAGACTCGTGAATGTCTGACACACTGCACAGTACGCCGTACATGGGCATGACGTCAAATCCACCCCAATAAATGGGATCCCAGCCACAGTCACACACCAATGAAGAAGCCAAGGTCACCCACAAAGAACACACGTAGACAACTTCCAACATTGCAGCTCTGACCCTGAGGAGTGGCAGCAGTCACACACACAACGTGTCACAATCACTGAACGCTACCACAAACTGTAAATTACATGACTTGTGTAACCAACAAGTGCCAAGGGGAATCCTGACTGTGGCTCATCTGCGTTTGCCCACAAACCTAGCCCTGACAGCAAACACACCTATGGATGACACCCTGATGACCAGTAATGTGCCATGCACCCACATCCCAGAGAACCCAGGGCGAAGATTTTGGGGGAACATAGGTCAACTCAGCAAGCATCAAAAACAGGAACATCACTAGGGATCCCAGCCTGCGTAGCAAAATGGAAGTGAACACACACAGACATGCTCACACAACACACACCTTGGGCTCAGGCAATGTCACGGAGTTACACACTGCCATGAGGGGACTCCACTCCTGTGTAAGGAAAGCTGTGCCATACGTTGTCTCTGCAGGGCTCTATCATGTCAGCAGAACACTTGGTCACTCAGTCAACAATTAGCACCAAATGAAGGCTCTCGTCACATCAGCCTGGTCATGGGAGTGTCACCGAAATCATCTGCACAGATCCAACACACATGTATAGCAAGTTGCACTGATAACACAGATGAGTCCTTCCCCATTGATGCCCAAACATGCATGTCCAGTGGAGATGGTCACACGGTCAGGGAAATAGACAAATTGAACAATGGCAAGCACAACAGATGTGCAGGGGTGTAAGCCACAGATGTGATATTGCAAATAAAAGTAGGAAATCCCATTTCCAAATATTGAAAACATGACACCCCCATATTGCTGCAAAGGATGACATGGTTACACATCAGGATAGGACACATTCCCCCTGGACCACATGTGGTCCTGCACAGTAACACTTCATTTTCCTGATATCAAAAATCACCATCACTGCAGCAAGGGCATGGTTAGCATCATCAACATCATGTACATCTGAAGCAAAACCACTAGAGAACAGAAAGTAGCTTTATTCAGCATATGTGGGTGTAAAATTGAAAGTCCTGAAAAAACACAAAGGCCAATGGCCAGTCCATCAGCAAAGTCCGAACAGGGTGACAGTGGCAGATGTCACCCTTTGCTTGCCTGCACTGCTACGGACCAGGGACATTCCCCTCGGAGGGGCATACGGCGGGGCAGGCCAGGCACCGCAGGGACAGGATCAGGGTTCACCAGAAGGAGGCAGGGAAGGGGTGGTGGGTGCTGGAGAGTCACTGACAACTGCAGTGGAGGTGTCTGACATGGTGTGTGCCGGCACAACTGGGGGGCATGAGTCAGATGGTGTGGGTGCCGGCACGACTGCAGTGGGCTGGGCAGATGGAGTGGACAGGTTCCCCACTGCAGTGCCCAAGTCAGACGGGGTGGTAGTGGACTCCACTGCAGTGCCTATCTCCAGGGGAGTAGAATGGGGTTCAGGTAAGGTGGGCAGGACAGAGGGGAGGACACGGTCTCCACACCAGTGGCACAAACATGCGCAGCAGGGTGTGTGGGGCTGGAAGAGCAAGGGGTAGGGGGAGAAGGCCGGATCATTTTGGGGATGGTGTATCTGTGGGTGGGGGAACCTGGGGCAGGGTGTGGTGGGGGAACCTGTGTAGTGGGGGCCTGAGGGATGGAGGAAGGAGACTGTGTGGTTGAGCTGCAGGGCCGTGGTGGGGTCTTGCTCTTCCGGGTCCAGGGGGACTTGCGGGTGGGGGCCTCAGTTTGTCTGTGCCTGGGGGAGGGTGTCCGGGGGTGAGGGGCACTCCCCTCTGTGTGGGTGGACTTCCTCTTCCCCCTGTATGCTGGATCAGCTGGATTGGAGGGGAAGAGGCCGAGGTCACAGAGGAAGAGCTGCTTTGTAGGTGGGGTTGCAGGTGAGGCAAGGGAAGGGGTCTTGGAGGGAGAGGTATCGGAGGACTGCGGAGTGACTGTGGATGCCTGTGTGTGTGTCTGTTCCCCATTCCCTGTGGGTGTGGTATCAGTCCCCTGAGGATGCTTGCGTGCACGTTTTGACTTTGTTTTGGGTGTTTCTGTGCTGCTCGTGTCTGTGTGTTTGGGTGATTGTGCAGGTGTGCATGTGCTTGGGACAGGTAGGGTGCTAGGAAGTGTGGATGGGGCAGAGGTAGGAGGGGTGAGGGACTGTTGGAGGAGGGACACTGCTGCCGTCAGGGAGGAGGCCATGGACTTATTGCTCCTCTGTAGGGCAGACATGCCCGATGAGATGCCCTCCATGAACGACACCAGCTGTGTCAACAGAGTGGTGTGTGCATGGAGGACACTCAGCATTGATGTCTGCCCTACATGGAGCTGGCAAAGTAAGTACACAGACTCCTCACTCAGGGCAGCAGGGGACACAGGGGCAGGGGGTGCGGTGCCTGGCACGAAGGAGACAAGCTCCCGAACACGGGAGCCTCCACGGACCTCTGGAATGGGAGCCGATGGGAGGGCGGTGGTGGTGGCGGTGGCGGGGTCAGCCATACTAGCTGGGGTGTGGTGGCTGCTGACACCCGCCTCCACAAGGGAGTCATCCTCCGAACTGCTGTGGTCCTCAGCTGAGGTGGATGGTGCTGAGGACTCCTCGGTGTGGCTCCCCTCGCCCTCCGTGCCACTGGGTCCCTCCGACCACTCATCGGCTGCTGACCCAGTCTGGCTCTGCAGCTCCTCCTGGTCCGTGGAGCTGTCCCCTCCTGTGGCCGTGGATGTATCTGCAAACAATTAGGGAAACAGACAAACATCAGTCACCTGCACTGACCGCACACACCACAGTAAGTACAGCACATTACAGAGCAAGCCCTGGCATCCTTAGTTGAACATTGCCAAAAGTGCTCACACAGATTAGGAGAAGCCAATTGTCAGTCTGATGGTCAACCATGGCACTCACATCCCTCCTGGCCTTGCACCCATCTGTCTGGTGCCTGTTGGATGGTAATACCCCAGTGTGGACACATGCACCACCTACACAGTTGTTGGACATTGCAGAGAACACGGTGAAGTATGTGAACATGCACACATCACATCTCTTGCTACTGAGTCAGTACAGGTGTCCGGATAAAGGGATGGCCAGAGTCCAATTTGAAATGCATGTGATGCATACCAGCACCAGACACCATGATGCACCCATGTCCTGATAGTCAATGCCACAATGGGGTGCATGTAGCACATGTCACTCCCCTGCAGGATCACTCTTAGGAAGTTTAATGCCATGGCACAGGCATGCCTGCAAAGTCATACATCACTGTCTCCAGTCACATGGGCAGGGCAGCCAGCCAACAACAGTCTGCACTGTGTCACAATCCTAGGTCATGGGGAATGCAAGTTCTGTAGCTGACAAGTGCACATGTCCATCCCCCACAAACCACATCATATGAACTCTTATGTGTCCACGTCATACCAATTGGACATATGGGAGACATGAAACACAACTCTCTGAACCTGAGCACCTCACAGTCTGCTGTGAATGAATAACAGCTGCCTGAACTTCACAGTCGCATACACCAGTCTGCACAGTCAAGTGATCAAACACCTCTATGTCACACAAGTATCGTCTCCTATGGTCACATCTCAGATGGCATGCTGAGCCCTAACCGATAAACACCTCAGTAGTCCTGACAACGAAGCCACAGCACAATGACACAGAGGCAGACACCTGAGGGAACATTTCACTGAGCACAACGTGTCAGCTGATACACGGGAGTGGGAGTACAGAGTGTATTGTATGCCCTGGAGTAGGCATGACTGTCCTGCTCCACGTGAAAGAGGGATGAGCCCTGGACAGTAGGCAGGTGGCTAAGCATGTGTGACACACTTGATATAAATACTCCTGAGGCCCAAACATTGTTCCCACCCGCAGCATGGGTGTGTGCCAAATACCCCAGGCACATGTGGTGAGTCATATCAGCAATTGGACCACATATCAAAGTTACACGCAGATTACATGTCAGAACTCAGGCATTGTGTAAGCAATTGACCCACCCATGAAGCCCACCACAAAGTTACGGGAACAAATGCTGTCCCCCACCTTGAGCTAAGCAAAATGCAAGGACACAGTACCCAAGTGACACAATTTCCTAACTGTAAGGGCCACACCTGGGTATCAGATGAGGAGTGGGCATGTCACAATTGAGGGACATGGGTCCTGGACCACAAGACTGATGTACTGTGGAAGTTTAACCAGGCCAGAGGAGGGCACATAGCATGTCAGACAAAGTTCACAGTGCAGTCATGGACTCACCCCCTCCTTGTTGCTGTCTGGCCTTCAGCTGCCCATCCAGGTCCGGGAAGACCACCGCCAGAATCCTGAGAATGTGGGGGGTCAGGGTCCGGTGTCCGCCCTTCCTGTGAGGAGGCGACAGCTTCAGCTGGACCCTTGCGATCCTCCGGGTCCAGCCCCGAAGGTCCTGCCACCTCTTCTGACAGTTGCGGATCCGTAGACCCCCACGGATCTTACTGCCCGGGCGATGGTCAGCCAGATTTCCTGCTTCTGGTGGGCATCAACCTGTGAGGATGACAAAGTGAAAAGGCCATTACTACCCATGCAACATTTCCGTGCATCACACAGTTGGATATACATGTCTCAATCACAGGGGCATATGATGTACACAGGCAGTGCAACTATGGCTATGAACAGTTTGCCAGCAGTTACCAAATGGTATCATTGCCTGGGAAGTAAAACCTTGTTGGAATGCACTGTTACTGCACTATACCTGTTCAGTGCATGTAACTACACACTTTGGGGGTGACAACTACTCAGTGAGCATGCTAGCCAGTGGTGTACACACTGTAAGTCTTGCTAGTCAGACAACATGCACATTTAGTAAGGCAGTGGACAGCACACTCACCTGCTCCCCTGGTTTCCCATACAGCTTGCTGTACTGTGGAAGGAGGCTGTCCAGCAGGGCCTGGTTCTCCTCAGCGCTGAAGGCTGGGGCTCTCTCCACAGTACGTGCCATTGCAGTAGCCAGAGGATGCAGATACAGCAGCAGTGGTGGTGGCAGATGTCGTCCTGGAGCATGTAGTGCAGGCAAGTGAGCTCTCAGGGGAACAGCCAGCATTATATGTGTGCTGCAGAGGCAGATACTGTCCCATGTGTCCAAAGTGATAGGTCCAAGTCGTTTGCATCTTCTGAATCTGGCCAATCCATGGAATTGCACCACTTATATACGCCCACAGCATCCTTCAAAAGTTCAACTTCATGACACCCATGAATTTGCAACATTGTTGTGGGTGGCCAACTGAATTCACTGCATCAGACTCGTTAAAGCTTCGAAAACGCGTCCGTTGCCATGTCAGGCCATAGCCAATGCGTGCGCACCGATCAGTCCATTGCTGTACAACGCGTATTTCGAAAAACAACACGCATCCGTCCACATCAAATGCAATGGCCAATGCGTGCGCACCGATCGGCCCATTGCTGTACAACGCGTATTTCCCTCCACATCATATGCAATGGCCAATGTGTGCGCACCGATCGGTCCATTGCTGTACAACACGTATTTCCCTCCACATCAAATGCAATGGCCAATGCGTGCGCACCGATCGGTCCATTGCTGTACAACGCGTATTTCGAAAAACAACACGCATCCGTCCACATCAAATGCAATGGCCAATGCGTGCGCACCGATCGGTCCATTGCTGTACAACGCGTATTTCCCTCCACATCATATGCAATGGCCAATGCGTGCACACCGATCGGTCCATTGCTGTACAACGCGTATTTCCGTCCACATCATATGCAATGGCCAATGCGTGCGCACCGATCGGTCCATTGCTGTACAACACGTATTTCCCTCCACATCATATGCAATGGCCAATGCGTGCACACCGATCGGTCCATTGCTGTACAACGCGCACATCGGATGACAACACTCATCCGTCCACATCATATGCAATGGCCAATGCGTGCACACCGATCGGTCCATTGCTGTGCAACACGTATTTCCCTCCACATCATATGCAATGGCCAATGCGTGCACACCGATCGGTCCATTGCTGTACAACGCGCACATCGGATGACAACACGCATCCGTCCACATCATATGCAATGGCCAATGCGTGCACACCGATCGGTCCATTGCTGTACAACGCGCACATCGGATGACAACACGCATCCGTCCACATCATATGCAATGGCCAATGCGTGCACACCGATCGGTCCATTGCTGTACAACGCGTATTTCCCTCCACATCATATGCAATGGCCAATTCGTGCCCACCGATCGGTCCATTGCTGTACAACGCGTATTTCCGTACACATCATATGCAATGGCCAATGCGTGCGCACCTATCGGTCCATTGCTGTACAACGCGTATTTCCCTCCACATCATATGCAATGGCCAATGCGTGCACACCGATCGGTCCATTGCTGTACAACGCGCACATCGGATGACAACACGCATCCGTCACATCATATGCAATGGCCAATGCGTGCACACCGATCGGTCCATTGCTGTACAACGCGCACATCGGATGACAACACGCATCCGTCCACATCATATGCAATGGCCAATGCGTGCACACCGATCGGTCCATTGCTGTACAACGCGTCCCTGTACAAATCACTCGCATATGTCACCATGGTTGTCACTGGTGAACGTATGCCAGCCACAATTACTTGCCAGGGACTCAGGGGCACACCTACAACACCACAGCCTGTCCACACTGTATCCTAAGACATGTAAGGCTGCATTACCTGTGTGTGTATGGGGGTCAACATGTGTTTTTTGGTGGCACTTGGGGGCAGCCACTCCCAGGCTGTGCACGTGTTCATGGGGACAGAATCCTTTGTGTGTTGTGCACATGACCACTGTGATGTGCAACTGTTCAGTTCAGGGCATGTGGCATGGTCACATTTCCAGGTTGTGTATGTGTATGTCATGTCACATACACCCTGAGTCCCATGTGGGAAGGTATGTACGTCACAGGGTGACCCATTGCCACAATAGTGATGGCCCTCCACAGTCTGTGTGCATGTTGTGTTTCAGATGTCTCTGATTCAATGTGCACAATGGGAGACAGTCTCCACATCCACGTTGTTTGTGCATCTACTTTGATGTTGTGCGTGTGTGTGTCACAGACGTCCATGTCTGTCCTGCAGAGGCAACAGCGGCCACTACCTGTGGGAGTCATGGTTGTTTTGCTGACGTGTACATGATACGCCATGTCATGGCAATGTCCATGTGGCAATACAGGGTCCCTGGGAATCTACCCGTCAATGAGCTGTGATGCCTGTGGCACATCTGTCCTCACTTGTCACTGTGGTGTGTTCTTGGAACGTGACAGCAGTACATGGGTACTGTGACACAGCCTAATGATTTCCCATAGCAAGACCTGGAACTTGTTGTCAACACATGTTGATCTGTGATGTTAGATGTTGGCCATGTAGGTGCCATACATGTCCTTACAGAACGGCACACACATCAAGTACTTGTGTCTCGTAATGATGTATCATGTGATATTGAGTATGGTCAATGCCACATATGTGGGGTGACTGACAATCTTTCTTTGTTCACCTATGCACTGCAGGGCACCAGCTGTCCATAGACCATTCCCTGACCTTGCAACCATGTTTGAACGTGACTGCATCCGACGGTACCGCTTCAACAGGCCGCTGATTGAGGAATTGACAGTGCGGTTGGCCCCACATTTGCAACCTGGCCGGACATACCCTACAGCGCTGACCCCCAAGGTGAAGGTGATGGCAGCCCTACACTTCTTTGCCACCGGTACCTTTCAACACACTGTGGCGTCTGCTGGTGGGATGTCACAGACCATGTTCAGCCGTGTGCTACGCGATGTTTTGGAGGCAATGTTGAGATACCTGAACCAGTACATCTATTTCTCTAAACGTCAACGACTCACTGACGTCAAGAGTGACTTCTATGCCCTGGGGAGGATGCCACATGTCATTGGCTCCATTGATGGGACACATGTGGCTTTGGTCCCACCACAGGCACATGAGCAGGCATACAGGAACAGGAAACATTACCATTCTATCAATGCTCTGGTGGTATGTCTTGCAGATATGACCATCTCACATGTGTGTGCACGTTTCCCCGGTTCTGCACACGATGCCTATGTGATGAGGAGTAGTCGCATCCCGAGGATGATGTCACAGATGCAGAACCAGCGTGCCTGGCTTGTTGGTGTGTACTGACTTTGTACCATTGTGTGTGTTCTGCAATGTTGTATTCCACCCTCTTTTCCAACTCAGCTAATGTGCAATTGTCTGTATGTAGGTGACTCCGGATACCCCAACATGCCGTGGTTGCTGACACCCCTCAGGAACCCTGTGACACCAGCCCAGATGCGCTACAATGAGGCACATGGTCGGACCAGGAGAGTGATCGAGCGGACATTTGGTCTCCTGAAGAGCCGCTTTCGCTGCCTGGACAAGACAGGAGGGGCCCTCCCATATGCCCCTGCAAAGGTGTGCAAGATTGTCATCGTCTGCTGCATGCTACACAACCTGGCAGTGCGGAAGGAGTTTCCTCTCATCCTGGATGACGATGACCAACATCCGCCACCTGTGGAGGATCCTGGCCTGGGCCACGATGCCAGTGATGATGATGATGAGGGGGATGTCCGCACACAGCTCATCACCAACTTCTTCAGCTGAATGTGAGTATACAGAGTTGGTATGTCAATGATTTGAGTTTGCATGATATGTGTTGGTGGTGATCTGTTGCTGTTTGAGTGTGGCCATGTGCTACTTGACTGTATGCGTGCAGCGATGTGTCCTTACAGGTAGTCTGTACTCCCCAACAGTGTTGACATGCTAACTTGGTTTTGTGTAGGTATCTTGTGACATGTATTGGGCATGTGTATTGCAGTTCTGTCCTGTTCTCCAGTGCTTTTGACTGTGTCATGTCTGTCCTTCACAGGGTACATTCAGAGCTGTTTGGTCAACTGTGATCCCCCGACACCATGATTCAACTTCCAGGGTGGGAGCAGTCGTTTCCCTGCAGGTGATGTGCCACACACCCCTGGACTTAGTTTCCTCTACACTTGGTGACTGTGGCCACTGCCACGTGGGATTACCTTGCATCTGTAGTGGAAACAACATGTTGCAAATGTGTAATAAACCTGTGCTTCACTTTGGGATGTGCGTTGTCTGTGGTCACACATCTGACTGACATTAGCTTACTTCACCAGTGGGCTAGTTAACACAGACTCTGAATAGGTGTGGTGTCTGTGCATTCCACTGTATTTCCTGGCAACATCAGTGTAGGCGATGAGTCAGATGGCCCTGGTGTGTATGTGTTGTGTAGCCCTAGTGGTGTATCTCCCTCATATGTGTCACGTCGCCATGACTCACATGACGGTGGTGAACTTGCTGTAGCAGTTAGCATGCACAGTGTCATTTAGCAGACCATCATCTCCATGACAAAAACAACGTTGTAATCACAACAGAGGCAAGTATGGTGTATTAGTGTGTTTATTTACATACATATGTGAGGATAGTGCACAGGATGGTGGGTGCTGTACATTGGGATTTGAATCCAAAGTTCCCAGATGAGTTGGAAGTGTTGGTAGCAGAAATGTCCTGAGTAAAGTCCACAGTCATCTGATACATTGGTCCAACGTAAACTCCCCATGTCATGTGAGAGAGTTGGGTTGCATTCGACAGGGTGAACAGTTTGCACACAAAGGTGGATTTCCAGAACAGGTGTTGGGTTCCTGGGGGATGTACATGGCCATCGGCCTCTCAGTTCTCCTTCCTCGGACGACCCCTCTTCTTTCGGTGGGGGACCCTCATGTGCAGGCTGCTGCGGTGCAGAGGGCTCTCCGCCAGAGTCATCCTCCCTCCCTGTGGCAGTTTCAGTTGTTGCGGCATCAGATGTTGTGGGCACACAGGGAGGTGTGGCCATGTTGGTGCTAATCTGGCGGAGGCATGTCAATATGTCCCTATGCACCGCTGTCAGTTCTTGCAATGTGTCCCACTTGGACTCCATGCGAGACATGTGTGTCTCCACTTGGGACATGTGGGAGTCCAAGCGGGCATGATGGGCAGCCTGCTGCTGTTGAATGTCCTTGAGGATCCCCACTACCTGGCTGACCTCTCCGGTGCTATTCTGGTACGCATCAGCAATGCATACCAGTTGTGGGTCATCATGCAGTCCAGACCCCTCTGCAAACAGCGACCTCTGCCTACCACCCCTCCCACCACCCCTGGCCACACGTGAGGGACCTGCGGTGGCACGCACAGGTGACCCTAGGCCCCCTTGGGGGTTGGTACTAGGGTTGTTGTCCGTTGCTTCACGGTGGGCCGGGGTCCCTGTGCTGTTGTCATTGGTGGTCCTTGGTCTGTCCGTGTCGGCGGGGGTGGTCTGTGTGTTGGCAGATGTTGGAGGAGTGGGTGCAGGGGGTGCAGATGGTGGTCCTGCTGGTGCTGCATGATGACTCACACCGGAGGTGCCAGGTAGGTCTTCGCCATCCGAGGAGGGCAGAGGCTGTTCCACACCAGAGAGCTCAGGGGCCCCCGGAGCCTGGGACAGGGACTCCTCATCGTCTGCTGCTGTGTCCCCATCATCACCTGTTTTTGGAAGAGACACACAATGTATGTTATGTTTCTACAGGCATCAATGGTTCAAACACCTGACAGTTGTGACTGTACCTCTGGATGCAGGCCTGTACATTGCATTGTCCTAAGTTGTCTTCAGAGGTTGATGTTGGTGTAGCACATTGTCCTGCCAACCTGAAGCATTTCAATGTGAATGTTGAGGTGTGTGCATGGCCAGCATTGGTGGTATTTGGTTGACATCCGGCCCTCCTTCTCCCCCCAGCCTAGTTATCCCACCATGAAGCATGCCACCCTTGCAGTGGGTGCAGGTTGACTCTCAGGATGTCAGTCAGTGTGTCCTGCTGTTGGTTAGTGCCCAGTTCCCAGCAGGGCCTTGTGCTCCCCACAACAGAGCACCATTGTCAGACATCTTTGAGGTGGCTTTTCACTCCCTGTGAGGTGTGCATGCTTCAGTGTGAGCTTGCTGGGCCATGCGGGTGGGGGATGTTGAGCTGTGACTACCACTCCCATCATGCTATTGCCTACACCCCCTTCCCAGCATGCCCATACTTCCTTCCTTTTGAGTGGACTTCACTGTGTGTGAGTGTGAAAGCAATGGCAAGATGGCTGACAGTGGTGTCCTGTTGTTTGTTGGTGCCCAGTTCCCAGCAGGGCCTTGTGCTCCCACAACAGAGCACCATTGTCAGACATCTTTGAAGTGGCTTTTCACTCCCTGTGAGGTGTGCATGCTTCAGTGTGAGCTTGCTGGGCCATGCGGGTGGGGGATGTTGAGCTGTGACTACCACTCCCATCATGCTATTGCCTACACCCCTTCCCAGCATGCCCATACTTCCTTCCTTTTGAGTGGACTTCACTGTGTGTGAGTGTGACAGCAATGGCAAGATGGCTGACAGTGGTGTCCTGTTGTTTGTTGGTGCCCAGTTCCCAGCAGGGCCTTGTGCTCCCCACAACAGAGCACCAGTGTCAGACATCTTTGAATTGGCTTTTCACTCCCTGTGAGGTGTGCATGCTTCAGTGTGAGCTTGCTGGGCCATGCGGGTGGGGGATGTTGAGCTGTGACTACCACACCCATCATGCTATTGCCTACACCCCCCTTCCCAGCATGCCCATACTTCCTTCCTTTTGACTCTGCTTCCCTGTGGGGTAGTGTGCCTGTGCTGACAGGATGGCTGACAGTGTTGTCCTGGCGTTTGTTTGGCTACAAGTCACAAAAGTGTCCCTATGCTTCACACAGCATAACCCAGTGTGGTTGTTGTTTGTGGGATATTTAATTAGAGTGTGAGGCAATGCATTCTCCCAGGTGAGTTGTGTGGAGTTTGTGTTAAGGGGGTGTGTGAGAAAAACTGCTGGTGACTATGGTCAGAGCTGTCAGTCCTCCTTCCCACCCAGCCAGATATCCCACTGCTTCCATTGCAGGGAGTGCAAGTTTGCTTTCAGGATGTCAGTCAATGGTGTCCTGCTGTTGGTTGGTGCACAGTTCCCAGCAGGGCCTTGTGCTCCCCACAGCAGTACCCAGTGTCAGCCATCTTGTCAGTTCTTTTCCACTCCCTGTGATGTGAGCATGGTTCAGAGTGGTGTTGATGGGCCAATTGTGAGGGTGACCAATATCTGTGACTACAACTCACATCATGCTATTGCCTACACCCCCCTTCCCAGCATGCCCATACTTCCTTCCTTTTGAGTCGACTTCACTGTGTGTGAGTGTGGCAGCAATGGCAAGATGGCTGACAGTGGTGTCCTGCTGTTGGTTGGTGCACAGTTCCCAGCAGGGGCCTGTGCTCCCCACAGCAGTACCCAGTGTCAGCCATCTTGTCAGTTCTTTTCCACTCCCTGTGATGTGAGCATGGTTCAGAGTGGTGTTGATGGGCCAATTGTGAGGGTGAGCAATATCTGTGACTACAACTCCCATCATGCTATTGGCTACACTGACTTCACCAGCATACCCAGAATTCCTTCCTTTCAGTGAGCTTCCCTGCGAGGTGGTGTTCTAGTGGTGGCAAAATGTCTGACAGTGTTTGTTGGTTAGATTTGTGCCGCTGCCTTGCTCTATTTGTTGTTGGGTTTGTACATGTCATGACACAGTTACATATCACTATGGGATGGCAGGTATTGTGTTTGTCTAACTAACATACACATCTTGGGATGATTATGTTTTGGTTACTGTGGCTTTGCCAACGGTGCATGGTTTGACTATCCCCTTGACAGTGATGTGTGTGTGTATTGTCACACGATATTGGGTATATTGGTTGTGTACTCACCAGGCTCTGGGATGTTTGATAGTCCATGTACGCTCTCTGGTGGTAGGATGGCCCGCACCTTCTCCTCCCAGGGCCTGAGGTATACTGGTTTGGCAGGAGGGCCACTGCCGGTGCGATGGCTCAAGGTGTAATCCTTCTGGAGTAGTGCCTTGACCCTCCTGCGCACATCATACCACCTGTTCTGGATGTCTTCCTTTGTGCGCAAACATGGTGATTGTGCGTTCACCCTGTCGACGATCCTCTCCCACATCTTGGTTTTCTGCGACATGGGGGTCTGTTGGACCAGTGTACCAAACAAGTGTGGCTCTACTCTGAGGATTTCATCTACCAGCACTTCCAATTCACTGTCTAGGAACTTTGGATTCTTCTTTGGGGGCATGGTGATGGGTGGTGGTGGGGATTGATGTGTGTATGTGAGTGTGCAAGTGAGGGTAGGTGAGTGTAGGTTTTGCTGGGTGTATGTGAGGGTGCTATTTGGGAGGTGCTAAAGGTGTGTGGCTTGTGTGCTGGATGAGTTGTGAGTGTGTCTGTGGTTGCTGTCTGATGGTGTTCTGTGCTGGCAGGTCATTTGAATTTGCAAAGGATCATGGTAGGGATTTGTGGCCTTTATATGGGTGGAGTTGTGTGTGTGTGTCTTTGTTCCATTTCCCCCATCCCCCAGTATTTATTGACTTTGTCATTGCTTGTTTGGCCCTTTTTTTGTATTTTTTCCTTTGTAGTTTTGGGGGATGTAGGAGACGTTCTTCTGACCGAGTAGGACGCTGCAGTTGGCTCGTGCGAGCTTCTCCGAGTCTTTCAAGCTGTGTTTCTGCTGTGTTTTATGTGCGTCGTACGCGTCGGTCGCGGAGTATTGGGTTGCTTCGGCTCGGTTTTGTATGCGTGTCAGTCGTACGGCTTGAGCTCCGTGCGACTCGGTCTGGTTTTCCTCGCATTGCATCGTACTGCGCGGGTCGGAGTTCGCGGGTACGTTTCTGTCGGGTTCATTCCTGGTGCGTGTCGGTCGGTTCGATTCGCGTGGTTTTGCGGCCGGATAGCTGGTTTCCGTGCGGTTCGGTCGTTCGGCTTGTGTTCCGTACGAGTCGGTCGTGATTCACATGCATTGCATCGTAGTACGCGGATCGGGCAGCGCCGGTACGTGTCGGTCGAACTAAATTCCCGTACCGAGTCGGTCGGTACGTTTTCCAGCACGAATCGGAATCGGCCCCTTAGTGTTTTGAGTTTATTACTGTTTTGATACAGCATAAATACTTTACACATTGCCCTAGCTTGTCTGGTCTGTGCCATAGCCACCAAGGGATTGAGCTGAGGTTAATTTTCTGACTTTGGGCTTCACCCTGATAAGTTAGTGTTATTATTTCTTGAGGTGGGTGACAGCCCTCTCCAAATACTAATCCACTTTCTTATATCTCCACTAGGCCTTGCTTAATGGCCAAGGAGGAAACATGCTACCTGTTACCCACAGCATTTGCAAGTTGACTGTTGGGGGTGCTTGTACTAATGCCAATTCACAATGCCCATGGGTGTAGGGAATAAACTCAACCCCCTCTCACTTTGTCCAAGAGTGAGAAGGTGAGGGGTGAGCATAACACCCTGTGTTCCACATCACTCAGCTTGCACAATTGTGGTGGTGGTTAAGTGGGTGTGTGAGTAATTGTATGGGTTTGTAAGTGGGTGTGTGAGTGGTTTTATAGGTGTGAAACTGGGTGTTTGAGTGTCTGTGTAGGTGAGTGAGTGGGTGTCTGAGTTCCTCTATGGATGAGTGAGTGGATACATTAGTGGCTGTATGGGTGAGTGAATGTGTGTCTAAGCGCCTGTATGGATGAGTGCCTACATGTGTGAGTGGCAGTATGGGTGTGTGAGTGGCTGTATGACTGGATGTGTGAGTGGCTGTATGGGTGAGTGACTGTGTGAGTGGTTGTATGGGTGAGTGAGTGGGTGTGTGACTGGCACTATGGATGAACAAGGGTGTGTGTGAATGGTTGTATGGGTATGTGAGTGGGTGTATGAGTGGTTGTGTGGGTCTGTGAGTGGATGCACAAGTGGTCCTGTGGATGATGTCATCAGTGTCATCCCTGTAACCTTTGTTTTTTGTGTGTGAATATGAACAACTTACTTATCTTCGGTAACACTTTTTTTGGTGGATACAGTATCTGCCTGTGGATTCCTCACCTTTTGAATTGAATTACCCCTTGCGCAGCATTCCACGAAAACCTTTCTCCATAGCTCTCCCACGTCGACGAGAACGTCACAATGGAACAGCTCCGCTCGCGGCCCTGCGCGACATCATCGGAGCCATAAGAAGACCTCGTCGGCGTGCTGATGTCAGTTCCACCCATTTTTTCCGCGCCTTCGAGGCGAACGGGTGAACCGACAACATTTCACAAGTATACACAGTATACAACATTTCCTAAAGTATACACAGTACATGACTTAAAGAAGAAAAGAAACTGCCAATAATCTTTTTGGTATAAGTAGGCAGGCAACGGGGTGGCGGGTGGGCCAGTGAGGAATCCACAGGCAGATACTGTATCCACCAGAAAAAGCGTTACCGAAGGTAAATAACTTGTTCTTCTGATGGATACATCTGCCTGTGGATTCCTCACCTTTTGAATTGAATCCACCAAGCAGTCCCGCTCCTGGAGGAGGTTGCCAGCCTACCTATACCAAAACATCTTGCAGCACAGAACGTGCAAAGTGGCCATCCCTCCTCACCTCTGAGTCTAAGCAGTAATGCTTCGCAAAAGTGTGGAGGGAGGCCCAAGTTGTCACCTTGCAGATGTCTACAACAGGTACACCTCAAGCCAAAGCCGAAGAAGACTTAACTCTGGTGAAATGAGCTCGAATACCTTCAGGAGGCTCCTTCTTGGCCAAGGCGTAGCGGATCTTGATGCAGAGGATGATCCACCTGGACAGCGTTCTCTTGTGGACAGCCTTGCCCTTCATTTTGCCTACGTAACCAATGAAGAGTTGGTCGTCCAGCCTGAAGTCTTTTGTCATGTCCAGGTAGAAGCTGACCGCCCTCTTAGGGTCCAGGCGGTGAAGTCTCTCCTCCTCCTTAGAAGGGTGAGGGGGAGGATAGAAAGTGGGTAAAGTGATAGATTGCCCTAGGTGGAAGGGAGTAACCACCTTAGGCAGGAAAGCAGCTATAGCCCTACGAACCATCTTATCTGCATGAATTGAGGTAAAAGGAGGCTTAGAGCCTGTAGCTCACTAACCCTCCTGGTAGAAGTAATCGCAATCAGAAAAACTGTCTTAATTGCTAGATGGTGTAGAGACTAATTATCGAATTTTTAATATCGAAAGGACAAAATATCGAGTATAAAATATCGAGAGGACAGAATATAGAAAAGACATAATATAGTTGGAAAAAATATCGACATATAGGTAAGTAATATCGAATGTCATTATATCAAATTTTATTATATCGATTTTTTTTAAATTGTTTTATATGTTACTATATGTGTTAAAAATATATAATATTTTTTTAATGTATGTTACAATTTTTTTAAGGTTATGGATTTTATGTGAATTAATGTTTGCGCATATTAGTTCCATAGCGGGTTGTGGGTTTATAGGGAAATAGGGTGGGAAGTAATTTAATTTACATTATAAAAATTAATAATTTATTAATTAATAATTTAGTATTTAATAATTACTATTGTTTAATAATTTTTGCGTATATTAGTTCCGTAGCGGGTTGTGGGTTTATAGGGGAATAGGGTGGGAAGTAATTTAATTTACATTATAAAAATTAATAATTTATTAATTAATAATTTATTGTTTAATAATTACTATTGTTAATTAAGTTAATTAATTTATTATTAAATATATAAAAAGTGAATAATAATCTTTTTCAATTAATTGATAATTATGTAAATTGTTTAATCTTTTTATTAATTAGTAATTAATTACATATTAATTATTAAAAATTAATTTATTAATATGTTATGTACATTTGTTTAGTAGTGTGTTCAGTGGTGATAGGGGAGTAGGGTGGGAATTAAGTTAAATGTAATTCAAATTTTAATATTTTTTAAATATTATTTATTCAAAGTTATTTTATAGTGTTAATTGTGTTAATTAATTTAGATATGATGGTTATTAATTTCATTGTTAATTGTAATTAGCTAATTAATTAAATGTTAATTAATTATGTTGATTCATTAATATTTTACACTATTGGAGGTGACGTTTATAGGGGAAAATGTTGGAAGGTAAATATATTTTTATTAATTATTTGTTAATTAATTTTAATTATATTGTAGGAGTGGGTCTACTTAATTATTCCCCTACGCTACCCAACACTTTCCCTACTGTTGCACTCGCTGGAGTGGGAATAGTTATTTTTACACTCCCGCTATCCAACACTTTCCCTACTGTTCCCCTCGCTGGAGTGGGAATAGTAATTTTTACCCTCCCGCTATCCAACACTTTCCCTACTGTTCCACTCGCTGGAGTGGGAATAGTAATTTTTACCCTCCCGCTATCCAACACTTTCCCTACTGTTCCACTCGCTGGAGTGGGAATAGTAATTTTTACCCTCCCGCTATTCAACACTTTCCCTACTGTTCCACTCGCTGGAGTGGGAATAGTAATTTTACCCTCCCGCTATCCAACACTTTCCCTACTGTTCCACTCGCTGGAGTGGGAATAGTAATTTTTACCCTCCCGCTATCCAACACTTTTCCTACTGTTCCACTCGCTGGAGTGGGAATAGCAATTTTTACCCTCCCGCTATCCAACACTTTCCCTACTGTTCTACTCGCTGCAGTCGGAATAGTAATTTGTACCCACCCGCTATCCAACACTTTCCCTACTGTTCCACTCGCTGGAGTAGGAATAGTAATTTTTACCCACCCGCTATCCAACACTTTACCTACTGTTCCACTCACTTGAGTGGGAATAGTAATTTGTACCCACCCGCTATCCAACAAATTCCCTACTTTTGCAGTTGTTGGAGTGTGAATACTAATTTTATTCCCTTAGCTATGCAACGTTTTTAATTTTGTTCTATTTAATGTAGTGTAAATTATTAATTAACATAAAAAAATTACTTTAATTATTTAAATTATTATATATTTTTTATTTTTATATAATATGTTTATTTATATATATGTAAATATATTTTTAATAATGTTTTAAATATTTTATAATTAAGATTAATAATTATTTTATAATATTATTAAGTAAATATATATATGTTAAAAAATAATTAATGTTTTTTTTACATTACATTTATTATTTTTATATTTTAAGCTTTTTTACATTATTTTAACTATGTTTTATTTAATTACTTTTATATTATTTTTAATACATTTAAAAAATTCGATATTTTAGTTAACTATATTTTGAACATCGATATTTTGTACTCGATATTTTAGTACTTACCTGTTTGTAGATAGGGACTCGATATTCTGTCCCTCGATATTTTGGCATCGATATTCTGGACAGTCGATATTCTGTCCCTCGATATTTAGTCACTGAACCTTGCTAGATATCTCAATGGACAACTATGCAGTGGCTCAAAGGGGGACCCCATCAAGAAAGCAAGAACTAAATTCAAATCCCATTGAGGCATGATAAAAGGAGTGGGAGGAAACCTGTTAGCGAGACCCTTAATGAATCTCATGACTATGGGAGACTTAAACAAAGAGGGTTGGTCTGGTAAGCAAAGAAAGGCCGACAAGGCAGACAAGTAGCCTTTAACAGTGGCTACTGCACAACCCTGTTGAGCCAAGGAAACTCAGAATATCAGACAAATGGGCCTGCAAAGGATCAATTGATCTCTCTCCACACCACTTAACAACCCTGGCCCACCTTCCAGAATAAACAGATTTGGTGGAGTGTCTTCCGGCTGATAATATAACATCCACCACATCCGGTGGGAGAGAGAAAGAACTCCGGTTGCCCCGTTCAATCTCCAGGCATGAAGGTGCAGGCTCTGGAGGTGGGGGTGTAGAACCTGTCCCTGCGACCGCGAGAGGAGGTCTGCCCTGAAAGGGAGACGGAGCTGAGGGTGCGATGAGAGGTGAATGGGGGCCTGTGTACCACACCCTTCTTGACCAATCTGGGGCGATCAATATGACTTGGGCCCGGTCTTGGCGAATCTTCCTCAGAACCCGAGGAATCAAAGGTATGGGAGGGAACGCGTAAAGAAGCTGTGAGCCCCAATCTAACTGAAACGCGTCCCTCAATGCTCCCCGCATCGGATACTGGAGACTGCAGAACAACAGGAAGTACGAGTTCTCGTGAGTGGCAAACAGGTCCAACTGAGGAAACCCCCACATCCTGAAATGTGATGGACCACCTCCGGATGAAGACGCCACTCGTGATCGGCCGAGTATTGCTGACTGAGACTGTCTGCCACACATTCAACACCCCGGCCAGATGATTTGCAATTACGCAAATCTGATGGTCCTGAGCCCAGGACGAGAGTCGCAGAGCCTCTCAGCAGAGATGATATGACCCTACTCCTCCCTGTTTGTTTATGTACCACATCGTGGTAGTGGTGTCCGTCAGGACCTGAACTGACTGACCGCGAAGGGAGGGAAGAAAGGCCTTGGGAGCCAAAGATATCACCCGCAATTCCAGAAGATTGATGTGAAACAATCTTTCCTCTGGAGACCAAAGGCCTTTGACCTCCAGATCCCACAGATCCCTCAGATGAGCTTCGCACCCTAGAGTGGAGGCATCCGTTATCACTGTGGCCACCGGAGAAGGAGGTTGAAACGGCTTTCCTTGAGACAGGTTGCCTGGAACACTCCACCATAACAGCTCGGCTGCAGTGTCTCTGGAGATTCTGACCACCTCCCTGAGATCTCTGTTGTGTTGAAACCACTGCCTGTGGAGGCACCACTGGAGTGCCCTCATGTGCTAGCTTGCATGGTTGACCAACAGTATGCAGGAAGCAAACAGACCGAGCAAGCGCAAGACCTTCAGGACTCCATCTTGACACATTGGAATCATAGCCTGGATGTCTAGAATCCTCTGAGGAGGCGGGAAAGCACGACTCACAGTAGTGTTCAGTATTGCCCCCATGAACAGGTTGCGCTGAGAGGGCACCAGGTAAAGTCGAACTACAGCCGTGTTGTTACTTGCAGATGATGCAGCACCATCTCTGGCGACTTTGCTTTGAGCAGCCAGTCATCCAGATAGGGGAAAACAGGAATCCCCAACCTTCTGTGATGTGCTGCTACCACCGCCATCACCTTTGTGAAGACCCGTGTTGCGAATGTAAGACCGAACGGAAGGACCGCAAACTGGTAGTGTTGAGATCCCACCGTAAAACGGAGATACTTCCGATGCAACTTCAGGATGGGAATGCGAAAATACGCTTCCTGCAAATCGATCAACACCATCCAGTCTTCCTGCTGCAGCGCCAGAAGAACTTGAGCCAGGGTCAACATCTTGAACTTCTCCTGTTCGAGGTAAATATTCAAGATCCTGAGATCTAGGAGCGGTCTCAAACGCCCGTCATTTTTGGGACTCAGGAAATACCGGGAGTAGCAACAGTGACCCCTTTCCTGCTCCGGAACCACCTCTATCGCACCTTTCTGCAGCAAAGATACAACCTCATGTTGCAGGAGCAACAGATGGTCTTCCGAACACCAGCCCTGGCGAGGGGGGGAAAGGAGGGGGAAACTCCTGGAAAGGAAGGGCGTATCCATTTTCTACGAGATCCAACACCCAGAGATCTGATGTAACAGAGCTCCAATTTCATAGAAAATGGGACACCCGACTTCCCACGGGACCAACATGCTCTAAGAAGGGGGTTCTAGCAGCGGCGGTTTCCTGTAAAGGGCGGGCGAGCGGCGCCCTCCCTATTCTGACAGCCGGCTGGCATCCGCACTGCACATTGGATTTAAAATGATAAGTAACAGCAATGTTACTTACCATTTTAAATCCAATGTGGGACCGAGCACCGCACCACTGGAGCACCGACTGCAGTGCCAAGTCCTGCTGCCTGCCTACGACGCTCGGAGTCAGACTCCAGCGTCATTGCGTCAGGCAGGCCAGGCAAGCCAGGCACTGATGCAGTCAGTTTGGAGGCTGTGTGACACATGCGCTGTGTGCATGTGTCACAAACTACAATAACAAACCACCGGGCTGACATGGTTTCAGCCCGGTAATCACTGTTTAGGCCTTTTTGGGGCCTGCCCACAAATGGCGCCAGGCAGCGTCATAATTC
The DNA here is from genome assembly GCA_963921515.1 of Calotriton arnoldi. Classification (NCBI taxonomy): domain Eukaryota; kingdom Metazoa; phylum Chordata; class Amphibia; order Caudata; family Salamandridae; genus Calotriton; species Calotriton arnoldi. Next base: position 652,895 of record CAWUFW010007308.1, on the reverse strand, counting down.
CAGAGCAGCCTCGGGTGGGTACAGTATAAGCCCGAGGCTGCATTAGGCTCTGCTAGTGCTACCATTGACGACCCCCTCGCCCCTCCCTTTCACCAGTAGTCACTGGATGGGGTGGGGTCAAGCATAACTGACCCCACCCATCTCTATGACAAGTTGAGAAAGGTAGGGCTTTTTTTGTTGTTATTACAATAATCATTGCCAGCATTATTGTAGTAACTTTACTGACTTTATTTATAATAAAAAAAAACACATTTCCTTATGTCACAGAGTCATGAGACTTAACTCATGACCCTGTGAGGTGGAGTCACATGCTGCATGCTGCACAGAGTAGAGCTTTCACTTTCAGCTCCTCTGAACCATTAGCAGCTTTGAATTGAAGCTGGCAGGACACGTCAGGAGAGGCACACAGCAACCAGCATAGCATCAACACCATCAACTAGCTGACTAAGACAGAAGCAGCTGCCTGATAAGGTAAGTGTGAAATATTCAATTGTACTTTTTAATTTTTTTTGCAATGTTTGCATTGTTTTAATATGCTGCTTTTTAATTATTTTAGCATATTGCACAGTTTTTTTTTGTTTAAATCTGTTTTTATTCATTTTGATTTTACATCTTCATGAAAGACAAATTACATTGTGGAAAACCGACCATATACCGAACCATCCATCAATCAAATAGACATTTCAGTTGAGCAGATATTAAACATAACATGCATGTCGATGACATTGTTGGCTCAGAAACAAGTTGAACTTCAACAGTTAGTCCATTTCATCAGGGGTAAAAGTCACCATTCAATAGTGGTGTGGTTCCATTAGTATGTTGTACAGAGTCCTTTCAGATCATTCAACGTGAGCAATTGAACAGATGTTATAGGCAAGAACAAACAGAACTCAAAACCAGTAACAGCAGCATAGACCGACGTTTGTGTGATCATCCCTCACCTTGTCCCCCCCTCCCCCCTCATCCCCATCGTTCCAACCCGTGGCACCATCTCCACAGCCGTCTCCACTCATTGACTGCGGCGATGTCCGCCCTAGGTGTCAGATGGTGTATGTGCGTGTACATGGCATTACAGATATCTACTGGCAGGTTACCCGTCACTCACTGCAGGCACGCCTCCCTCATTCTCGGGTTGTCCCCCAGGGCTGCCCCCCTCTGTTTGCTTTAAGGCCCGGAGTAGTCCCTCCCATTGCGTCGCTATAGGTTCCTTCCGCAGCCCCAACGTTTCCCCCCGCAGGATGGCAATTCCCTCTGCCTTGGCCCATGCTAGGAGCGAGTACCTCCATGCCCGTATATGCGGCGGGTCCTGCGCCTTCCACCTTTTAGTTATAAGCCGCTTAGCTACCACCAATCCCAGGTCAAGGAACCGAGATTAAACTTTTGTGGCCGGGGTTCTGCGGAAGTGGTGTAACAAGTAAACAGGCCATTCAAAGGGTCGTCGCGGCCTGTACATGTGTGTAGTAGCCCACTAACTGCCCGCCAATATGTATGTAATTTGTGACAGCCCCACAACATGTGTACCAGTCCAGCGCCCGATTCGGTGCAGCGAAGACACACCGCATCCGTGCGGTGGAAGTACCTATTAATCGTCTCGGGTGTAAGGTATGCTCTGTGGACTATGAACAGTTGTATTTGTCTGAACCTCAAGTTTCTGGGTATACGTATTGGGCTCTTTATTATCTTTTCCCATTCCCTGTCCTCTAGCTGTCGCTCTAGATCTGCTTCCCATTTGCGGCGTAGTGGATCCGGACTTATCACTGCATGTGTACGGAGGGACGCCGCAAACCAGCGAATCAAGTGCCTGCCACGCCCCATAACGTGGAGGTACTGTATAGTGAGGTGTTGGCTCGGTTCCGCGTTCATGTCCCCCCATCTAGAGGTTAGTGTCGCAATCAGTGAGCGGTGCCTCAGGAATTGCCCCGGTGGCAGTCCCACCTCCTCAACCAGGGATTCATATGGTATGAGTGTGCCATCCTGGTACAAGTCTCCCAGGGTCTGTATATCGGATTCGCGCCATTCCATAAGTTCAAGAGGTGTAAGCACCCCAGGCCCGCTAGGGGAACCCTCTAGTGGTATGGCCGGTGCGTAGGGGACTAGCGTTCTGGTGAGGTACAGACTGCGACTGTAGCACTTATACGCCACCGCCAGGAGGAGTGGTGTCAGCGTTGCGGCTTTAGTGGCTGGGGCATATTGCACAGTTTATTTACCAGGTCTAGTATAATGATTCATGAGTCCATTAAAAAAAACTTGCAGGGGTTAATATGATGTTAACCCTTGCAAGTTTTTTTAAATGCACTCTAATATGTCTGATGCAAAGCAGATCATGTAATATGCAGATGACAGATTTTTACTTTATGTAGCTAGATAAGTGGGTTACTGCTTTTAACACAGAGATCGTTTTGCTATTAACAGTTCATAAATTATGATCCTTCTAATATAGCACAGGGAGCTATAAACAACATGCAACTCTTACACCTTGTAACCCTCACTCACTTATGTAACACAACCTGTACATTAATTTACACACTCTTGATTTATTGTCAATATATGTGTGCATGTGATCTAAAGCGCTCCGACACCGTACATACGGATGAGTAGCACTATAAAAAGAAATACAAACAAAATAGTGGTATTTAAATTGTTATTTGTCTAAATACTTTAACAAACCAGCTTATACGGCATTATTATTATAGTGGATGCATATCTCTTATATATAGGGACTGAACAAAGTCAAAAGCAAGCCTCTTGTGAAGTGATAAGCTTTGAGCCTTTCTTTCCCCTCCATTGCATTCAATCAATCAGTATTTTTATAAAGCGTGACTCTTCACCCGTAAGGGTCTCAAGGCGCTGAGTGTGGGGGTGGGGGGAGCGGGTGAGGGGATCTGCGGTTCAGTCGAAGAGCCAGGTCTTGAGGTCCTTCCTGAATTGCGGCCGTAGTGGTGATTGCCTGAGGTGCAGAGGCAGGGAGTTCCAGGAGTTAGGAGAAGGATCTTTCTCCAGCAGTGGTCTTACAGATAGGTGGGATGGTGGCCTGGGCCAGTTGGGCAGAGCGGAGATGTCTGGTGGGAATGTAGAAGGAGAAGTGGTGGTTGAGGTATGCAGGTCCGGCGTTGTGGAGGGATTTGTAGGCGTGCGTGAGGAGCTTGAAGGTAAATCCTTTGTTGATAGGTAGCAAGTGAAGGTCTCTCAGGTGGCCGGGGATGTGGCCGCGGCGTGGGATGTTCAGGATGAGTCTGGCAGATGTGTTCTGGACGTTCTGCAGTTTCTTTTGGAGTTTCTGGGTGGTGCCGGCTACAGTGCTGACGAGCGCATGAGTGACGATTTTCCCGTACTCGTGGGGATCCACTGGAAGATCTTATGAAGTAGATGGAAATAGGAGGGTGAAACAGCATTTATTTGGTGGTTTATTGAGAGAGAGGAGTTCAGGAGGATGCCAAGGTTTCGCGCGTGGTCAGTGGGTGTGGGGGGGTTCCAAGTGCTGCGGGCCCCCTCTGCCTGGGCCACCAGGAGTCGTCCCAGGCAGAGGGAGTGGCAGCACTGAGGGGAGGATCCCAGGAAGAGGACTTAGGTCTTGTTTGAGTTAAGCTTGAGGCAGCTGTCCTTCATCCAGGTGGAGACTGCCTGTGGAAGTTGCTCTTGGTGGCTGTGGGTTCTTCTGTGAGGGAGAGAAGCAGCTGGGTGTCGTCGACGTAGGAGACAATGTTGAGTCTGTGGTTTCTGACGATGGCTGCAAGTGGGGCCATGTAGATGCTGAAGAGGGTGAGGCTCAGGGAGGAGCCCTGAGGCCCTTTGTAGCTGATCTCTGTGGGTTTTGAGTTGAATGGTGGAAATCTGACTCTCTGTGTTCGGCCGGTGAGGACGGAGCGGATCCATCCAGGGCTTTGTCGCGGATGCCGGCGTCGTGAAGGCTTGCGCAGAGGGTGTAGTGGGAAACGGTGTTGAAGGCAGCTGAGAGGTCCAGTAGGATGAGGGCAGCTGTTTCGCCTCGGTCGAGGCATTTGCATCTAGGTGTGACGCTCTAGATGGCTCCCTGGAACAAAAGGATGCCTGATGGCCCTTTAACTTCGGCCTTTGTTATGGGCCCAGCTGGAATCTGATGAGCCCCCCACCCCCCTTTACACGTAGCTGCTCAGAATGAAAGCAGACAACGTGCAGGCGCTGCTGAATGTGTCCCTGTTACAAATGGGGATTTTGGTTGGCTAGGGTATACAACTAAGCCAGGCAGAACCCACCACTATAGTCAGGTTAATTCAGATACACAAGTAAGTAAGATTACCTGTGCTCATCGTCTGGCAGCTTGGCGCAGAGCAGGCAGGCTTATCAAAGAGGCGATGTGTAAAGTATTAGTGCAACACATAATAAAGTAACACAGTGAAAGACACCACAAAAAACTCCACACCAGTTGTAGAAAAAGAGGCCATCTTTATCAAATTTAAACCAGGCCTAAAGGACAACAATCTAATCAGTTTATCAGGAGTTATGCCAGTAGTAAAGTAGCTCATTCTCCTGGAGCATCACAGTGCTCAAGACAGATGCAGGTGCTCCCTGTAGTAATCCTCAAATGAGCCCACCGGCCGCCTCCGCCTCGGAAAGGTCTTCGATGCAGTGGGGGTTGAAGTCAGGCCGCGGGCCCTCGGGACAGTACCTGGGGCTTGGAGTCACTGCTCGGGCTGTTGGCGGTCTCGCACATGTGGTACACGGGGCAGGAAGATGAGTTGGGCTCCGGCATGGCCGAAGGAGCACAGTCAGGTCTATGGCCCCATACTGCTGTGTCGGTGGGCCTCACACATGGAGCCCATGTTGGTAAGAGGCACAGAGGCAGGCAGGGCTGGGGTTCAGCCACAGTAGAGTCACATGAGGTGTTCGCATACCTCTGCTCACTACACCAACAGGATTCTAGAGTTCGGGCACAGCGTCACAGGCACTCACTGTAATGCTCACATATTCAAACATACACACACATTCGTTCACATAGATTCATGTTTAAACATGTGCATGCACTTCTTTGCAGAAACCAGAAACTCTACAGAAAATTACACAAATCATCATGCTTGCAGATACCCAGGAGCTCACTTGCACTCATGCATATTCCATTAAAACCACCTGAATGTATTATTTTAAATGTTTGTGTTTATTTGTTTTGTGTAAAACAGTATTGTAAAGGAAGCACATTTGCTAGAAACATTACATGAATACAGTGTAATTGTTGGTAATAATTCTTGTTTTAATTCTTTTAGCACATGAGAAATTGGAGTTAAGACTGGTCATAATATATTCACATTCAAGATCAGTACTGAGAGATATCGAAAGAGGACACGTGGTGGCTCGGGCTCTGCTGCGACAGAACCTTGATCGAAACTCAGCCTCCTGGTCCTTGACCTTAGGCCAGAAGGTAGGACATGCTTCTCTATTTACTGCAAAGGTCCACATTCAGCTGTATATGGGTGCCAACTGTGTTGTCTTTAGGTGTGGAGGCCTGTTGGTTTATCCTAGCAGAACAGTGCAGAGAGTATGAGGTTGTGGCAAGTTAAAATTTCAAGGGAATAATTTTGTGTTTTTCATGATAAACTATGAAAATTCCAAAAATGTTGATTTTTAATTCTTTTATTATTGTATGCACTCTTTCATTTATCTAACAGTAGCCTAATAATCCCTTACTATCTCTTAATGCTTCCCATCCCTAAAGCTTTTAAACCCCAAACTGCCCATAAATTCTATCCTTTCTCGATGCTTAAAAAATTTACTACTCTTTAATGCTATCCTGATTCATAATAGCCCTCTACTACTCCTTAGTGCTACCCTAAAATCCCCAAATTATCCATTAACACTAACTTTACCTGAATTATTAAAATGCATTGCTAGTTTCCCAGCCATTTCACCGCACCTCATTTTAAATGCTCCTGTCTACGTTAGGAGGATGTCCCTTACCCCTGCTCCCAGTACACTTACGTTTCCTCTATAATGCATGACATTTTACCATGTTTTAAGCCACTACTTATTTTCATTCTATTTTTTCAGTCAACAATATTTTTGACACCAATGTTTTTCAGTCTACTTTTTTCCCCACCATATTTTTACTGCACTCAGAGTATGTACAGTGAGTAGGATATATAAAATCTATCTAATGTGTTGTGACAGTGTGACTGCTGTCCATTTAGTAATAGGATCACTGATAAGACTAGCACTGTCTATAGGATGTAATTATAGTCTGTCTTGTGTGTAAAATAGCTCCATTCAAATATTTTTTGAATTTGGAAATAGTCTAACTGCAATGTTAAACTCTTAATTTGAAAAATATACATTTATTTCGCTGTGCTTGGTACAGACGGGTACTGGATATATCAGAGATCTGCCTAGAACTCTTTTAAAGGGTATTGCTCAATGTGAGTCTTATACGGTTTAAGAAAATTTTCAACATCAAGTCCAAATGTATAAGTACTTTGTTTTAGGTTTACTCCTACCATATAGTTATTTTATCCTTATAATAGTAATTCAAGGACCCCATAATTTGAATATACCCTTTAAATTCTAGGCATATCACTGAATTGACATGCTCAAGCTTTTCAATTGCCACTGGTGTTGTGCATGCAATGGCACCTAGCCTCAAAGCTTACACCATATTTTAATTATTAACAGGATCCCAGGAGGAATTCTGCAAATAGTTACAAGGCATTACCGCTTGGGGGACAGCTGTACGTGCTGCTGCAGTTGCATTCCTGTCAGAATGAGGATGGATGACTAATTGCTGTTACTTTTGTGTGCATGACAATTCATATTAGTGTTTATTCAGTATTTTGCGTAATATAGTTTTTGTGTCTTCAACCGAGGGAATATTTAAAAACAGGTTGGGTTTTCTATTTCCAGTCTGATCTATTGTTGGACACAATGAACACAGTTGGCAGATTACTCATAAACCCATTTTTGGGCTTGACACATGCAGATAAACTGCAAGTGAAAACGTTAGGAGCTGATAAACCTGAAATTAAAATTGAGCAGTCTGCAAAAAATAGGGGAAAGGGCTACACACGTCGGTTTACCAGAACATGGTATGGTAGGATGGAATGGCTTACTGGTAGCGCTTCTAAAAATGCTTTATTCGGTTTCCCTTGCTTACTCTTTGGAGGTGAAGCTACCTGGACAAAAACAGGAGTTACTGACCTAAAGCATCTGGCAGAAAAAAAACATGATTCCTGTAAATTTCATTTGACAAATATGTTAAAATTATCTCTTTTTGGAAAATCGGACATTGTACAGCAATTGAATGAAGCATACCGTGTGGGAGTAGGATAACATAGTGCAGAAGTGGATAAAAACTGATACATTTTATCAAAATTGATTGACTGTATTCATTTTTGTGGTGCCTTTGAATTGGCATTACGAGGCCATGATGAAACTGAAGAGTCTCTAAATCCTGGCGTGTTCAGTGGCCTAGTTGATTTTGTCTCCAGCACTGATAATGCTATGGAAACACATTTACAAACAGCCACAGTGTTTAAAGGCACTTCTAAAACTATTCAGAATGAATTGCTGGACTGTATGCTGGAAGTAATAAGAGAATATATTACACAGCAGTTGAGAAGCACTGATTATGTGGCTATCCAAGCTGACGATACAACTGATGTCTCTACTAAGACTCAGTCCGTTCTGGTCTTTCGCTACATTGATGGAAATTGCAAGGTAGCTGAAAGATTTTATTGTTTCACACATCTAAAAGACTCATCTGCAGAAACATTTGCCTCGGCCATTCTTAATGAATTAAACATTGTTTTCCCTGAGCAATGTGCCAAAGGAAAAGTAATTGCTCAAAGCTACGATGGTGCCAGCGTCATGCGTGTTGTGGGGTGCAAAAGAAAATCAGGGATGTGTACCCACATGCACATTATATTCATTGCTATGCCCACCAACTTAACCTAATTATAGAACAGGCTTCCTCCAAAATATCTAGAGTTAAAATTTTCTTTTCAGAGGTAGGTGGTATAACAGCATTCTTTCCACGTTCCCCGAAAAGGACTGATATTCTTGAACAAATAGTTTCAAGAAGACTTCCAAGAGGGTCTGCAAGTCGTTGGAACTTCAATATTTGAGCAATAAACATAATTTATGAATACAGAGACGATCTTCTTGAATGCATGACAACCATTGCAAACAGTGGTGATTTCGAGTCCAGTACAATATGTGAAGCTGATGGATTTACTAGAACATTAGAAGATAGGGAGTCTATATTCTTTCTGTTTCTTTTTCATAGTATAATGCCCCACGTAGACATTTTACATAATCAATTGCAAAAGCGAGACATTGACACAGTGTTTGTCCAGAAAGCTACTAAAGACTTTGTGACAAGCATCACCAAAGTACGGGAATCCATTGACAGTTTGGATTCTACACTGCCACTAGAATCTAAATTTGTAAACCGGAGACTGCAAATAAATACTTTGACTCAAGAAGCAAAAGAAGTCTGTGATATTATTGTGGTCCATGCCAAAGAGCGCTTTGCATTCACAAAGCATCTTGTAAGTGCAACACTATTGAGAAGTGACCTTTTTGAAAAACATGCCAAATCTTTCCCAGCCAAGGCACTCGCAGCAATGATAGAAGCCTACCCTATGCTAGACAAAGCCAGATTGCGTACTGAACTTTCAGTCCTGTATGGGAGACGTGACTTCCGTCAGGCTACTGGTGGTGCCATGGCTTTATTTAGCTTTTTGTGTGAAAACAACTTAGAGAAGTCTTTTTCTGAGACCATAAAGCTTTTAAGAGTTGTCTTTACTACACCCATGACAACAGCAGAGTCTGAACGATGTTTTTCCACACTGAAGAGGGTAAAAATGTTTTTGCGAAACACAATGACTCAAGCTAGGCTTAATGCATTGGCTATGCTATCAATGGACAAAGAGCTAATAAAGGAAATACCAGAATTCAACAAAAGAACAATCGAAAAGTTTGTTCATATTAAAGATCGACAAGCAAACTTTCTATATAAATAGAAAATATGAATCTGATGGGTGATCATAGTTTCAGGTGTTTATAGCTAAGTTTGTTTTGTTTGATAACATTACGAAGTACTGTTGGCAACTTACTCATTCCATTTAATAGTCATACAACTCCTGTACAGTTGATATGTATTTATATATGTGTGTTTATGTATCTGTGAATTTATATATATTTGTTTTCATATTTTATTATTTAAAATATTTTTGTTAGTGTTTAAAAATATGTTGGCTTTGAGGGTATATTTCTTTAAATGTACAACATTTAGTTATTTTCATAATTTATTTTTATTTAACCGTTTTCTACTGTACTGACAGGCACAAGAATCAGAGAGTGGCATGCAAAGTATTTAAATAATATTATTTTAAAATATTGTGTTTAAAAATATCATATTGGTTTTGAAATTTCTTAAAATGGACATTTATTTATTTTCATAATCTGTTTTTATTTAACAGTTTTCTACTGTACTGACAGGCACAAGGGCCTGAGAGTGGCATGCAAAGTATTTACATAGTGTTATTTAAAATAGTTTTGTTGTTTGCGTTTATAAATATCATATTGGTTTGGAAGGGATAATTCTTAAAATATACATTTATTTATGTTCATAATTTATTTTTATTTAACAGTTTTCTACTGTACTGACAGGCACAAGGGCCTGAGAGTGGCATGCAACGTATTTAAAAATAAAGTAAAAGTTTTATTTTTGAACAATGTTACCTAGCCTGCTCATACATATAAAGGTTTTGTTGTTTCTTTCTAAAATAAATGAAAGATTTTTAATGGATATTTCTTATATTTTAAGCAATGCATATTAGTCTCATTTCATAATTTATTTTTATTTAGTGGTTTTCTAATGTACTGATGGACCCAAGGGCTTCAGAGCCATATATGAACTATTTTAAGTACAATATTTACTTCATTTTTGTTTTGCAAAATTGCCTTGCTCAAAAATGCAAAGCTTTTGCTGACTTCCTAAAAATTAAATGTTTGTTTCGAATGCATATTTCTTATTTGTAGCTATTTAATATGTCATGAAGTTTATTGGGCAATCAATGTTGAACAGCTGATGCAGAAAAGGAAGTGGCCAGCCTGCGTTTCCGGTCGGAACAAAATTACAAGTATGTTTCTTTGTGGACGTTTATGCACCTATGTTATGTGTTTTATGTTGGAAAGGGTAGAGCCAAAGCAGTCTTGCCTAGTAACTGCCCTAGCCCCCTTCGCTAGTCAGACTTGCTTGTCAACCCAGAAAATCTATTATATATTTTATGAGTTTTCCTTTATGAATGCCTATAAGAACTGTATTTTTAGTCCATTTATCACAGAAATAGTGCTCAAAATTGCACCAAAATACACCCATTTTTCAAAGGTTTTCTCAGGGGGAGAACCCCCCCCCCCCCCCAACTCCCTCTAATTGCCATCGGGCTGGCTCGTTTCACTCTCTCGCTTGCATTCGTTGATTCCTTATGCTTGCGCCCACCAGTTTAAAATTCCACCAGCCGCCACTGGGTTCTAGAGCTGCTTCCCTGGGGAACCAGTTGGGGGAACAGGAGAGGAGGAGGAGGAGGAGATTTGTTGGCAAGCTGAGCCTCGCAGACGACCTCTACTTTCCCTCTGTACGACCTATACAGTGGATTCACCTGCTGTTGTTGTTGCTCTGCTGCCAGGCCTGAAATGGAGTAGCATCGCCAAAGCCACGAAATCTACGGTAACCAAAGCATCTAGGCTGGGATGGCAGGCCTAACGATCTAGCAGTGGCCTACTGTCTGTAAAGCCCTGCAGAGCTGAGTCCGCTTTGGTTCCAAAGAGTCAAGAACCATCAAAGGGTAAATCCAAAAGGGTGGCCTGCACATCCGGAAAAAACAAAGACCTTCTTAGCCAGGCATACCTCCTAGTTGCCACTGAGGAACCCATCACTCTAGCAACAGAGTCAGCTGTGTCAAGCCCAGACTGAATAACCTGACGGGCCGCAGCTTTAATGTCCGACAGAACCTCCGCAAAGTGGCCCTGGACATCCTCTGGGAGTTTAGGGATCACCTCCTTAGCCGAATCCATCAAAGCATGAATGTAGCGATCCAGTAGGCCCGTTGCATTAGTCGATTTTAAAGTCATACTGGCTGATGAAAATACCTTCTTCGCTGATTGTTCCTTCTTTTTTGAATCCCTATCTCCAGGCGTCGACGGAAAAGAGCCAGAAGATTGTTTAGAAGAGCATGACGCCTGAACTACCAAGCTCTCAGGAGATAGGTGTGCCAATGAAAAAGCTGGATCCACAGGCACAACTTTGTACTCTCTTGCCACCGATCTGGACACAGCAGGGGCAGACATAGGCTTTTGCCATACTTCTAATATGGGCTGCATCAAAGCCTCATTAAATGGGAGCAGGGGCTCTGTCACAGATGAAGGAGAGTGAAGAACCTCTGTCAGGATGTTTGACTTGATATCCGCAGTGGGCAACTGCCAGTCCAGAAGATCAGCCGCCTTTCTGTGAAGAAAGGTCCTTAGGAGAAGAGAGTTACCACTCTGGAGACGTATCTAGCCCACTAGCTTACTGAAGTCCCTCAAACTCATGAATGGGATCAACAATTTACCCTTCATCAGCCTCCTCCTGGTGCTCCTGGAATTCTTCCTCTTCCAGAAGCCTCTGTGCCTCCCTTCTTGATCTCATCTTGGGTATCGGCGTCGGGGATGCCTGACGCGGCGCTGGTGACTTCAGGGCCGGCGTCGATGGAGGCTCTACAGGGATGGTTGAAGGCGCTGCGCGTAGTCGAGACAGCGACGGACCGAAGCCCGATGGCGCCAAATAATATTCCATCCTTCCCTCTTGGGACTGCACCGGCGTTGAGAACCTGTGTCGGGAACCTGTGTCGGGAGAGGCCAACTTGGGGTCATCTGCAAGAACGGCATGAAAGGTCGCTGCGCAAAATGAGGTGGTAAGCCTCCCAAGTTGTAAGATGGTGGTCCCATGGGGCCAACAGGCGCACCAGAGGGGTTGGCCGCTCTGGCGAACATGCCATACATCGCATTTAAGAAATGCGAAGGATCCATGCCAGAGAGGGTGGGTACGGATCCGGTACCGCCTCTTCAGGAATAGCTCGATTCTGTAAGACTGGGTCTGGCTGAGGCGCCCGAGACACTGGAGCCGGAGGCGGAGTGGTCGGAGGTGAAGGCATCGCCTCCCTGGGTGTCGGAGAGCCCCTCGGAGTCGGAGAGTGAGCTGGAGTCACCTGAGGTGAAGGGAAGGTGAGACTTCATCCTTCCTGTGATGCAGCAGAGCTGGGGACCCCGACTACGGTGACTCGTCCTTAGAAGAATGACGTTTGGAGCCATGACACCGCTTCTTCTTGTGCTTCCTCAATGACTTTGAGGTGTGCGGAGTCGGTGACATGGACTTCGATCTCGTCCTTCTTCGGCTCCTCTTCTGCTTGGTCACCCTGGCCATGAACAATTTGGCTTCTCTCTTTGAGGGCCTTCGGATTCATACGCCGGCATGACGAACATCCCTCGACGTCGTGGTCAGACGACAGGCATTAAAGACAATCATCATGGGGGTCTGTGATGGATATATGACCCCCGCATTCCCTACAAGGTTTAAAACCAGATTTCTTCTGAGCAGCCATCGCAATGCTACAATTACAGATGAACCTGTAACAATGAAACACTCAGAAATGGAGAGCTCCTGGAAAAACCGTTACACGTTTGCCGAGCGTAAAAAAGGGAACGGATGTCAGCATGCCGACGAGGTCTTCTTATGGCTCTGATGACGTTGCCCGGAGCCATTTCATTGTGACGTCCTCGTCGATGTGGGAGAGCTATGGGGAAAAGTTTCTGTGGAATGCTGCGCAAGGGGTAATTAAATTCAAAAGGTGAGGAATCCACAGGCAGATCTATGAAGGAAAATGATATATAAATCCCTGATTTTGAGGGTAAGCCAGAACTTTCCTTAAGACTTTCCGATGCTACCAGTGATGCAGTTTGTCTATTTATTTTGCTGCTGACTTATAGCTTAGAATTTTCCTGACTGACACATTAATGTGTAATGCCATCTTCTGAAAGCCTTCATGACATCATTGCAGGTGCATTTATGATCTCTGTATAGCACCCTTTTGAATTTTTTTATTTTATCCCTGATCTAGAACTCACTCATTGAGTGGGCCCTTACTGAATTGACTGTATTTTGAAATACTTTGGGGTGTCTTACCTCAGGGACACATTGCCCCATTGACAACAAGCTGTTCATGAGTCACCAGATAAATAAAGTAGCTGCTACGTGCTTCGGTATTCTTAAGTGGCTGAAGAAAATCTTGGCATGTCTACCGGTCCCGGCCCAATGAACAGTATAGTCCAGGCTCTGGTGATTTCCAGACTAGACTATGGAAATGCTTTATATTTGGGTGTTGCAAAATCCTTGCTCAAACGGCTTCAAATTGTTCGAAATGTGGCAGCACCTGTGCTTCTTGGTCCACTTCTGCAGTCAGTTTGCTTCACACTCTACACTGGCTGCCTATTGAGCAGCGTGTCCAATTCAAGACCTTATGCTACATGCCTGGCTAATGGAGGGCCAATGTATTTGAGAACTTTGGTGTCCGAATACTTTCCGAACCGTGCTCTTCGTTCAAGCCATCAGGGCCTGGCTAGGAATCCTCGGTTTAGGAAGTCCTGTCAGGGTGGCTGGTCATTTGCGTATCTTGGCCCTACAATATGGAATGATTTGCCACACTCACTGAGAGCCTGCAAATCGCGCCCAGTGTTTTGGAAGCAGCTGAATACATGGCTGTTTCCATCTGTATAATGTAATGTGACAGACTGATTGCCCTTTTTTAGTGAGAAAGCTAGCACGGGGAAACCTTGTCTAGGTAGCCATGTGCTTTACAAGTCACTATAACATAACATAAAATGAAATTGAGGGTTAACAGCATTTCCAGTTCATCAACCCGTGGGCAACTTATTGAGGTAATATTTTGGGTCGACAAATTTAGGGGTCCCCCCGTGCCTAATAGCTCCGTCATAAGCCTCTGGAAAACAGAAGCTGCAAATGAAAGCCCAAAGGCATACGACAGAATATAAATCATCCAAAAGGAGTGCAAAATGCCCTATGACATGAGCATCTTGCAGTTTTCTCAGTTCACCCTTAACCTCATCCCTCACAAAAGTAGGAATATTCTATGTTTCTTATACTTTAGGTACAGGAGTGACCTCAACTTTTATTTGGTGAGTAAATACTATCAACTTTCCAATTTTGCCATTAAAACATTTTTAAAGCCCTTTAAAGCCCAATCTTTAGTGTCTTAACTATCACATGCTAGTAAAACTTGCTTATGGCTCTTAGGAGCCAGAATCATATGTAATGCTATATGATCCTTCCAACTCAAAACTGATGGACCATCAGCTCCAACATAAATCTTACAAGTGGTTGGGGCATGGCTACCACCGGGAAGATGGCATGCTGGATCTGGAGCTCTGCTGCGCCCGCTACTCACCGCGGCTTTTCCGAAAAAGACAGGATGGGCTGCTGAGCCACTCCTCTGCAACCGCTAATGCCCCGAAGGTATAGGGCTCCTGATGAGTGCTCAGCTCGCCATTTCTGACTTTCATGTGCTGCATGCACGAAGCTGTCCCCAAACCACATGGTGCCCTGATGAAAGACGAAGGCCCTGCCTGACTCTAAAATGACTGCCATCAGGACACATATCCAGCTGCAAGTCATTCTGAGCCTTTTTGATGTCCCCCAGGCCACTACTTGCGGAAATAGCTACCTAGGGAGAGGGGATACTCACTTGCCCCTGTGTACCTGCTCCCAAGGTGGCAATACCAACATCAACCTCATGCTAAATATACTTGCCTGACTTGGGGAGGGCCTCCACACATATATTGTGACTTCCATTCCCCCACCCAAAGCTCAATTTCTAAACACCTCTACCTGCATCACGTATATCGTGAGGCCCCCAAAGTGACCCTGAATTTGGAGTTACTCTCACCTCCTCGCACTACCTCACAATACTGGCGCTCTCACCGTCCTTTCACTGTCATACTATGAGCGAATCTCCTTTCAATATCTCACTCATATTTCCTCACCCGGGACCCAGCTCCCAGCTAACTATGATCTACATTTCACTTGGAGCTGGAAGCTTTGCCTGCATACCCAGCTGTCATGTCTGACCCCAGAGCATGTGACTCCATGGATACCAGGGGTGGCCTGAAAGACGCAAAACATGCACAAAAGTGATCCAAACAGGACCCCCCCCATCCCTGACTCACCGATCAAATCTAAACTAGATGCTAGCCCTACTCTGGAACTCATTATGCAGATGCTCGATACTCTACATGTCCTCACAAAATTCATTAAAGCTAGCACAGACTCTATGCAAAATGATCTTACATGCATTAAAAAGGATATTAAACTACTGGGGGGGAAGAGTGATGAAAGCAGAAACTCAGATAAGCCTCTTGGAAGACCATAAACAGATCTCAACCAAAACCTTGTCAGACACCACTTCAAGACTGGCCCGACTGGAGAGAAATCTTACAGACTAGGAAGACAGACATAGGAGGGTCAATCTTCAAATCTTTGGCCTCACATGGTTTGGAGGAACATGCTTCATCTTGTGCGTTGTTCGCAATAAAGTGGATACCACAAATCTTAAGCTTAAATGTTATAAAGGAAAATAAAATAACTCGTGCCCACAGAGTCCCAACACTCCAACATCTGATCACCCAGAGCCCTGATTTTCCGACCTCTTCGCTACTCACACATGGAATTCATTCTCTTCCAGAGGAAAAAGGTGCAAAGGATCAACTGGCACGGCTCCTCTATCAGATTAACCCAGGACTACTCAAAGGACACAATTAAGAGGAGGAAAGCATTCCTAGCTCAAAGGAAAGTACTTAAAAGCCCTGACAATACAGTTCTCCTTTGTTGGCCTAGCTCATCTCAAAACCCTCTACAACGGGAAAATATCCTTCTTCGATGACCCTAAAGACTTGCAGGCACATGCATTAAGCCAAAATCGGTGTGCAAAAATAGCGAATCGCAAATTAAACGATATTGCGACCGCAATACATTCTTTGGCAATTCATGAAAGAGAAAACCGCTAAATCGACAAAAATCGCAAAAACAAGGAATCGCTAATTAGCGAGAAGCTAGAAATGCAAAATCGAAGTGCGAATCCTAGATTAGCGCTAGCATGGTGCAAATCGCAAAATGAGATTCGCAAAGATATGCATCAAAAATCGCAAATAGCGAATAATCTATAAATCGCTATTTTGCGAGTGCAGTTTAAGGGGAAACACATACAGGTGGTAAACTTGAGAGAAAAAAAATGCACAGGTGCAACCTATCCCAAAGGTATTTAAACACACCCAGGAGGGCCCTGCAGCCTCTCACAATGGCAGCACTCTATGTTATGGCGAGGAGGATGAGGATCCAGGCAGCAGGACAGCGCCAAAGGAGAATACAGGAGCGGATATTTAGAGTGCGGATCACATTGCTGGGCCAGACAGAGGATGAAATCTATGCTAAGTACAGGCTGGACGGGGCAACTATCCTACACCTAATAGCTGATTTGGAACCACTATTGCAGCGCCAGACACGTAGGACCCATGCCATCCCCACACATGTCCAGGTCCTATGCTGCCTGGTGTCTGGCAGTTTCCAGGGGGTAGTAGCATTTGCAGGAGGGGTATCCCAAAGCTCACTGTCAAGTTTCTTCAGAGACTTCCTGGACGCCATGATGAGTAGGATCCACACCCACATCACCTTCCCCACAACACAACAGGAACTGAATAAAACCAAACTTGACCACTATCAAATAGCACATTTCCCACATGTGATTGGATGCATTGATTGCACGCACATCCCCATATGTCCCCCAGCTGAAAATGAATACATCTTCAGGAACAGGAAATCGTATCATTCGATCAATGTGCAAGTGGTGTGCAATGCCAGACACATCATTACAGACATAGTTGCGCAATTCCCGGGGAGCTCCCACGACTCCTACATATTTCGCCACAGTGGCATCCACACCCGCCTGCTCAGGGGTGAATTTGGAGAAGGACACCTGCTTGGTAAACACATACACTATTGCACAATACGAATTCAACATTTGCTAATGCATAACAGTTGCTAACACTTTGCTTACTACCCTGTAGGTGACAGCGCATACGCAGTGCGGAACTACCTCCTTACGCCGTATCTCAACCCAGCAACACCACAGGAGCAGAGGTACAACGCTGCACACATCAGCACACGGAATGTGATTGAACGTACTTTTGGGATACTGAAAAGTCGCTTCCGCATACTCCACAAGACAGGTGGAGCATTACAGTACCGGCCAGAGACCTGCTGCAGGATAGTGGCTGCATGTGCCATGTTGCACAATATCGCAACCCGCAGAGGCATACACATAGAAGTATCGGACAGTGATTCAGAGGGGGACAACCAGCCACCGGCACTTAGACGACAAGCGCATGTGGCAAGCTCAGCAGAGGGGCAGAGGGGCAGAGGAGACGCAATGATATTGCACAACATTATTTCTGAGGTATGTAATGATGAGACATGACACTGTCTGATAGCAATAAGTGTTTAATTGAAAGGAGCACATGTTACAATGTGTTGGCCACACATAGTAGGTGCCAACAAGTACTGTGTTAGAATGCAAAGAGCATCAACGTAAAACATTCCAGGGCCTGGAACACCATTACAGTCATGGTCTTGTCCATGGTTACGTCACCATGAGCACATGCCGACGGACAATTCACTTTAGCGTTTCCTGCCACGCACACCCAACCGCTTCTCACCTTCACCTACAACATCCCCCTGGTGTGCACCG
The DNA here is from genome assembly GCA_963921515.1 of Calotriton arnoldi. Classification (NCBI taxonomy): domain Eukaryota; kingdom Metazoa; phylum Chordata; class Amphibia; order Caudata; family Salamandridae; genus Calotriton; species Calotriton arnoldi. The sequence goes on along the minus strand of CAWUFW010007308.1, from coordinate 635,079 downwards.
GCAGGTGTCTTGCTGCGAGTACTGCGCCTCCGGGCAGTGGCCCCTGGCACCGACAGGCTGCTAAGGCTGGATGCCTCCTCACTTTCCTCCTCTCCCGTTTCAATGCTGCCAACAACAGTGCCAGCCTGGATCTGTTCCACGGCAGTGGTGACTTGTGCAAGGGCCTTGGCCACATCCCTAGAGCAATGGGCCATTTCTATTTGCATGGCCATGGACCTGCGTGACAACAGTGCAGTGGCGTTGCACAGGTGGTTGTTTGACCGGGTGTAGCCAGCCATGCGCATCATTAACAGGCGATGCCTTCTCCTCTTCCCTGCCTGCCCCTCAAGCATCGCCCTGGTCAGCTCCTGCATGCTTTTGTTTGTCTGCTGGTTTCCCTCCACCACCGCTGTTGTGAGTGCCCGCACACTGTCTGACATTGCTGAGAGGTCCTTGCCCAATTTAATCATTTGCATGTGTATTGCCCCCATGTGTCTTGCCTGCAGGCGCTGCACCCGCAACATCTGGGACTCCACGCCACCGAACACATTCGGACCTTGGTCTTCCAGAACAGTAATGTGGTCTCTTGAGCTGCGCCTGCGTCTACGTTGCACCGGAGCCTGGGGTCTAGGTGTGGGGCTCACACGTGGCTGGCTAGTCACAGGAGCTGCGTCAGGAGCCAGATCTGACTCCATGGGTTGCAGTGCTGGGACTTGTGGTCTGCGTTTTTTTGGTGCTAGGGGGGTTCTGGCTGGGGCTACAGGTGCCTCCACGTCAGTCTCTGCTGGAGTGTCTGAGATTTGAAGACATTCACTGTCGGCACTGTCTCCATCCGCGGCATCTGTGACGGCAAACAGTACAATATTAATTTGTGTATGGGCTTGTGTCGTGTGACATTGTGCAGACATTTTTTAAATAAATCACTGACCACATTCACTGACAGGCCTGCAATTTTTGTGTATTTTACTTGCCATAGTTGTGTTTTATTTCCCTCATGCCTGACATGCCTACAACTCCCACAATGCACTTGGGTAATGATTGAAATTGTGGACCGGAGTTAGATTAGTACACTGGGATTGGACTGTGGGGGGCACTTTTGGGCAGTACTATGAAGTTAAAGGTTGCATGCGTCTTACCTTGTGAATTCCTAGCCGCACCAGATGTGTCCAGCTGGGTGACTCCCACCACTGCCTCAGGCTGTATTGTGGCTTCCACCAGCTCCTCCAGGGCTGTGTTGTTGGGGACTGTTGGTTGACCCCCTCCAGTACCCCTTGCCTCCTTCAGGCGGTCTGCTATCCGCTCCTTCGCACGGCTGCGCAGGTCATACCAGCGTTTTTTGAGGTTATCAACACTACGGTGTGTGACCCCCACTGCATTGACCTTGTTCTTGATGCGCAGCCAGATCCTGCGTTTCTCCGCCTCCGGCACCTTCAAGGACAGTTTTCCAAAGAGCTTGTCATGGCTCTTGGACACGCCCTCAATCAGGTTCTCTAATTCTCTCTCACTGAATTTTACTTTGCGTTTCCTGGGCGTGGCAGGCTCCACCCCTGTTGCTTGCTCCATTGTGGTCAACACACACTTCCAGATGGACACACTTTGGGGCTGTCTCCAACTGTGCTTCAGCACTCTGCTTCCTCCCCTCACAGTTACTGGCAACAGAATGAAGCATGGGCTGGCTGACTTCCTTGTTGTGATGTCATCAGCCTGCTTCCAGTGCGACGCGCTTTTAGCGAAATCGCAATTTGCGAGTTCGCAAAATGCGATTTCGCAAATTTTGTTATCGCATTCGGGGATGCCTGCTTTTGCGCGTCGCTATTATCATTTCGCAAAATGCGATTGAGATTATTAGCGATTCTGTATTATATCGCTATTTTCTTCATGCATTGCTTTTTGAGAGTTCTAAATAGCGATTCCTTAGAAATCGCTATTTGGAACTCACTATTTTCTATTTTGATGCATGTGCCTGTTGGACTCCTTCATTGCGGAAATTCAGGAATCGAAAATGAACTCTTAGGTTAACTAACTTTTGGTCGAATTATTCTTATGAGGTGCACAGCTAACCCCCATTCGCCTGTGATATGCTATTATGCTACTAATGTCCTACTCTTAGACATTTAAACACAAATAAACACCTATCTAACCAACCAACAAGCTCTCTCCTTTACCTCATACCATGATCATACAACAGCGTTACATGAATTTATGTTACCCTGTAAGTTAACAGTTTAGTTAGCTCACCTACTTATCACTAGTTATTGAGCCACTAACAAGTTGCTTGTTGTTAACCCTTAGGCAACTAATCAGTTCTGACAATGTTCTGATAACATTCTGATAATGTTCTAAACATCTACATGTAAACCCCCACATTTAAAGCAGCCGCTCAGCTATTAACAGCTCTTTGACCTCTTACAGTCGTTATGCTCATTCCAAGCTATGTCGAGTCACACCCCTAACCACAAGATTCACTACTTACTGGTTGGTATGGTTTTGTACCTTAGTTTGTGCTATTTCCATAAGAGGTTTCAGCATCTATTTATGACTGTGAACCGAGTGATCAATGTGAACATTATGTGTACCTTGAATACCATGAGTACCAGGCGTACCATGAACACGGAGTCTACCTACGATTGTAAGCTAACATACTCCATGTTTATACTACACCATCTTGGGTCTCATATCCCACAGCAAATTCTTCATTTCTTTTTAAGTTTGATTTGTTAATCTGTCTTTGACAGCTATGTCTGCTGTTCCACCAAGCGGTGCCTGTATTCACCATATCCCATACTATGCACACCTTCTTTATGGTGGGTTCCTTAATGACACTGCTATAAAGTCATGACTCTCCCTGAATAGTCACCTCTCAAGAGGTCCCGGGGGCTCCCCAAGTCCTATTCTGCTTGCACACTCAGTTCTAAAACTGTTGGCATCTCTATTCTGGTGTCATACTGCGCCCTGTATTATCTATCAACCCCCTATCATAATCATTCTACCTGTGTACTGCTCTCAGGTATATGGGTTCTTGCTTATTTTCTCCCTTTCTTTATTCTCACCTTCTCCTCTTCTCTCCTCGTGACTCTCCCTACCTTCCCTTATACCCCTCTACCCATCCTTCCCTTTGACCCCCCCTTAGCACTCCCCCACCCTCCCCTGCTGCTATCCCACCCCCATCCCATCTCATCCCCATCTTTCCTCCTCCCTACACTTGGTGGCATCGAAACCATCAATCCAACCTCTCTTACTACTACACAACTGTGGACACTCTCCACAAACCACATATAATTTAAAGATACTATCCCTCTATGGGAAGGGATTGAACCACCCCATGAAACGCCAGAAAAATCTAGAATATCTACACAAACTTAGGGGTGAGCTAATCCTCTTACAAGAAACAAAGGTCGCTAAGAAGGAAGTCACCCTCCTACGTTAATTGTGGGTGAATGACCTCTCTTGCGCTCTGGCCATCAAAAAGAAAAATGGCCTCATTACCCTGATCTCCAACTCCTCGGACCTCCGGATAACATCCTCGGAAGCGGACCTGGAATGCAGATGGCTAATAACAAAACTCCAAAAGGACGACAACTAAATCATTGTGGTAAATATTTATGTACCCAATTACCTCCCAACCTTCTGGTGACAGGGGCACAAAATGTTATCACATATCCCCCTAAATGTAGACTTATCTTGGGTGGTGACTTCAACCTGCCATAGAACGGGATCCTTGAGGGTAACTTCACCTGTGCAAATCTCACAAACGCATGATAAATCTATGCATGGCCCCCAAGCTGAAAGAAGTATGGAGACTATTTAACCCCACAGGCAAAGACTACTCATTTTTCTCCCATCCCCACAACTCTCTTTCTTATATAGACTGTATTTTAGTAGACGAGGCTAACAACCCAAACACCTCCAACCTTACCATCGAACCAATCTTAGTTTCAGACCATGCTTGCATATCAGTCCAATACAATATCTCCCAACCCACAAGCAAACCAGAAACCTGGAGAATCAATAACCTTCTTACAGAAGACCCTATATTTGAGATAAGATTAACATTGAAATTATTCAATTCATAAGTTGAACAGAAATTCAGGACCAAACCCTCAAATTGTATGCGACACCCTCAAATCCACTACCTGTGGTCACATGATCAAACTAAGGTCTTGGAAAAACAACCTTAGATAAACTAGAATAACAAATAAAATCCCTAGAGATAGATCTTAAACTAAACCTAGTCCTAGACAGATCATGTTTAAATCAACTAACGAAGATAAAATATGAACACAACAAAATTTTAAGCAACAAAGCACACCTTATTGTACAAAAAAAACAAAGGTATCTCCTTCTGTGGACGTAACAAATCCGAAAAAATACTAGCCTCTTATCTTGACCAAAACTACAGCTGATCCAGGATAACCTCTTCACTAATGAAGATGACACACCTTCCAGCAAGGAAGAGGATATCCTTGTCACCTATGAATGTTTTTTGCACAATCTTAAGTCTAAAAGCAACCACACTTCCTACTAAACCTGTCTACAATACCTTAACATCATTCCCATCACAAAAATAGACAACAAAACTATAACCTTGCTAGAGAAACCCATTACCTAAAGTGAGATTACAAGCTCAATCAAATTACTTAAACCTGGGAAGACCCCAGGGCCTTGATGCTTCCCCGCCTCCTTCTACCATACCTGGGGATCCTCCCTGATCACACACCTGGAAGATCTCTTCTCTCACTACTCAGCCACAGGAAGGGTCACAGGGACCGCTGCGGAAGCCAAAATATTAGTCATCCCCAAAGAAGGCATAGACCCCTCTGTTCCCAAGAACTCCTGTTCAATCTCCCTAAAAAATGGTCTGCAAAATATATGTAAAATTCCTCGTCCTCAGACTGCAACCTATCCTCTGAACAATAATACATCTGTCACAAACTGGATTCATTAAGGGTAAGTCCAGCGTGGACAATATCAGAACGCTTCAGTCATGTCATTGAGAAAGCCTAATATCTCAACAAACCAGCCTGCTCGATTGCACTAGTTGGCAAAAAGGCCTTCGACAAGGTTTCATGGTCTTTTCTACAGGCCACCCTTACTGCAATCAATCTCTGTCCCAATCTACCTAGAATGAATCTCGCATTATATAAGGAACCTTATGCCAGAATTAAAATTAACAGAACCCTATCAAACAGCTTCAACTTACAACAAGGCACTAAACAGGTCTGCCACTTTCCCCTCTAATTTTTCTACTCACCATGGAACCACTCCTTACAGAAATTAGAGAAAAACTCCTTTATTCCTCGTATCCCATTTTCTGCAGGACCACAAAAAGTGACAGTATATGCAAATGACATTCTCCTCTTCACATCTCAGGCTGAGTGTACCATATCCAGCCACAAAATACACTCTTAATAAGGACAAAACGGAGGTCCGGCCCTTGAATGTCCACTCCAATAGCTCAGTTATTGGGGGCCACGGCCTCAAATGGGCTCCAGACAAAATAAATTACCTAAACATTTGGTTCAGTCAAAACCTTAGAGAATACTTTGACCACAATAAAAGAATAACCCTAACCAGAATTAAAGATATCTTAGATAAATGGTCAACCAGATTCATCGCTTGGTGGTGATGTATTGAAACCATCAAAATAATGTTCTCCCCTCTCATCAACTTCCTAATTAGCATGTTACCACTTTACCTGGGGAACACCTTCTTCACTAAGTTAGATCTCATACTGAATCATTTTCTTTGGCAAACCAAAAAACCAAGAATAGCCCTAAAAAAACTACGACTTCCAAAGAAATTAGGAGGCCTAAACCTTTCAGACTTCTGCAGATTCTCAACTGCATACCTAGTGAAACAAGGGTTCTTCTGGTTCCACCTACCCAATATCGCTCCTCCAATTTGCCTGACTATTTAAAACAATCTCACCCTACTACTCTCTCTCTCTCTCATCTTACTCATTACTACCAAGAAAATAAGGACGGAACACTCCGCATTCATTCTATCCAACACGGCACAGGCCCTACAGAAAATTGAGGACAAACTCCCTAACAATATACGTTACTCTACACTTGTGTCATAATGGCATAACGGTAACCTCAAGTTAGAGGGCAAACACTATTCCTGGAGAAATGGCCACATAAAGGAATCCAATTAGTAGGGGACCTGGGCTCTCCTGCAGAACCTACACCCTTTTCACAGTTCAAATCTAAATTTGAACTTGAGGAAATAGTCTATCAATTTCTAAGGATTACAGCTATTATCGCCAGATACAACCCCCCCTGAGAACATCCAACCTTTTCCCCACACTAGAGAACATAGCTAAAAGGAGACACATAGCTTCTAAACTCTACTCTATACTGACTCCCACAAACACCTTTTTCACTAAATCATTACAAACTAAATGGGAATCTATTTTGAACAAAACTAACACTACACATAACATGACCCTAAACTGGCCATCTATTTGGTCCAACCTAACAACTAATAGGATTACACCCTCCTTAGCACAAAGTAGGCTGTGGACTGCATACATGGCCACTGGACCCCCTCCAAACTAGATCTCTGAGACTCAGACAATTTCTGGAGCTGCAGTAATGCAACAGGAGGCTTGCTCAAATGCATTTTCTAAAAAATTCTGGTTTGAACTTGGAACTACCATCTCACAGATTGTACAGATAAGATGGACCCCTGACCTCGCTTCTATTGCATTGGGCACTCTCTCCCCAGAAACATGTCACCGTCTAGATAGTGAAGGACGTATTTTATGGACATACTAGTAGTAATCGGTCTTAAAGCTATTCTGTCAGAATGTAAAGATCTCTTCAAACTATCAGTCTACGCTTGGTGGGAATGGGTCCAATTTAACAGTGCAGGGGGGGTGGATAACTCCCTAAACACCTACCTAAAAACACCATCGAAGGAAAAAAAAAAACATCTGGCTAAAACTAGACTCATACATCTCTAACTATACATCACCATAGATGCCTACCCACCTCCTCCCCCAACCCTCCACACACGCCCTCCCTCCTTCCCACTTCACCCTCTCCCCATCCACTATCCCTCCCTCCTCCACTTCTTCTTCTTCTTTCTGTATCTTTTCTTTCCACTGTCACCTCTCTCTCTTCTCTCCCTCTCCTTATCTTAATACTACTCTGGGGTATTCCACCACGCCATACTCTACCTATACTCACATTGCATCTCACTCACTTCTAGCACTTACGACATTTTGATACTATGTTTCATTAATATCATGATAAGTTAAGACACTATGTTACCATGACAACCGAACTCAATAGCAAATCGTATTGTCCCCTCTCACTCCGCATACCCCATTATGCAATTCTTTTTTCTTCCTTCTGACCTGATTTTGTACTATTTGTCTTATAAAATCTCAATAAAAATGATTTTGAAATTATGGCTTGCATATTCTTGAACTTAAATACAAGTAGTCTAAAACCTAGCATATCAATCTCATCTGCGGTGTAACTCTCAGGATTAACATCAGTTGGTTCTAGCTGAGAACCTATAATACGTACAAAGTTCTTTTTTCCAAGCTAAATGCGAAATGATGATAAATGGGGACTCAGAATCCGCAGGTACCTGTAAAATACCTCCACCAAATGATACCCAACAGAAAGGTTTGTTCCAATCATTACCACTAATGTTTAACACCAACAACTTTTTTTTGTTTATTTCTTGTGTTAAATAACTTCTTCTGTAACTTCATCATGCTATATTTTTCTTCATAATCTTTTTCTTGCACACCCTCGCAAAAATACCAATGATGCCACATTCCATACATTTGGCTGCTTTTGCTGGACATTTGTCAAACCTCGCTGAATGAGCAGTACTTACACAACGATAGCACACCTTGTTGGTTACTTTCCCTTGATTAAGATACACCCTTTTTGGAACTCTTTCTTACTACTATCAAGGTTTCTGTGTTCCCTCATACTGGTTTCAGGGTTTTTTTCTTATCCCATCTAAAATCCTATTGACTGACCCATTATCATCCTTTTGGTCTAGCAGTAAAGTAGTGTTTACTCACCGCTCTGAAAGTTCTGCTTTCTTTACTAATGCAATTATATCCTTTAGGTTGGAATCTCCTTCAACCCACATTGAACTGTGTGCCCCTGTTCTTAAAATAAATCGCTATTTGGTGACAAATTAACTAATTGTGTAAGTTTCCAAATGTACACGTTGCTGACAATTCTTTCGTAATGATGAAACCTAATTCTTAATAATTTCACCTTTTTCATGTTTCCTCTGAAAAAATGCATAGTTTCATAACAGCAACACATACAGTTGGCAACAAATATTCATCTAGATCAAAAAATAGCGTTTTTAAAAACATCAACTGACCTTCAGTCCTATAGGAGTTTTACGCTAGCGCCCTGAGACCCTTGGGCGATATGTGCGCTCAATAAATCTCTTTGACTTGACTCCTATCAACTTTCTGCATCTGATTATATATATTTGAAGAACTTCAGGACATAAACAACGCATAAGAATTAATTTTCCCTGTCAGCAGAAATGCATTATCACTGTCCTTAAGGGTCCTCAAAGGTTGCAATGTAAATAATGAAATACTCTTTCCATTCAATCCAATTGATACATGGATCACCCAGAGCCGAAAGAAATTGCTTAAGAGTGCATTGTAAGGTGATGTAGCCATACTAAATTATTTTGAGTCTTTGTACTAACCTGGTGAGATTTATGTGAAATTTTTACACACAACAAATGAAAATTCCAAGAATTGTGAAAACAAAAGCATACTTAAACTATACAATTTCGAAATGGAAGATTTGCTTCAGTGCGTTGAGCAATATGCAATCAACACAGGAAGAAACACAAATCATGTCTGCGTTACAGTTCACACTGAAAAACTGAACAAAATACCAATATGACGGCAAGTAAGGTCATGCTGCATGACCTCGCATGATGACACTGCCACACTAACGCAGAAGGAAATTGCAAGTCAGGAGGAGGGTCACGTCAGTGGTTCCGGTTCCAGGAGAAGGATGTGCATGGCTATATATTAGAAAATACACAAGAGCCGCGCAATTTGTGCAATGTCGACGGATACATGTCTAGATATGATCCAATTGGCCAATTTAAAAGGGATTCATCAATCCTGATGGACTGACCACAACATGAACAATATGTTGTATCAGCCATTACAGGACTCCGAGACATGATCCCTGCATCCTGAAAATGAGTTAAAGAAAATATATTAATGGGGCAAGGTGAGTGCACCCTGACCACCAGGAGGTTGTGGGGGAGAAGTCCCAATGGGGCATCCCTTTGAGCTAGCCACAACACGGCCATCAAGTTGTGGCATCCATTACAGGATTCATGGACATAGTGCCCATTTAAATGCATTGTAGTGAATGCCAGGTTTTGAGAATCACAAAAAGGAAGTGACAACTGATTTAGTCACAGTATGAATCATTGTTGGTGGGGTAATACTTATTTTAGGAATTCTGTTGAGTTCTCATGTCATTATTCTCTGGAAAAAATGCTGACCCCCTACTGGGTTTGATTAACCATGTTGGACAGAAAATTATTTTCCCTCATGATTTTCTCATAGAGGTCATGGAATGTGCTCCAGAAGCACATTTTCTATAAGTTCACAGTATGTTCCTCAGCCATGTGAGAATAAAGTCTCATATTCGGAGTAAAACGTGTACTTCTCAGAACAGCAGCAGCCACTCAGTTAAATCCCCAGTGTTCTACTGCAGCTCCCACCATGTTCTAATGAACTGTTAGAGCACTAACATTCTGTATGTATGACAAAAGTGTGTTTTACCTTAAAACTATCTTGATTAAATCAAAGCTGCAAAACCTTCAGCATGTTCTACAAAGGAGACTAAAGTACAGGAACAAAATGGGCTATTTTTATCATAGAAATTATGGTCAGTACTCTAGAAAGCTAGATGACATTTTCAAATACCTTCCATGTTCATGTCAGTAAACCATTCGTAAATGCAGAGTGAAAAATGTACTTAGAACATCAGCAACAGTCTTTCAGTTACCTTCCTAGTAAATAATTTAAGATTCATCAGTGTTCTAAACAACGGGAGCACTAACATTCTGAATTTATGTAGTAAGTGTGGCACACCTCAATGCTATCTTGATGGAAGCAAAGATGTACAACAAAGGAATTTCCTACAGAGTATACTGCAGTAAATAAGCAAAATGAGCAGTTTCTTTTTGCCATAGAAATTATAATAAGAGCTCTACAAAGCTAAAATGAGCACTCATTATCTGTCAGTTCTCAAATTATCTGCCACATACATTTCAGTAAAACATTCTGACAAGTACTTCAAACACCAGCAGCAGTCTGTCAGTTAACTCCCTAACAACTGTAGTGTCACCAGAGTTCTAATGAACTAGAGTGCTAACATTTTGCATTCAAGACAAAAGTGAGGCACACCTGAACAACATTTTGTAGGGATAGGAACGGTTGAATATAGAGCCTTTCCTGAGTAGCAGGCTGAAATAAATGAGCAATGAAATGTTAATGCAAGCATTAAACCAGCGGGTTAAAAATGTGAGGGATGGTACCGGTTTTTAGTAATCTGAGGCATAATATAATAAAAGGGGCTAAATATAGTTAAAGAGAGAGGGGTTTGCATAAGTAGAGCATATTTCCACATCTGTATACATTTCTTGCCTATCTTCTCATTCGTTTAACAGCTTCCTAATTCTAAAATAGTACTATTTAGGTATACATACATACATAATATAACAAAAAACAAAGGTTAAAGTGGCATTATAGTTAGGTGCTAGGACCTTAATGTGTGTTAATAAAAAGCAAACAAACAGAAATTCACTGAATGAGAGTGAATGTTAAGAACTGAAATAACACTGAAATACTTAGTGCACTAATTGTAACTTGCATCCGGTCATGCAGTATTTATGGGCCAAGGGAGCAGGGTATCCCTACCCCTTAAGCTATTTTTCTTTTTTTTTTCTTCCGGACAGAAGACTAAGTGTCTGCGTTCTGTAATGGCAGCCAGCAACAGTTTTCTCCTGTTGCTGGCAGACAATCAGAGCGCTCGCTCCCTCTGAAGTATGGCTCCCAAGGGAGAGAGATGGCCCAAGGGAAAATAAGCTCCCTGGGCCAATCAGAACACTCTATTTTATACAACTGGGTTCGAGGGACTTTTGCAAGGGTCCCTCAAACCCAACCGTCCAGATACACAAATATTTTTCAACCTTAATTTCTCAAAAACTACTGGGTTTTGAGGGTTTACACCAAATCACATTAAGCACAATCTGCGCACCAAGATCTAGCTTCCTGCCAAATTTGGTGCAATTCCGTTCAGCAGTTTTTGCTGTAGCCCTGCCTAAAGAAGTCTATGGAAAATGCATGGGGATTTTGAGTTTTGGGACCCCCCCTTTTTTTCCGGCCTCCACTTAACGGAACACCCCAAAATGTTCCATGCACCAACTACGCAAGAAGCACTTTTTTTGGAAAGTTTTGTGTAGATTCACCAAACGGTGGCTACGTTATTAGTATCACAAAAAACACATTTCCTATGGAAATGATGACCTAATTATGACTACCGAGTGGCGGCCGCCACCCGAATATATATATATATAAAAATCAAAAAACCTACTGGCAGTTGCCAGTAGGTAGTTACAGTTAGGACCTAGTTTCCATAGAAAAAGCGTTTTTTGTTTTGCTAATAACCTAGGCGCAGTTTGACGAATCTTCATGAAATTTTCAAAACTAGTTTGCCACTTCCTTCAGCTGTCTGGAAAGTGTTGGGGTGATTCATCAAGCGAGGGACGAGAAAATGGGGGGCTCTAAAAACGAGTTCTCATGCAATTTCACATAGGGATTTTAGACACGACTACATCCCGAACTCCTGAACGGATTTACACCGAATTTGGCAGAAACCTAGATTTTGGTCCAGAAAGAGTGCTTTTTATAATTTGGTGTAAATTCGTTCAGTAGTTTTGGAGTTATTAAAGAAAAATGATTATGTGTTCAGAGACACGGATTTACCACGGTGGATACGTGGATCCACGCGCCAACAGTAATGCCGTGATTGGCTGGCGGCAACCTGAGAGAAAAGTTGCGGCCGGCATTTTGTGAATCGGGACAAGGTTCCTGGAGAGGGGGAATAAAGTATAAATAGGATATAAGGTGTCAAGAAAGAGGCATCCTGACCTCATGGAACTGATAGAGAGGTCTGTGAAGGACCACTCATGAGTAAGAAATTGCCCAAAAACATTTTGTTTCGCGCAAAATGGTCCACAGATGAATCCGCTGTTGATCTGTGGATCCAGACCCCAATTAAAAATCATGCATACACCCACTCACACATTCATCTATCCATACACCCACTCACACCCATACAGTCACTGATACATCCACTCCCACACCCAGAGAACCACTAACACACTCATTCATATAACCACAGGCACTCACACAGCCACGTACAACCTATACAGCCACTTACACACTCACTCACAGACCCAGCCACTTACACACTCACACACCAATATAGCAAAACTACTGACACATTCACTCATACACCCACCTACTACACACTCACACGCCCACTTATACACCCAGACACTCGCAAACCCAGTCATACATCCATACAGCCACTCACACAGCCTCTCACATACTGATACAGGCACTCACACAACCAATCAGAGACCCAGAAAACCACTTACACACCCAAACAGCCATACAATCACTAATACATCCACTCAGAGACCCAGAAAACAACTCGCACACCCACTCAGACACCCGTGCAGCCACTTACACACCCAGAGATCCAAAAACCACTCACACACCCATTTACACACTCATACTATTTTTTTTTTATTTTTTTTAGAGTTTTCTCTAGCGCGGACCAGACCCAGGGTAGGGTATCAGAGCGCTTTACAATGAGAGCACAGTACGAATGATACAGTTAGCAAAGCATAGCATACAAAGAATCAACATAACATGTTTTGATAAAGTTCGGAGGGTCGTAGCATAGTTCTGAGCCCTAGGCACAGGTCGAGAGGCAAGGGTATCCTTATTGGGATAGAGGAGGAGAGTTTGAAGATGTGGAACTGGAGTGTAGAACTGGAATGGTCCATGTGAGAGTTTATGGGAGGAATTTACACATCAGGAATGATTTTGCTTCCCTTTTGAATAGGGGAGTAGAAGAGATTTTTCTGATGTATGCGGGAAGCGAGTTCCATATTCTTGGTGCTGCTCCGGAGAATGCTCGGTCATAGGTTTTTTTCTTGCTGAAACGCGAGGGTTTCAGGAGTAGGTTATCGGTGCTCCTTGAGTGTCTAAGTCCCCCAGATAGGGTAAGTTTTTGGGATAGGTACTGGGGGGAATTGTGGTGTAGCGCTTTGTGAGTGATGCATGCCATTTTTAGGTGGATTCGAGCGTCATAAGGTAGCCAGTTGAGTGCTTTCAGGTGTGGCGATATGTGGTCATATTTCCTGGATCCAGTTAGGAGTCTTGCTGCGGCGTTGAGACAGGCTTTTAATGCGGCGGATGAAATTTTGGGTAGCCCGGAGAGGGTGGTGCATCCGTACTCCAGCCTTGAGATGACTAAGGACTGAACTGCATTTTTGAGGTCCGGGTTCTCGATGAAAGGTTTCATTTTTCTAAGATAGCGGAGGTGAAAGCGTGCGTTTTTAGCTAACAGGTTAATGTGTGTTTGCATGTTAAGGTTCTTATCTAGAGTAATTCCAAGTGATTTGGTGGAGTCCACCAAGGTTGGCTTGCAGTTTAGAGCAGTGATCAGCTTGGTCCATTCCTTTGTCTCCTGGGAATTATTGTGGGGGGAGAGATTAGAAGAAATTCTATTTTTTGCGAATTTAGCTTGAGGAAGTTGGTCGATAGCCAGTGGACAGTCTTTTCGAGTGCTAGATTCATCGTCTTTATGTCTTCTATGGATGAAATCTTGATGTAAAGTTGAGTGTCGTCCGCGTACATGTGGTAGGCGATGTTTGCCTGCTGTAGTAGTTCGGTTAGTGGTTCGACATACAAGTTGAATAAGGTGGGGGATAAGGTAGAACCTTGTGGTACTCCTAGAGGGTTCGGTGAGGAGGGAGAAAGATTTTTGTTCACCATGAATGATTGCGTTCTGTTTTCTAGAAAGGATTTGAACCATTTAAGGACTGTGCCTGATAGACCCATCCTGTTTTCCAGTCTGCTTAGCATTTTGCCGTGATTGACTGTGTCGAATGCAGAGGAGAGGTCGAGCAGGACTAGTAGGCATGTTTCGTTGCGGTCAAGAGCTAGGAGGGCGTCGTCAACTATATGCAGAATGGCTGTTTCTGTGCTATGGCCAGGTCTGAATCCCGATTGGTGGATGTTCAGAAGATTGAAGTCCGTGATGTGTTGGTACAGTTGTTGCTGAACACATTTTTCCAAGACCTTAGCTAGCATGGGAATGTTGGTTATGGGTCGGAAGTTATTGGGGTCAGCGTTGTTTGCTGTTGGTTTCTTTAGTATAGGGGTGACTTGGCCAGTTTTTAGGCAATCCGGGATGTGACCTTGTGCTAGTGAGGCGTTGATGATTTTGGTCCAGAGAGGTGAGATGACTTGGTAGATGTGGGGAAGGCAATTTGAGGGGACTGGATCGTTGAAGTGGTTGTTGGGTTTGATAGTTGTTAAGGTTTTGGTGATGTCATTGAGATCATACAGTTTGAAAGAGGACCAGTGAGAGTCATTTTTGGGCAGAGGTATTTCAAGTTGATCTAGGTTTACAACTTGAGTGGTCTTTGGGGTGGCTGAGTTAATTGCAGCTGTGCTGAGCTCGAGTTGGAGGGAGTTCGTTTTTGCTGTGAAGAATGCGGAAAATTCTTCACTACTAAGCTGTGATTTCGCGGTCAAGAGTGTGGATTTGGCCAATTTGTTGGATTGTTCTTTAAGAATTTCAAAGAGTTTCTTTGGTCTATTTTTGGCATTGTCTAGCTCAGATTTGAAGAAGTCTTTTTTGGATTTTAGAATACTTTTGTTATAGGAGTTTCTGGCTTTCCGCAGTAGTTTAAGATGGAGGGGGGAGGGATGTTGTCTCCATTTCCGTTCCGAAGATCTAAGTTTACGTCTTTCTTCATTTAGGGCTCCGTTGAACCATGGGTTTTTGTCTTTGTCCGGAATTCTTTTGAGTTTTGGTGGGGCAACTTGATCCAAGATTTTAGTCATCGTGGAGTTGTAATGAGCGGTGAGGTCATGGACATCTGACATGTTGTTGGGGGGGGATGAGAGCTTTCTCACATTGGGAGGCTAAGTTGTTCCAGTTAAGGTTTTTCGTGTCTCTTATCCATTTTTTAGGCTTGTTTTGCTGCGGGAAACTTTTCTTGTTAGCGGAGGGAATTTGGAAGGTGATGATGTGATGGTCTGACCAGTCACATGGGGTGATCGAGATAGAATCAATCGTATTGTGTTTGGAGATGAGCCAGTCAAGAGTGGAACCCTTAGAGTGAGTGGGCTTAGAGATAGGTTGTATCAGGGAATGGTCTGCTAGGAAGGTTTTGAGGGTGTTGACATGCTTGTCTAGGGGGTTTTCCCAGTGGAGATTGAAGTCGCCAAGGAATATGTCGTTGGAATGGGGTGAAGAATTTGTAGTAATGATTTCCATAAGTTGGTCTGTGAATATTGCATTCATACCTGGTGGATGGTAGAAGATATGTAGTTTGTGGGATTGGTTATCTGAAGACATGACCGCGATCCCTAGGTATTCACAGGAGTCCAGGGGTTCGGAGTGAAACTTCGAGATGGTGATGTCGGATCGATGTATGCAGGCTATTCCTCCGCCCATCCACTCACAGACACAGAGAACCACTCATACATCCACTCACAGACCCACATAGGCACTCACAGACCCACTGAGGTGCGCGCATGCGCACACACACCCACATACACACTCATACAGCTAGTGACACACCAACTTACAGACCCACATAGCCACTTACACACCCAGAGGCCCCTATGTTGGCTACCCCTAGGGGGGTTTGCCACAAGGACTGGCCACAGGCCAGGCATTGTGGCCAACCCCTGCGCGCAGTGTGGGGTTGGTTGCATGGGGGCCTTGTGGTCAACCCCCCACTGCGTATGGCCAAAGGCCATGCACTGCGTGGGGTTGGCTGCATGCGTGGGGTTGGCTGCATGCGTGGAGTTGGCCACAAGTCCAGGCTGCAGGCCAGGCCCTGTGGCCAATTCCCTGCCGCTCACAGTCTAAGGCCGTGCGTGGCAGCGGTTGGATTAACATATGGTAATTAAATATTGCTTTATGTTAAAAAACCCTAGAAATTCCCTGAAAAAACCAAAGGTTATAGGGACCTTATAGTTTGTAAATAGCAAAAAACAAAGGTTACAGGGACGTTATATTCAGGTTCCGATTTTACACACATAAAACCACAGAACTGCACAGTTATAGTATCTCAAGAAACTATGTCATGCCCTAAGGCAACTATAACTCGTGCCCTAGCCATGCACTTCTAATTACCCTGCATAGTACATCAGTCATGCCATTTTCTATGACATCATTGATAATATCACTGTAACATTTGAAATAAAATTATTGATAAGAAAACTGCATGGCGGGGGCGCAAGTTATAGTTATAGTGACCGCTCAGCCCTCCACAGGGCTTGGTCGCCCCACTCACTGCTGCCGCTCCTGCCTGCCTTGCCGCCTCCTGCCTGGAGATTCCTTCGCTCGCTGCCCGCTGCTCCTGGGACTTTCCCGCTGCCTGCTGCTCCTGGGACTTTCCCGCTGCTCCTGGGACTTTCCCGCTGCCCGCTGCTCCTGGGACTTCCCGCCACTGCCTCCCTGCGGCCCCGCCCCCCGTGATTCCATTCGCCGCCCCGCTCCCGCCACCCAGCTGCTCCTCCCTCCAGGCTCCTTACTTATGACGCCCCCTGAGCGACCGCGCAGCGGCCGCGTGCAGCGGGAGCACCGACGGAGCGCCGAAGGTGCGCCAAAGGTAAGCCCGTCTGCGCCCGTCCGCGCCTGGCCCGCGCCCAGCGCCAGGACCCCTGGATCCCACCGATGCAACACTACTCGACGGACCTACGACGCCGCCACCCTCACCGCACTCAATGCCGGCCGGAACCCTGCCTGCTACCGAGCCTCACCGAGACGCACCCACGGACCCTTCACCTGCCAAGCCTGCCGATTCACCTGCCCCCGGACGTGCACCACCTCCGCCAAGTCGAGCACCAGCAGCAACCACCTGAAATGCATCCTGTTGAACACCCGCTCCGTCCACAGGCACGCCGTGGAACTCTGGGACCTGCTCGACGCAACAGCACCGGACGTCGCCTTCCTCACCGAAACCTGGATGAACGCCTCCTCAGCGCCCGACATCGCCATAGCCATCCCGGACGGATACAAGATCACCCGGAAGGACCGCGTCAACCAGACGGGAGGAGGCATCGCCATCGTACACAAGAACACCATCCGCATCTCGACTAACTCCGACGAGACCTTCACCGCCGCCGAACACCTACACTTCCAGATACACACTGACCCCAAGACCACCCTCCGAGGCACCCTCATCTACAGACCCCGGGACCACGCACACTATTCAGCGAAGACATCGCAGACTTCATCAGCCTGCACGCCATGCCCTCCGCCGACTACATCCTCCTAGGGGACCTCAACTTCCACCTGGAGAACAACAACGACAGAAACACCACCGCCCTGCTGGACAACCTCGCCAACCTCGGACTCAAGCAACTGGTGAACACGCCCACCCACTACGCCGGCCACACGCTTGACCCCGTCTTCTCTTCCAGCAAGCACATCTCCTTCAGCCACGCCACCGGACTCCACTGGACCGACCACAGCTGCGTCCACTTCAGCTTCAGAAAGACTGCGACCCACCACCACCCGCAACAGGCTCCCCGCCGGAGCTGGAGCAAGATCACCGCCGAGCAGCTCACCGCCTCCCTCAGCCAGAACACACCCACCAACACAACGGACCCAAACGAAGCAGCCAGCAACCTCGCCAAGTGGCTGACCGCCTGCGCCGACGACCTCGCACCACTAAAAACCCTCCCAGCAGACCCGGAAGCAAGAAAACCCCTTGGTTCACCAACGAACTCAAGGAATCCAAGAAGAACTGCCGCACTCTCGAGAAAGCCTGGCGACTCGACCAGACCACAGACAACAGGACCGCCCTCAAGCACGCCACCCGCAAACACCACCAGCTGATCCGTGCCACCAAGAAGTCGGCACTCAAAGAACGACTGGACAACAACGCCCATGACAGCAAGGAACTTTTCAGCATCGTCAAAGAGTTCTCCAACCCCAGCGCCGGAAACAACGACATCACCCCCTCGCAAGACCTCTGCAACTCACTCGCCGCGTTCTTCCACCGCAAGATCACCGACATACATAACAGCTTCGACGCACAGACCACGCACCCTACCGCCGAACCAACGCCCGCCACCACCACCCTCTGCAACTGGACCCCGATCAGCACCGAAGACACCACCCGCACGATGAACTCCATCCACTCCGGATCACCAACCGACCCCTGCCCACACCACGTCTTCAACAAAGCCGACGCCACCATCGCACCCCATCTCCGGGACATCATCAACTCCTCCTTCCACACCGCCACCTTCCCGGAGAGCTGGAAGCACGCCGAGCTTACCGCCCTCCTGAAGAAACCAACGGCGGACCCCACCGACCTCAAGAACTACCGTCCCATCTCGCTCCTTCCGTTTCCGGCCAAAGTCATCGAGAAGACCGTCAACAGACAGCTTGCCGCCTTCCTCGAGACGAATGGATCCCTCGACCCCTCGCAGTCCGGGTTTCGGGCCAACCACAGCACCGAGACCGCCCTTATCGCAGCCACCGACGACATCAGAACCCTAACCGACAACGGGGAAACAGCAGCCCTCATCCTCTTGGACCTCTCCGCGGCGTTCGACACCGTCTGCCACCGCACCCTAGTGAAGCGCCTCAGCAACATCGGAATCCGAGAGAAAGCACTGGAATGGATCATCTCGTTCCTCGCCGGAAGAACCCAGAGAGTCCGCCTCCCCCGTTCAGATCCGAGGCCACCGAAGTCATCTGCGGCGTTCCACAAGGATCTTCACTCAGTCCAACCCTCTTCAACGTCTACATGAGCCCCCTCGCAGCCATCGCACGCCAACACAACCTCAACATCATCTCCTACGCCGACGACACCCAGCTGATCCTCTCCCTCACCAACGACCCCACCACCGCCAGAGCCAACCTACACGACGGGATGAGAGACGTCGCCGACTGGATGAGGAACAGCCACCTTAAACTGAACTCAGACAAGACGGAAGTCCTCATCCTGGGCTCATCACCCTCCGCCTGGGACGACTCTTGGTGGCCCCCGGCCCTGGGCACCGCGCCCAAGCCAACGGACCACGCACGCAACCTGGGCTTCATCCTGGACTCCTCCCTGTCGATGACCAGACAAGTCAACGCCGTCTCATCTTCGTGCTTCAACACCCTGCGCATGCTCCGCAAGATCTTCAGATGGATCCCCACTGAAACCAGGAAGACCGTCACCCAGGCACTCGTCACCAGCCGACTGGACTATGGGAACACCCTCTACGCCGGAACCACAGCCAAACTTCAAAAAGACTCCAGCGCATCCAGAACGCCTCCGCACGACTCATCCTGGACATCCCCCGACACAGCCACATCACCGGATACCTGAAAGACCTGCACTGGCTCCCCGTCAGCAAGAGAATCACGTTCAGACTCCTCACCCACGCACACAAGGCCCTCCACGACCTGGGCCCCAAGTACCTCAACGACCGCATGACCTTCTACACGCCCACCCGCCAGCTACGATCAACCAGCCACGCCCTCGCCACCGTACCACGCATCCGCAGAGCCACCGCCGGAGGAAGATCCTTCTCCTACCTGGCAGCCAAGACCTGGAACTCCCTCCCCACTCACCTTCGGCGAACCCAGGACCATCTCTCCTTCAGGAAGCAGCTCAAGACCTGGCTGTTCGAGCAGTAACTTACCCCCTCCCCCAGCGCCTTGAGACCCTCCCGGGTGAGTAGCGCGCTCTATAAATGCCGTGATTGATTGATTGATTACCTTAGGGCAAGAGTTATAGTTTCTTGAGATAACTATAACTGCTGAATTTCTATGGTTTTATGCGTGTAAAATCGGAACCCAAGTATAATGCCCCTGTAACCTTTAGTTTTTAGTGCATTTCTCAGGTTTTTAAAATTTTATTTTCTAACTATAACGTCAGTGTAACTTTTGGGTTTTTTCAGTAAAAATATCTATCTATCAGAGAGAGAGGTGTGGCACCGTGTCTTCTGTGTTATGATGTAAAGTACACAAGAATACTAATTCATGGAGAGTAAAGTAAATATAAAACCTTTTTGAGACCCACTAGGAATGAGTAATTAAAAAACAAAATCATACATTAGGAATAGCGATTTCCTAATAGTGAATTGGAGAAAATCGTTATTTGGAAATTCCAATTCCCAGTCTTAGTCCGGCCCTTAGTTCCCATATTAATTTCTGATTGGGTAAAGAAAGTTAACCATGTCTAATCACAACACCAATGTTTGCTTACATTTTGACAAACACAAATGAACACAGCATTCAGAATGGCGATTTATCGCAAAAATATAAACTTTAATTATTACTGCTATGGCTTTATTCACCTCACCTTTTTTTAATCCAACCTGACAATACTGAAACATTTTAATATTTTGCTAACACAACCAACCCCTTTCAGTTACTTAGATTCAGCCATGTGCTGCTTTTTACATCCCTCATACAAAACTTCATATTCAAGGTATACTATATTAGAATTTGCACCAGCCATCTTTCGGGTCACTCTAGATATTTTCGAATTTTATCTTGCAGAGGAGTTCCAGTCATCTCTAGTTTTCTGTTGCCAGCAAACCACCTAACTTTTCACCAAAGCTTTAATATCGATTCACTCTTATGGTTCCTGTTTAAGAAAGATTTTTCTTCCTGGTCGAAATTTCAGTCGCTGTGCTATGCACCTTATGCAAAACAAACTGGAATAAAGAACAAGAGTGGTACACAAGGTAGAGGAACAGTTTCTGAGCTGCCACAGAAGTAGTTTGTAGAGACATGGGAAAGTAGCCACAGTTTCTTTTATATTGCTGTACAGGAAGATTACACCCTGACAGCCATCATGAATTGCGCAAACTAGTGTTCTGATACCCAGCCTACCACTTTGGTATGGGAGGAAACTCCCCTTGAATGCTTCTCAGATCTTGGTGACTGTTCCATAGATACAGAGCCCGCGGATCTGGATTAGGAAGAATCTTCCAGGAACAGGGTATCCTACTGGATCATATCTTGGTTTCAGAATGTATCCACCATCCTAGAAAAAGCAATAGACATATTTGTACTTCTGAATTCGGTGACCTGACTAGTGTTGCTGAATGTCTTTGAAATGAGAAGCTGGCAATCTACAAGGTTGCGAGCCATAGGACGGACTGTTCAGTACCAAGGAGTAGATGTTGTAGAGTGGAAGATGATGCAAGGAAAGAGCGTAATTCGCACCGGACTAGGCTGCCTCAGATAAAGGCTCCACAAAGTTTTCACTTCCCTTCTCTTGAGTGTTTGTCATAAATGACATTCCATAACCCATTTCTCCTGTGACTGTGAGCAGTCACGCACTATGTCTGATGTAACATTTCAAATTGTAAAAACAGAATGAGAAAGGGGGTGTCAGATAGACAGAGAGAGAGAGAGAGAGAGAGAGATAAAGAAAGAGAAAAGGGATTGCGAAAAAGGAGAAAAATAGGAGAGGGCAATGGAAAAAAAGAGACAGGTGGAAAGGGGAGAGGAGTGGGACGAAGAACAAGTGACTTACCTTTAGTATTGCTCTTTCTAGTGAATACTCTAACTGCAGATTCCTCAAGTTAGGATATCCCCCTGGCGCCAGACTGGAGCCTGAAACTTTTCTTAACTGTGCTCCAGCATGCCGCTAGGTAGTGTAATGAGGCTCCACAATGACTTTATTCTGCACTGGAAGTGATGGAGGAAGCCGTATACAAGTGCCATCCCTTCAAGCAGACGTGTTTCTTGCCTGAGTTATCTCACGCTCTGACACAGAGCACAGAACAATTGGAGGTACCAGTGTGTCCATATCCAATTTGGGACCTTTTTAGGTGGTAAAAAGAGACCACTCCACAGATTGGGGAGGTGGAAAGGCAGTGAGGAATCTGTACTCAGAGCATACAACAGAAAGTGTGTTGCCGATGGTATGTAACTTGTTCTTCTGATGGATACAAATTGCAGTTCCTCACCTTAGAACAGGTACCAAACTAGTTTTAGAACAGATACCAAAGCAGTACCTCCCAAAGGTGGCGGGTCTATGGAGTGGGCTCAGACCAGAAAATCTTGCAGTACCGAATGCGCGACATGCCCTTCCCATCAGCCCTAGCTGTCAAGACAGTAGTGCTTTGTGAAAATGGGCACTGATGCCCACATTACAGCCTGAGAGATTTCAACGGCAGGCACTCTGCATGCCAATGCGGTAGTGGTAGTCTTGGCCCTGGTGTAATCAGTCCATTACGAGACTGCTTTTTGGCTAATGCGTAGCAGATCTTAATGCAGAGGACTATACACCTCAACCGCGTCCTTTTCTGGACAATCTTTTCCTTTTTCCCCCCCCAGAGAAACCCACAACAAGCGGATTGTCTGGATCCGCAGCATCAGTTTGTCTGATAAAAAATGTGGTGTATGGTAGGTGCAGAGAGCTTGGACCTCACTAACAAGACAAAATTAAGCGATCGCAACGAGGACGATTTTTAGAGTCAGAAGATTGAGCTGTAGCTTGAAGTGAGTACACATGAAAAATGTCAGGACCAAATTAAGGTCTCACTGTTGCATCACAAACTGTTTGAGAGGAAATATGTGGGTCATTTTAAGAAAATGCATCACAACAGATGATTTAAACAAGGTTGGTTGATCTGACAAACACAGGCTGAAAAGGCAAAAAAGTAACCTTTAATAGAGCCTCCTGCAAGACCTTGATCGGAAAAAAAGACAAAACAAATCACAAATATCCAAAGGTTTGGCTTGTAATTGGTCTGTCTTAGGGACGCCACACCAGGCTACAAATGGGCCTCAGCACCCAGCAAACAGACTTTGCGGAAGGGTGCGTGGCACCCAGTATTACAACAACTTCTGGTGGCAAATCGAACACAGTCAATTGCCACAGCTCAATGTCCAAGCATGGAGGTGCAAATTGGGCAGGTTCATGTGGAGAACCTTGCCCTGCTGCTGTAGTAGAAGATCCTCCTGAAGTGGTAGCCTGATTCAAGAATGAAGGTAAGCATCTGCTATACCAGCTTAAGCAGGGGAGCTTGGGACACATTCATTGTTTTACGACCCTTCTTAACTTTCCTCTCTGGCTCGAAAGTCATTTGAAGTCAGAAGGGGAAACTTATAAATACTGGAAGAATAAAGTATCAGCATATAACTGTGTGTCAAAGAAGCTTAAAACAGTGACAAAAGGAAGAGAATTTATTAAAATGGAAAAGAAAAATTAAGTTAGCGGTAAAGGCAATGCGACCGGATGGAAGGAAAGCAGAATGCAAATAAGTAAAGAAGGAAACTTAAAAGGAAGCAAGATGGAACGTATTCATAAAAGAAAATAGAAAGAAGGATGAAAAAGGAAAAAAGGAAGTGAGAGGGAAGAAAAGAAGGAAACTTGGAAAGAAGGATAGCAAAAAGAAAAAGAACAAAAATAAAAATTGAATGAAAGAATGGAAAGTTGAAAAGAGTGACGGAGGGAACGGCAATAGAAGGAAAGAAGAAAAAGAAATAATTAACAAATGAAAGGAACACAGAAAGAAAGAAAGATGGAAAAAAAGGGCGAAGGAAGGACAGGCAGTGGATAAAATTAAATAAGAATATTGAGAAGGCAGAAAGCTAGAAATAAGGACACATGAAATGAAAATAAATGGACAGAAGGAAAGGTAGATAGAAAGAATGAGGAGAATGGAAACAGGGGAAATAAAGAAATAGAAGGTAGGAAAGAAAGAGAAAAAAGGAAAGAAAGAAGGTAATACTATAAAAGTGCAGTTTTGCCAAATTCTTTTAAAATTATGCTGGAAAATGCATAATTTTAAAGCATTGTACTAAAGGAAACAAATCCCAAGGGCGCTTTTATAGAAAGTGTAGGAATCGCTCACTTTGGTAGGATATTTTGTTCCACGTGGCTCAAAGTGGGGGTATTTTATATTTCTGGCTACTCCTTTGGTCTGACTGAAAGGAATATGCTCATACCCAGAAATTCTGAGTACCACACTCTCTTGTCCCAGTCCGGAGGCCCTAGAATGACATGTGCCCAATTATTCCTGACCTTCATCAGAACTCTGGGCAGGAAAGGAAGGCGGTGGAAAGGCAAACAGTAGGCCCTTATTCCACTCCTTGTGAAATGCATCTCCTAGTGACAGCCTTTGCAGGAACTCCCAACGTGAACAAGTTTGGACACTGGCGTTCACCGGTGGTGAAGAGATCTAGCCTGGTTCCTCCCTACTCTTGAAAGATGCCCTGTACCACCTTGGGATGCCGACGCCAAAGGTCTGAGTTTATTACCTCTCCCCTCCTTTTGCTGTGTAAGAGGGAGCCATTCATGATCTGCCAGGTACTGCCGGCTGAGCTGGTCTGTCCTCATAATCAAGGATCCTGCCAGGTGATTCATGACCTGGGAGATACCCAGATGTTCTAATTACTTCTAAAGGTGCACAGCCTCCTAGCACAAAACCCAGGACCCCACTCTGCCCTCCTTGATGCAGTACCACAAAGTGGTGGTGTTGTCCATGTGAACCTCCACCAGCCTTTCATTAATGGATATTAGGAAAGCCTTCAGCGCCAGATAAAGACCAGAGAACTCTGATCTCCACCTCTCCCAGGTGACTTCCTCAGCCCAGGAGTGACGCATCTGTTGCCTCAGAGTGGGGAAGGGAGAGGGGTCCACTGCTGGTCAGATTGCAGTCGAGCATCCAACAATGCAGCTCTTGTGCAGTCTCCTTTGAAAATAGGATGGCTTTTGACAGGTTTCCTTGGTGTTGGGCCCACTGAGATTTCAGATTCCACAGCAGAGACTGCATATGCCACTTGGCATAGCTGACAAGCAGGATGCATGAGGCCATGATGCCAAGAAGCCTCAGAGCTGCTCTCATAGAGTTTCCGGACCCAGGCTGAAACAGCAGTACCGTAGCCCTAACATGCTGAATTTGTTGCAATGGAGGAAAGGCCCTGAACCGCACAGTGTCCAAGACAGCTCCTATAAAAGGAAGTCTTTGCATAGCAGTCAGGTATGACTTCAGCTTCTTGAGAACCTCAACAATCTCAGAAAATCCACTTTAGGTTGGAGGTGGTTTACGACTGACTGGTGCGAGCCTGCCTTAAACAGCCAGCCATCAAGGTAGTGGAAAACTGGTATCCCCAACCACTGAAGATGGGTGGCGACCACCACCACCACTTTTATTAAAAACTTGGGGAGCACTGGGAAGGCTAAAGCGGAGCATGGCAATCTAAAAATGCTTTTGGCCAACCTTGAACCGCAGGTAACCATGGTGGGACCCCAAAATTTGCACATGAAAATATGTGTACTGTAGGTCCAAGGCTACTATCCAGTCACCATTATCTAAGGCAAACAGATCCTAGACAAGTGTGAGCATTCTGAATTTGTCTTTCCTCAGATCTAAAATAGGCCAAAGGCCTCCATCTTTCTTCAGCACGAGGAAATAGTGACAGTAACAACCCATTCCTATTTAGGAGTTTGGCACTCTCTCGCTAGTTTATCTGGAAAGGAGAGCTCGCACCTCTTGCAGTAAGATGCATGTCATGTGGGAGGAAGCTTCACAGGTCTGAAAGAAACGGAAGGGCATAGCCCTGCTGTATGATCTGGACGACCTATTTGTTGAATGTGACGGATTGTCACCTTGGGAGGAAGTGTTGGATCCTACCTCCCACAGGATGGCCATGTGCAGAGATGGGCAAACTGAAGCAGCTTGGAGGCTGATGCCGCAGGGGGAGGAGGCTGGTAAAACAGATGCCCCTGGTGACCTGCATGTTGCCTGCCAGATCTCTGTCCCCAGCCACAAATGGACCAGGGAAACTGCAGTAGGGGCCTAGCATTGCTTATATGCCAATCCTGTGGAGTAGCCTCTGGGAGGTCGAACCTGATGAGGAAACTGCCTGGCATAGGTCAAGAGGCCCAAAGAACATGCCATGGCCTGAATTAAAGCTTTTGAATGCGGAATCAGCTTTTTCGCCAAATTGGCGGGATCTATCAAAAGGCATATCCATAATGGATACATGCACATCTCTTGAAAAACAGGAGGATTATTTCAATGCATGGTGACAGAACACCGCACTAGTAAAGACTGCTCACCCCAAGTAATCTATGATATCCAGGCCAGCACAAATGACTTATTAGCCACATCTTGAATGGTTTGAGACTAAATTCTTCTGGGACCACCGGCAAGATCTCCCTGAGCATGTTCCAGAGGACGTGCATATAATTGCACAGTAAGCAAGACGTGTTGACTGATCCCAAGGCTAGGCTGGCTAAAGAGAATATTTGTTTCCTGAAAACCTTACTACTGGACTACCTGCCCGAGGGTTATCATGGGGAATCATTTAGCATTGACCTTACTGGTAGAAGCTTGGACCAGCAAACTCTGCATAAGAAAATCAGGGCCACCAGGTGCTGGTCTGTGGTGTTTGGCCACCTACCTGTTCACCTGTGGGCAAAAGCAAGGCTCAGACCAAGTGCCCACGAGAGTGGCAGTTAGGACTTTGTTGAATGGGAGTAAGAGCCCAGAGGAGGCAGGCCCAAGTTACAGAACTTCTGTAAGGGCGCTTGTCTTAACTTCAACAAAAAGCAATTGTAGGTCCTAGACTTCAGCAGCATTGCTAATTACCACAGAAAAGGAAGCACTCTCTTCTGTTGGTGGCCCAAGGGAGGAAATTAACCCTGTATCAGGAGAAGTACCAGGTCTTGAAACAGGAGTGGAAGTCAACACCAGAGTTGGTATGGGTCACAAGACTGGTTCTAGGGGGCTGAGACAGCAGAGGATGAATCTGCCAGAGGTAACCCAACTCGAGACTCCTGCGGATCCTTGAGGCCTGTAATCCTCCCAGTGGGAGCAGGACGAGTGCTGAAAATAAGCAGCATGGCTTCCCTAAAGGCCTAAACGTGCTGCGGAGTCGCCATTGGCCCCGGGAACTCAGGGGCATTGTGGTCAATTGCAAAACTGGCTCTTCAACTGGGGATTGGGAGCCTGACAAGCGGCACATTGAGGCCCTCACAACTTCTCTTAGAAAGGAAAGCAGTGGGATGGGGTGGAGTCCCGTTATGTCTTAGGTTTCCTCTTCGATTTCGACTTTTACTTACCAAATGACTTCAACCACAAAGACCAGTCACATGATCAGCATCAGATGTGGGTCCACACCACTGACTTGGAGCAAGATGGAACTTACACAAGGTCCAGGACTTCTTCCTATGTTTGGCGATGTACAGTTCCACCTTACGGTCCCGGATCGCCTTTGGGACTATGACAGCGCATGTCTTGGAGTTGTGCGCCCGAGCCCAAACACCAAAGGCAAGCCTTGTGTGGGTCTGTTACCAACATTTCTTTCCTACAGTCACTGCATGGTTTGAATCCAATAGTTTTAGGTGGGGACATCTATCCCTTGCAAACTGGATTTCGATTGGAAAATCGCGAAATACGGAAGAAAGTGGTAGCGAAGCTTCGGATAAGTGTTTGAAGGTGTGTAAAGAAGGAAAAGGACATCAGAACACAGAGATGGTGCTTGTATGTGGCTCTGCTCTGTCTCTTCCGGGGCAAAATAAAGCCAGTGTGGAGCCACAGGAAGCCACCTAGCAGGGCGTGAGAGCACTACTGTGAAAGGTTTCCAGATCCAGCCTAGAGACTCTAAGAAGAGGAATTTACGGTTAGGAGTATCGACTAGAAAGGGGGGTGAATAGGGAGAGAACGAAGGGAGAGAGAGGAGAGAGAGAGAGAGAGAAAAAGGTGGAAGAAAGAAGAGAGAAAAGGGGGAGAAAAGGGAGAGCGTTTGAGAGCGAAAGGAGGAAGAGAATGAAGAGACAAGCATTGGCAAAGCAAACAGGTTTTGCATAAGCGAATTCTATTGACAATTTGTTTTTAACATATTGCAGAGCATTTGAGCTGCTGTGCAATACAACTTAAAGTAAAAAAGAAAGAAAAAAAAAGCGCCATGACACGGGCAATAGGCAAAACCTATTGGCTTTGCCAATGCTCGTTTTTACTCACCGTGGCATTAAGGTGTTTTACTATTTGCTTCCTTGCCCTCGAGCTACAATGAACAAATAACAATCACATCGCAAAGACAAAAAAAATGAATAGGATTAAATGAGCAGTCAGTAAACATGTTTGAGAGATGTATAATTTTGTTGACAAAGTCCCATTTAAAGTGGCACTGCCTATAGAATTATTTACATACCCCGAAAATTTTGTTCGAGGATACTGACCTGTTTTAATGACAAGCATTGCCAAAGCCAATAGGTCTCTGCAATGTCAGAGCTATTGGCCGTGTCAATGTGAATGTCTTTTAGCCATGTTGTCTAGCAACACGTGCTGTTCAGCATAGTTGAAAGTCACTGAAAGCCCAGAATCACAGGGTGTTGAGCCAACGCTGAGTCGCTTCACCCCCCACCCCCCCATGTTGAGTTTATTGTCCTGCCTCTCCCAACACAAAAGAGCTAGGATGTGGCCTGCGCTGGCTGCATCATACCACTTTTTCCAGTGACTGTCAGCCATTCTGAACATCAGATGCGCTGCTAGACAACATGGCTAAAAGACATTCACATTGACAAGGCAATAGCACGGGCATTGCCGAGATCTACTGGCTTTGCAAATGCTTGTTTGGTGTTGACGGAGTCTTGCTGAACAAATGTGGGAGTGATAGTGAGAAACAGTTGAGGAGCTTTGAAGTGAAATGAGGATGTGTTGCGTAACAGCCAAAGCTGCTGACAGGTTAACTGGGGAACAAGTTTCGAATCTTGGGGTTGGCTGAACAATCTGTGATTCTGGACAAATCACTTATACTTCCCCCTGCGTATGACAATGAATGTGTCATTGAGTAATGTAACTGGTGAGCACTTAAAACGCTCCAATACCATCAGCTGGTGTTAGCATTATGACAAGACAGAGGATGGAACAAGCACTCCAATACCATCAGACCATGCAAAAAAATAAAATAAATAAGCAAGTGCTGTTCGTGTTTACACATCTTTTTAAATAAATGCATTTGTTTATGTACATGCATTTTAGTGGTATGTGTGTAAGGGAGACTGGCTGAAAACACAAGCACTCCTATGGCGTGCTTGAAAATAAAGAAAACATAGCTGCGCACACCGGGAACAGTGAAAGGAGACATGTACATGGTCCACGCGCAATGCGAGGGCCAAACACAAGAAGAGGGCATGACGCCTGCATGCCATAACGAATGGTATCAAAGAAAATAAGGGTGATGCTTAAGTTTACCAATGGTTCAAGATGGACGGCCTGTAAGTCCACAGATAGAACACAACGCGCCTCTTTGAGACTAAAAACAATAGATTTCACACAGGCGAAACCTACTGGGTTTGCCAATGCTTGTTGTATTTAGAAACAGGGAGATTAAGGGCCAGATGTACAACCGTTTTTGCATGCGCAAACGGGTTTGCGAACCCGTGTGCGCATGCAAAAACAGCATGGGCCATGTACAAAGCCTATTTAGCGAGTCACAATTTATTTGCGACTCGCTAAATAGGTTTTGCGACTCGCTTTTAGGAAGGGGCGTTCCCTTCCTAATAGCGTGCGCAAGCCCATGTATGTATGTTTTGGGGCGCAAAACACTCGCAAAATACCACCCTCTTCAAGAGGGTGGTAATGGGGTCGCAAAAGGGAAGGGGTCCCCAGGGACCTCTTCCCCTTTGCAAATGCAGGGGAAAATATTTTTTAAGGGCAGGCAGTGGTCCCAGGGACCACTGCCTGCCCTTAAAAAATGAAACGAAAACGTTTCATTTTTTTTTTCTAAATGCATCCCATTTTCCTTTAAGGAAAACGGGCTGCATTTAAAAAGAAAAAAACTGCTTTATTTAAAAGCAGTCCCAGACATGGTGGTCTGCTGAGCCCAGCAGGCCACCATACCTGGGAAGGCCTGCCATTCCCAATGGGGTCGCAAATTGCTAGAGGCTCATTAATATTAATGAGCCTCTCAATTTGCGACCCCATTGGGAATCGCTAACAGTGTGTTACACACTGTTGTACATCCAAAATTGCGCCTCGCAAATTGCAAGTCGCAAAAAACTCGCAATTTGCGAGGCGCTATTTTGGGCGTCGTACATCTGGCCCCAAGTGATTTATTCTTAATCACAAAACATGGAACTTAGGCCAAGCCTAGGGAGATGATATGGCGTCCTTAGGAGAGGATGTGGAATAAGGGCCAGAGCTGCCGACTATGGAGCTGGTAAACTGTTGTTCGAGTTTCAGCGTCGGCTTAACATCCTTGATTTTGGGCGAATCACTTAATCTCTCTGTGCCTACAAAAATGAATGTGTTCTTTTGTAAAGCAACTGGTGCTACTGTAAAGCGCTCCAATACCTTTGGATGGTGTTGCCACTATATAAAACTGCACAAAAAAGTATCTGATGCTAATGTAAAGTGCTTCAATACATTTGGGTGGTGTTGGCGCTATATAAAATTGGACAAAACAAAAGTAACTGGTGCTTATGTAAAGCGCTCCAATACCTTCAGGTGGTGTTGGTGCTACATAAAACTGCACAAAAAATGTGAAAAACAGATTCAGTGGAGGAGGGGATCTGTGCACCGGAGTTTAGCGGGGGAAAGCAACAACGGGCAGGAGGTGGAAGAACAACCAACAGCAAATGTGGGCAGCCACTGGAGATTAAGTGATTTGCCTGTAATCACAGAATGTGGAATAGAGGCTGAAGCTAGGGAGACAATGTGGCATACTCTTGGGAGAGGATGTGGCGTAAGGGCCAGAGCTGCTGACTATGGAGCTGGGAAACAGGGTTTGACTTTCAGCGTCGGCTTAACATCCTTGATTCTGGGCAAATCACTTAATCTCCCCGTGCCTACAAAATTAATGTGTGCCTGTGTAAAGGAACTGGTGCTAATGTAAAGCGCTCCAATACCTATGGATGGTGCAGTCGCCGAACACGTTTAATCACAAAGAAAAAAGTAGTGCCATAAAAGGAGGAGGAAAAGTTCAAAGGGAGTACTTGGTCCAAGCTCCACTGATAAAACACACAAAGAGACAGATGAACACAACAGGAAATCGCATGCTGCAACCAACTGCAAGCAAGGAAAAAAGAGTGACAAGGATATGAACAAATGGAAAGTAAGGACTAAGATTCTTTTTTTAAAACACAAGAGATTTTGCAAGCTCAGCGCAAGCGCTATGCAGGCGATACCTTACAAAGAAGGTTAGAGAAGGAGGGGAAAAAGGATGGAGAAATGAGAGCAAATTACAACAGAGAACTGACCTCCTACTGAGCACTTCCAGTTTGTGAAATACTTCCACCAATTAATTGTCAAGGTGAACACATAAGCTGTAGTGCACTCATGCATTATCTTGAACCTCTCTATTAAAAACAAAAAGTCATTTAAAGCGGTTTTTACTCTATGAATTCTCTCATTCTGTGGCTAATCAAAATCTAGTAGCTTTGCTGCCCAAATATATGATCGGTATATTTGTAAATAACCTTTTTAGATAAAAACAGTGCTCATAATCTGAAACATCGAAATGCAGAAATATCCACACTTGCTTCTTGGAACCAAAGCTTTAGAAACCTTGTGATCTCTTATTACTTTGGTAAAAATGTCTTTAATTGTCTCCGTTTAATGATTATCTTCATTCCACCACATACGATTTGTGGGACCTCCAATGCCCAAAATATA
Organism: Calotriton arnoldi; assembly: GCA_963921515.1. Taxonomy (NCBI): domain Eukaryota; kingdom Metazoa; phylum Chordata; class Amphibia; order Caudata; family Salamandridae; genus Calotriton; species Calotriton arnoldi. The sequence continues at coordinate 603,155 of CAWUFW010007308.1, read as the reverse complement.
AAACAATCCTTAAATCTCTGTACAATCAGACTTAAAATATTAAACTCAGGTACGAGAAAAATAAATTCAATGAGCAGCAAATTATCAATATTATTTGATAGAAGTTCATACGTGTTGACACAGCAAGAATTACAAATTCAGCTAAAATGTTAATGTTCAATTTGTAGAAAAACAAAAAAGTTCAAAAGTACAATCTGATCTGACAGATCGTGCTTTTGCCGGAATATGTAGTGCACGGTTCTGCAGCCACCAGTAAAATCCTTGGATGAAACACCAAAATTCAAGTTGTAAATCCTCTTAATATTAGGAACTCCTCTTATTTTTGTCTTCCCAGACTTCTTACTATTAAGATACTTCAGTTTGGTCGGAACGGTCTATCCTTACTGTCCCATAAAGTGGCAGACACTTCCTTTGGCGAAACGAAATATCTGCGGTGCAAAATGTATTCATTTTCACATGTCCGTAGTTCAAGTTAAAAGCAGTGTTCTGTCACCAGAGTGTTCGTTCTGGGTGAGTTCCTGTGCAGAGTCCTTCTTCAGAATTAGCAGTAATGCACTTTACTGAGAAACAGGCAGGTGAAAATCACCCCAGTTGGCTATGCCTTTGTGGCACTGCTTGCTGGTTTGGGGTCAAAGCCATATAGGAATGTGGCGGAAATTACCAAGATGGCTCCCAAGAAAAAGACACTATATTGAAGAAGAAAAAGAAATGTTATTTTATGAAACATTTTTTAAAACAGTAATACGTTAGTAAACACAGATGGTAAAATAGTGCGTTTAATTTGCCAGTGAAACACAGTTTACAAGTTTTCAGTACTATTTATAGGACACATAGGTATGAAGGACCAAGGATAACTCCCTTTTTAAATACATAAGTTTTAAACAAATATTTGTGCCACTCTAGATACTTGCCAAAACGTCAAAAGTTCAATCCGAAGCCTCAAGAAACAGGACCTTAAATGAAGAATATTCATATGGATAAACACCTTCAACTATAGAACACTACAGGCGTCCTCTAGTGCTGCTCTTGCTCAGCCAACCCAGCACAGCAATTATTCTGAGGTTTCTTGTGAGAGAAGGTTGCGTAGTGCTGAGCGACTTCCCTGCTCGTGGTGTACAGCTGAAAACAGAGGATGACCAAGGACACTTGTGGGCTGGACAGAAGCCAATTGCAGCTGCAGAGACACAAATCCAAGATGGTGCTACAGCACTGAGTGCAGCCCTGTAGACAACAGAGCCGGCATGAATGAAAGATGGTGGTCATGTGCGCAGAGAAAAAGGCACCGCCCCCCCATCCTGACATGGAGAAGTGAGGGTTTGGAGGCTCCGTCCCAGGTCCACAAAATGAACCACTGGCACAGCGCCACAGAAACACTGATGATAATGGGTGGCAGTCACTATGCCCAAAATGAAAATAAAACGAGAAGGGCGAGGTCACCGGAGCATGCCTATATCGACCAGGGGAGGGGGAGAGGCATGACAATGTGGATGGCGCATGAAGGAATAATTGCTCATGCCGGATTAAAAGTGCATTTATTGGGTGTGGGACACGCAGCACTACGAGGTAACTGGTGATGTAATGACTCCCAGACATTTGGTCTTAGGGGTCCACTTCCAATCCTGGATCCTGCTTGCACTCCAGAACTCAGGTGTGTATGACAAAGAAGCTCAAGGCAGACAAGGGGCCCCAAAAGGATAAAGTGAGGGATTCGCATAGTGGTGGTGCAGATACCGAAAATATGTTGAAGACAGTTGAAACAATGTTGGAGGGGCCAATGAGAAGTTTGCTACTGTCCTGCAAGCCATTCCCAATGCAAAGCCCACACTGGGAAGTAAAATTGACTTGATAACCATAGAGGTCAACTTGCTATGAAAAGATCATAGGAAATTGATGGACAGAGTGATGGGAAACATATCTAATCTGAAGTCGCTGTGCCCTACTGTGAAAGATTTGGAGGAGCAAATAAAGGAGTTAAAGGGGACGGTAGAGCTTCTTCACCATACAGCAGAGGATGCAGAAGGGTGCTCCAGGCACAACAATATCCGCCTCTTGGTTACCCTGGAGGATGTGGAGGGGAGTTCTTTCTTGAGAAGTCGCTAATAGATAATATATATGGAGGAACAAAATTGCAACTATTGGTGGTGGAGAGCACGCATGGAGTACTGAGGTGCATACCGGCACAAGGGATGCCTCCTAGGCCCGTATTCTGAATTTCAGAGACTGCAATTACATCCTGCAGGTTGCAAGGAGGCCCATTCCATGGACTATACAAAATAACGTGCAAATATTTCCAGACTGCAAAGGTCATGTACAGGGGAAAGATGCACCTTCATGGAAGTAGAACAAGCATCAAACAAACGAGATAATAACTATGCATTATTATACCCGGAAAAGTTATGGATCAGTGTTAAGGGAGAATTGTATTTCTTTACCTCGCAGGGTGAAGCATGGGCGTGGATGGAGTCAGACGGGATATCAAACCCTAAGGACTAGGGAAGATCCAACCAAAAACACAGATTTTGACGCACTAACACAAAGAGCAATGGGGACTCACACAGACGACCAAGGCAAGAGCATGCTGCAAAAGAAAGAGTGAAGCTGGTAGTGGAGGTTGCATCCTGCGGAGACCAAAACGCACTGGCATCGCGTACGGACCATAAAAATACCAGCAATGAAGACTCATAGAGAACATCCACATCAGAGTTGCTGGAGAAGAGTCTTCTGGTGACTCAGATGACTGCCGAACATATGACATGATTCACCGTAGAGGGAGGAAGACAATATCTGGGGTAGGGCAAGACTATTTCATTTTCTGCACCCTCATGGCACAGGGGTAATAGTTGCATGTGAGACACTGCAAGGGAAGACTGCAAACATGCTAGCAGAATAATACGAGTAACAAAAATGTACTGATGAGTCCGTAGTCATTTAAAGTGTAAATCAGTTTCACACTCACCACATTTTTTCAACTGGAAATGAGAGTATTGTTTAAAGGAAGTTAATGGTATGATGCCAAGGCCATAATTCGAGTCTCACCCGGACAGAGGGTAGGGGATGGGAAGGGCAGCAGCAGTAATGATGCACAAGCACACTGACGGTATGGCTACTCATGAGAACACCCTAGCAAACGATATGGGCACCAGGCATCAATTTTA